>JBBCBC010000007.1:33095567-33371692 GCA_037126765.1 Stenogyne calaminthoides | reverse complement strand
CACTTGCTTAAGGGTAAAGGTTATCTGAACCCAAGTCAACAAAGATTTAGACCGGCTGCACAGAAGCCAAAGCAAATGAACAGAAGGCCTGAACCAAAGAAAAATTCAAAGGCACATGTTCATGCTAAAGCGAGCACACATACACAGAAAACTGCTAAGGCACCCAGAGTAGTAGATGTGTATGTTGATGTTTATGGAAGACAAATTAGCCACTCTAAAGTGATTAGAGTTGTCAGGCAAATTTGGATTCCGAAAGGTACATCTAACCTTGTAGGACCCTACACAAACTGGGTACCTAAAAACTGATCTGTTTTTCAGGAGGAAAACAAGGGCACTAAGCTGATTAAAGATCACATAGCATTGATGAGCAGAGATGAAAAGGCCCCTGATGTATGGTATCTTGACAGTGGATGTTCAAAACATATGACAGGATTCAAGAAGATACTCAGTGACTATGTTGAACAAAGAGGCCCACAGATCACTTTTGGAGATAACTCTAAGGGACAGACTGAAGGATATGGAACTTTGGAAATCGACTCAGTTCATATCCATGGTGTTTCATATGTAAATGGATTGAAGCATAACCTGCTTTCAATTAGCCAATTCTGTGATAAGGGTTTTAATGTTGAGTTCTCTAAGAACTTATGTTTTGTGAAAGATGATACATCACAGAAAGTATTACTGACTGGTACAAGAAAAGGGAATGTGTATCTTTCTGATTGGAGTTCAACTCCTAAAGATGCATGTTTGGTTGCTAAAAGTTCCACAGATACCAGTTGGTTATGGCATAAAAGAATGAATCACCTAAATTTCAAAACCCTGAACAAGCTTGAAAGATTAGATCTTGTAAGAGGGTTGCCTAATGAAGTGTTCAGTAAGGAACACATTTGTGATGCGTGCCAGAAAGGAAAACAAATAAGAGCATCACTTAAAAGCAAAGTAGATGTCTCTACTGACAGAATACTCCAGTTACTGCATATGGATCTTTTTGGTCCTATAACACCAGTGAGCACTAATGGCAGAAAATACACATTGGTAGTAGTTGATGATTACTCAAGATATACTTGGGGCATATTCTTACTTTCAATGAAGAAAGAGACTCGAATAAAATTGCGGAGAGTTCTTGAAAAGGCTCGAGATTGAGAAAAATCGAGGGTGGTCAAAATCGATCGACAAAGGAACCCAATTTATAAATCATATCATATCGATTATTTTGCAAAGAAATGAAATTTCACATGAAACATCACCGCAAGGACCCCTCAACAAAATGGTGTTCTTTGAAAGAAGGAACAGGACTACGAAAGAAGAAAGCAAGGACAATGATAAATTTGAAGTCGATATTCCTAAAAGATTTTTGGGTTTGGTCCAACAACACCGCATGCTACTCTCGGAAGCAGATCCATGTTGACTAAAGAGTCAAGGCAAAACACCCTATGAGCTTTGGAATGAAAGGAAGCCTCTTGTTTCTTTCTTTTCGTGTGTTTGGTTGCAAGTGTTTCATACACAATAATGGTAAAGATCGATTGAAAACATTTGATAGTAAAAGGCGATGAAGGAATATTCTTAGGATATTCGAAGTCGATAAAAACTTCGAGTTTACAACCTGGGACTCTTATTGTGGAGGAAACACCTCATGTTGTTTTTGATGAATCTACTTGTGTTCGGAAGAAACAAGAACATGATGCGAGAAGAACCGACTAAGAGGATCACCATTAAGCCCCAAATGAGATAAATCATCCATTGAACTCGAAAAGAAGAAGTCACCACTATCTATGATTGGGTGCGACTCGGACTCAGATAAAGAAGTTCGGATGGAACTCGGGATGGTGAGACTCGGGAAAACCAACACTCAAAAGGTGACCAATCCGAGCAGACACACGATTCGGACTTCGGTATGTAATGCCAATGAAGATGTGGTCAAAGGTGAGGCAAATTCAATCTATCAACCAAAGGGGAACAAATGTCTCGACAATGTTACGAATAGAATTTCCACGAGGAAGATGATTCCTTTCTCCTTTTCATTGTTCCTGAGTTTCTTGAATTAAATGAACCTAACATTTCAAATGTTGAGGATACTACTTGAAGGGGAACATCAAGAAGGAAATGGTTAGATAGTCATCCTACAAGTCGGATTGTGGGTGATCTAACCAAGGTGTTAAGACAAGAAGGTTCCATGGTGAGAGTGCACTATTCTCAACAGCTCTGTCGGGAGAAAGAGAGCTCTTGAGATTGGTGAAGCTCTACAAGATTCTCATTGGATTACTTTTATGCAAGATGAAATTTGAATCAATTCTCAAGGAATGAAGTATGGGAGCTAGTAGATAGACACGAAAAGGCACAATGTCATTGGAACCAAGTGGGTTTTAAGAATAAAAGAGATGAAAACAACAACATTGTAAGAAACAAGGCAAGGCTAGTTGGACAAGGTTATTCCCAAGAAGAAGGCTTGGATTATGATGAAACCTTTGCACTGTTGCAAGACTAGAAATCATCGACTTTTCTTGCATATCTTTTTTCCACATGAAGTTCACAGTCTATCAAATGGATGTGAAAAGTGCATTTCTGAACGGTGTGCTTAAAGAAAGGGTTTATGTGGAACAACCTCCTGGTTTCAAACAGAATGACCAAGTTTACAGCTCAAAAAAAAAAGCAGATGGTCTCAAACAAGCACCCAGAGCATGGTATGATACTCTTTCTCAGTTTCTTACTGACCATGGTTTTGTCAAAGGAACTGTTGATAGAACTCTGTTCAGGATAGAAGATGGGGAAGATATCTTACTAGTTCAGATATATGTTGTTGACATCATTTTTGGATCTCCAAACCATCAGCTGTGTGAAAAGTTTTCAACACTGATGAAAGACAAGTTTGAGATGTCAATGATGGGAGAGATGAATTTCTTTCTAGGTCTTCAAGTGAAACAATCAAAGGAAGGAATATTCATCAACCAGGCAAAGTACACCAGAGATCTGATTGCCAAATATGGTGTACAGAATTGCAATGCAGTTAGGCTTCCTATGAATACTAACTACAAGATGGATCCTCGATTACAAGGCAAATCGAGAAGTCATCTCGCGATTATAGAGGAATCATTGGATCATTGCTCTATCTCACAACAAGTAGGCCGATATAACATTTCTTTGTTGGGATATGTGCAAGATACCAAGCTAATCCTAAAATTTAGTCACATGGAGGCTGCCAAAAAGATACTGGAAGTATCTTAAAGGCACAGTGAATAGAGGATTATGGTATCCAGCTGATGATAACCTTAAATTAACTGGTTACTAAGATGCTGATTATGGAGGTTGCAGGATTGACAGGAAGTCCACTACAGGAACTTGTCAATTTCTAGGAAGTAAGATGATATCTTGGTTTTTCGAAAAAGCAGGACCTCGATGAGCAACTAGTACTACTTGAAAATTTGAATACATGGATGCGAGAAGAAGCATTGCGTGCTCGATTCTTTGGCTTAGACAACAATTAAGGGATTATAAAGTTGTAGCCAATGAAGTACCAATATTTTGTGACAATAATAGTGCCATTGCTATTTCACAAAATCCGGTATTGCACACCAGATGCAAGCATGTGGATATCAGACATCACTTCATCAGAGATCATGTCGAGAAGAAGGACATAAGGATGGAGAAAATTCATACTGATAAGCAAAGAGCTGATATCTTGACTAAACCTTTGGTCAATCAAGATTTCGTGAACTTTCATTTGAATTAGGGATGTTAGATCCAGTGTATAGAGTAAAATCAAAAATTGAAGGTTTTCGGATGCATGAAGTTTTCTCGAAATTTTCTTGAGAAGCTCGGGATAAAATGGAATCTTGAATCGAAGTCTCGAAACTCTCATTTCTTGAAGGTCAAGATTCGGATTATCTTGAACCCATTCAAGATTTCGAGATTATCTTGACATTTTATCAAGGTCAGTACTCAGTAAGACTGATAGAGATAAATTAGTCTGAAGAAGTAATGACTCATGCGACCCATTTATTGCTTAAGTGAAGCTCAGTAATCATTTTCAATAAATACAAAACACCTAAGGAAAGTTTTTGGGCGGGATCGTTTTAAATTCCGAAGAAGGTCAACAGTCATTTAATGCTCTGTTACATTAATGAGGATATTTTGGCGGCTTACTTTTTGGAGATCGTCTGTTCGTATACCCGATTAATCGGAGATTAATCTCAACCTTTGCTTTTCACCTAACCAACGCGAATTCCCACGATCTCGAAACTATTTATACTCCAATAATCCATTCAAGCCAAAATTTTATCAAACCCTTCGTTCCCAAATCCTCTGCAAATAAATCCCCTTTGCCCAGAAAATCCTAAACCCTAAATCTTCATTTCTTCAATCAATCTCTAAAATGGCCCCAACCTTGTTCGAGAGATTAGCTGAAACCAACAAGCCTTGGTACGAGTTTGTTGTCTCACTCGATAGCACAACCAACTCAAAGCCAGAAGAGGAGGCTCTGCACATGATTCGACTGGCTAAACTCACCCATCTAGTCGCATGGCCGACTGCATCAGAGTACGCAAAAGAGGTAATCGAATTCATCTGTAACTTGAGGATAGATGAAGAGGATGGTATGCATTCTTCGATTACCGTATCACATCTAGAGAATTCGTCCAAATACATCGATTTTGAGAGGGATTTGTACATTATTCCGAAAAATTTGAATGATGTTTTTGAGCTCTGTGATAGAGGAGAGGATCCTGTGATGTATATGTTGGGTAGAGAGCAGGAGTATTTAGATAGGATTGCTGAGAATCCTGTGAAATTTGAGGCTACACTGCATAAAAGGCATTTGAAGCCACAATATCGAGTTTTGATGGATATTGTGAGCAAAAGCATCATGAGTCTTGCTTTGGGAGTTTTTGAGCGATCAAGACCAAGCTCGGTGATGGTGGCGATCGAGGCTTCTCCCACCACTGACTTCAACTGGCTGAAATTCTTAATTCAGACGGTGACGGAGCAAGCCAAGGTCATAAAGAAAGTTAACGGGGCGATCACGATTAAAGGCAAGATCCACCATGCAACCAAAATAGCTTTTATTTTGGAGATGTGCAGAGAGGAGGAGGATATCTTCGCCAATTCGACCCCATTCCCCAAGTCCAAAATTCTCTTCAAGCCCATTCTTTGTGA
The DNA here is from genome assembly GCA_037126765.1 of Stenogyne calaminthoides. NCBI lineage: Eukaryota > Viridiplantae > Streptophyta > Magnoliopsida > Lamiales > Lamiaceae > Stenogyne > Stenogyne calaminthoides. The sequence continues at coordinate 33,366,544 of JBBCBC010000007.1, read as the reverse complement.
AAAGAAGGTGCCATCGAGGAAGAAGGAAAAGAAAGAATCCACGGTTATTGTTCTTTGAAAAGAGACCCAACAAACCCGGGGGGAAGGTTTTGTTGGATCTGAAAGAAGGAGGAGGGTGAGAAGTTGAAGATCAGAAAACCCTCGCTCCCAAGCGCAGAAGATTGGTGGTTCTCACCGATGAAGATGGCGATGATTCTCAAGAGATTCAACCCGAGAGCCAAACCGCCGTAACCCGCCATACAAGTTTTGCTCAAAGTTATCTCTAAGGCACAAGAACAGACTAAGGAGCAGTGTCTTCTTCCGAGGTGCTTGAGACATCGCCACCAGAGAAAATTTCTCAGAAATTTCCAAAAGAACTCCAGCCCGTGAGATTCCTACCAAAGAAGTGCTTCTACCGACAAATAGAAGAGCCAACTCGAGTCAATCTGAGGATATGCCACCAGTTCGTAACCCACTCAGATGCAAACCGAGGACTGATCAAGACAACCTTCAGATGTCACGAGACTCAGAGCGTAATATTCTTGATGAGCTCCTAAGTGATCTACTTTTGATCCTCACCGATGCTTCAACCAACCAGAGCCCGAGATGGAAGAAGGGCGAGGGGTCAAGAAGGCGAGTGGAGGAGCAAGGGGAACGGTTCATTCTTGACCGCTACCCTGAGCTCAGCTCATACCCTAATCTGCAAGATGTCTTCTTTAGATTAAGGTCGACTGTGTTCATCCTCAATTAGACTCTTCCCGAGATGCTTGATATTCTTTGCATTCGAGGGGGAAGATCGCCTGAATGAGGAGACAGCCTTCCCCGACCGACTTCTCGTGGTTCGGGAGGACAAAGCTCGGGATGAAAAACTCCGATTTTGATGAGCCGGTTCAGAGGGAAGATAGCCGAGAGGAGAGCTATCAAGAAGTTGATGCCCCTAGCAAGAGAGACAAATCTAAAGATGGAGATGGGGACCAAAAGGGAAATGCTGAGGATCAGTCTCAGATGGAGAAGGAAACTTCTCGTCTTGATCAACTCCGAATTTGGTCAACCTCGGATCAAGATAACACTCTTCAGGTACCTTTTCGCACTATTAACAATTATGCCAAAGTTATTGAAAGTTCTATCTTTAATTCTCAATTGTCTCGATAAAATGATCGAGGCTCGATTGGAGACGGAGCTCGGGATGAAGTTTGAAGCTCAGATGATCAATCAAAGACAGGAGGTGCAGAAGGTTCCCGATATTGACCTCACTCCCTTGATGGAAAAACTTGAGAAGGTTGAGCCAATGATGATCAAGATTGCTCAGATGGAAGAAACATTGGCCAACCAAGCTCGGAAGATGGAAAGTCTTAGTCACTCTTCGTGAAATGGTGCTAATCCACAACACTCTAACCTCACAGATGACCTCCATGGAAGATAAGTTTTAATGAAAAGTTGGAGGAGTCAAGGTGAGCTCGATCTTTGAAATGAAAATGTAAGAAGCACCGAGTCAATCGCATTTCTAGAGGTGAAATTGGCAGAGAGGAATGAAGTAATGATAAAATCTACTGTTGAGGAAATGAGCTCAATGCTCATGACCAAAATGACAGAGATGTTTAAAGAAGCACTCTCTGGCTAGTTTTCCCATTTATCTGAAGAATTTTCAGTGGCCAAGAACCATCTCGGTGAGGTCGGAAGATTTAACAAGATCGAGATAAGCGGGAGAGGTTCACGCCGCGGTGAGCAAAAGAGCAATATCACATGGACACAGCACTCTCCAGACTTCTTCCAAATTACGGTGCCAAGAAGAGGGAAAAGGAAGGTGAAGACTTCAGGAAATTATTAGCATGTACTTTGAAGAAAAAGGCTCAGAAAGATGCTGAAATGTATAACCTATCCAAAGCCTTAAATGAAGTCGAAGCTACTGAGAAGATGAAGTTCGCTCAGGTGGAGAAGCCTATCTACACTCGAGTGTCTGAGCAAACCATGCTTGATGTTGCAAGAGAGAAACCGAAAAGGAACTAAGGTTGGAACAAGCCAAAGCCAATTGAATTGCCTATGAAGAGGAAAGCCTTGGGCGTTGTTCAACCCGAAAGCAAGCGTCATGGTTTTCTAAGCCAATCCAGAGAAAGCGGATTCGATGATGAAGAAACTAAGAATCTCGAGTCTCAACCTCGTAAGAAAGTCTTCAACACGAGGAATGCTCAAGACACCCAGTAGAACAAGCTAAGAAAGCTACCGCTCACCTCAAAGGCTCTGTGATAAGAAAGAAGATCAAGAGGAGCCAAGCGAAGGAGTGGATTCAAGAAGTTTATGAAGCAAAAGGAGAGAGACATCAAAAGCAATCAAGGGCCCCACGCTGATAAATGGATGCCTATCAAACTCAACGATATGTGTGAAGAGGTCAAGAGAACCTTCGGTTCTATTATGATGTGCTCAGGAGGAGAGGAGAGGGAAAGCTCGGATCGTAATGAAGCATTCATTGAATATCTCCTAACCTTCTATCCAAAATATCTCCAAAGTTGGATTAACCTTGCGGATGAAGGAGAGGTGCAGATAGTAGCCCCCGGTCCATATTCCTATCCTCCTCCAAGACTTGGTAATGGCTTGGTGAATGAGAAAACCATTACTCAAGAAATTGCTCAAGATCTTTGGTCGGTTAGGTTTAACAGAAAAACAAATCCGATATCATCAAGGAGAGAAATGAGCTGAAGAAGAGATTTTTCGGAATGTTCGACCTGGAGGTGCCCGCTGATGAAGTTGAAGTAGAAGCAAACTGAAGAGCAGAAGACTGAAGAGCCAAATCTGAAGACTGAAGACTGAAGACTCAGAAGATTCTGTAATCTTTAAATTTTTGTCTTTTTGATTTTGTTGATAAACTCATTGAATCAAGAATCTCAAACCAATCATCAATGAAGATTTATCATTTATGCTCAAAAGATAATATCTCATTATCTTATTTACATGTCTTTTATATTTGATATGTCTGAATGAATGTCTCTGAATTAATTGTTTATGGGGGAAATTGTTTAAGTATTTAGTAATGAACTATTAAGAAGATTCATTACTGAAGAAATTATTGAATGATTAATTGTTGGGAGACCCTCTGAAATTGTTGGGAAACTCATCATTGAAGGGGGAAGATTGTTGAAAATTGTTAACCAATCTTGTAATAGGATAAACTGAAACCTGAGTATAGGTTATATGTTTGTAACAAGATAGGTTTTGGTATCATCAAAAAGGGGGAAATTGTTGGGAGATGAATTTAATAAAAGATATATGATTTTGATTAGATCCCAAAACCCCTAAGTATGACATGTTCAGAATGACCTTGATAGTTGAGTCAGGATTCAGTTTTAGAGTATTCAGGATATTATCTGCAAAATGTATAGTCAGCAGATATAGATCAGGATAGGTTCAAGACTCAAGAAATCAAGATGTTTCAAGACTCAAGAAATCAAGATATGTTTCAAGAAACTGAAGTTTCAAAGATGAAATCGGAAGTTTCAAGACTCAAGAAGAAATCGAGTATCTAAAGACTCAAGATGAAACCGAGATATCAAGACTCAAGATGATATCGAGGAACCGAAAACTTAAAGATGAAGACTCAAAGATATCACCAAGATATCCAAAAAGACTCGACTCAAGACTCAAGACTCAAGAACTCGTAAGACTCAAGAACTCGTAAGACTCGTAAGACTCGTAAAACTCGTAAGACGCAAGATCAAGACTAAAGATCGAATTCAAGAATATCAAGGCACAAAGAATTATCAAGACTCAAGAATGTCTCAATGCTCAAGATAAACCTGAATGTTCCGAGGCACTGAAAATATCTATCTGAAGGATGCAATCTTCGGAAGATCGCGATTCCTTAAGAAATAGATATTTGCCAAGACATTCAAATGCGCATAAAAGGAACTAAGTCGGAGTGTTGTTAAGGTTATATCAACTCGTAGTTTGTAAATCAAAAGAGCCGTTGAAGGTGTCTACCTTTAACCGAGACAAAAGTCAAAAAGAGGAAGACAAAGATCGTACCATCATCGACAATCGACAAAGATGTGTCGCCGAAAAAAGATGTCAGATGTACAAAAGTTCCAGACTGAAAAAAGTGAAGACCGGCTACATGAAAGGCTATTGCCTAAAACGTGTTAGGGAGTTTCAAACCCTAAATATAGCCATTCCTCACACACCATAAGAGGAAACTCACGAAGCTATCTCTCCAACGGATAGTTTTCAAGAGTGACCTTGGTGTATGTCTATAAATACTGGTGACCCTTTACATTGTAAGGTTACGGGAAATTTATACGCAAATCAAGAGCTCAAACATATTATCGCAAAAGTTAAAGCACTCAAAAAACTTAGAATTTCCCAAGTGCTTCTATATTGAAGAGAGCTCACTAAACTAAACCTAGCTTAATAAGATTTATCCAAAGCTTAGTCGAGATATCCTAACCCTTTGCATTGTACTTCATTGTAAAGGATATCTCATCCTAGTTGGAAACCAACCGAGAAACCCCAAACCCTTGAGAAGGTAGTTGGAGTGTGTTTGTTGGTGAGAAGAGTTGTAAAGAGTTAGTAAACTACGCGAAGTAGGCAGAAAACTCTAGAGGAGAAGTTAGTAAGCTACAGAGGTAGTCTGAAAGCTTTTTTGTGTTTGAGTTAGTAAACTACGGAGGTAGTCAGAAAACTCAAGGTCGGGTTGAGTAAGTAAACTACGTGGAGTAGTCAGAAAGCTCAGGGCCAAGTTGAGTAAGTAAACTACGCGAGGTAGTCAGAAAGCTCAGAAGTGATTAGTGAATTTTTCTGAGGATCAGAGAGAGTGGACGTAGGAGCTTGAGTCTCTGAACCACTATAATTGCTGTGTTGTTTATTGCTTTCTCTATATGTGCTTAACTGTTGCATTGACTCGAATTTGAAAGCATACTTTTCACTGATATTCAGTTGGAATCAATCCACTGAAGTTGCATAATTGAATCACATCCTAATCACTATTCCATTCAGGAAGGTTTTCAGCAAAGCTTAAAACGAGTATAAACTAAGGGCCAACCATTCCGCACATCTGAGTATCTAGAACATATAGTTACCAAACTGAACTTACTCTTCTGAGGGTTCAGTAAGTTAGTTATCAGATCCAAGCAACTCAGGATCTCTGACACTCAGGACTCAGTTGGGATTATCTGAGGTATATGAAAGCTGCTCAGGATCACTGTCTCAGTAGACTTTGACTCAGAGCGATATGTGCTTCTCAGAACCTAATCTTCAGGATTATCTTACCCAAGCTGACCTCAGTAAGAAAAAGTTTTAAAAACACTGAACACGTGTATTCCCCCCCATACACGTGTAAGACTCGTTTGCACCGGGACCAACATGGATACCCACCAAAAGTCCTTCTCAAGTATTCCCAAGTCCTCGTCCAATAACTCCGGTGGAAGGTTCTCCGATGAACGATTTATAAAACAAGGAAAATAAAAATATTGTTGCACCACCTTTGTGGATTTCTAATATTTTCAACACATGGAACACTAGCTAGGAATGAAAAATTCATCCTCTATTTATAAGTGAGGGGGTTTCAAAAATTTCAAGGCAATTTAGGGCTAGGAAAGATCTTTTCTTGATCTCCAAGAAATCTTGAATATATTTAATATATTCTTCTTTCCATGTGTATTTTTCCACAAAAATCTCACACCCTTATTTAGTCCAAATTTTCGAAAATCAAGAGACAAGATTTCAAGATTGGATCTTTCTTGAATTTATGAGATATTCTTGTATTCCAAGAATACATATCTTTTTCCACAAAATCTTTCCAAGAAAATCTTTCTTCCCTTTCTTATACATATTTTTCGAAAATTTCTTATTAAAGAAGTCAAGTGGGAGTTTTCTTGAATTTATGGGATAATCTTGTATTCCAAGAATACATTATCTCCTTTCCATAAAATCTTTTCAAGAAAATTCTTCTCCCTCTTTTCTTTAATATTTTTGAAAAAAATAGGAAATATTGCAACAATAAATTTATTTTATTTTAAGCACCTTTTATTTATTGGACTTTAATTGGGCTACTTGAGGGGCCTTTAGGAGAATTAAGATGGACCTTCCAATGGGCTTCTGAATTCCAATATTGAGCCACAATATAATTCAGCCCATTAATATTAATTAATACCACTATATAATTAATATTGCACTATCCAATCTTAACTGTTGGGAGATGAATTTAATAAAGATATATGATTTTGATTAAGATCCCAAAACCCCTAAGTATGACATGTTCAGAATGATCTTAATAGTTGAGTCAGGATTCACTGTTAGAGTAATCAGGATGTTATCTGCAAAATGTATAGTCAGCAGATATAATTTAGGATAGGTTAAAGAAGACTCGAGAACTCAAGAGATGTTTAAAGTATCCAAAGTTTCAGATGAAATCAGATATCAAGACTCAAAGATGATATTGAGTAAATCAAGACTTCGATCATGAGTCTTGCTTCAACCGGAGCGCCAAACCGCTCAGAGTTCACCATTACAAGTGTTGGCTCAGGTTATCTCGAGGACACAGATCGATCGGGAGGAGAGTGTCTTCTTCTCGAGGTGCTCGAGACATCGCTTCACTTTAGATAAAATTTCTCAAGAAATTTTTAAAGGAGCTCGAGACCTCGAAGGTACCTACCTCCGGATGTCTGCAGCTCGGGACGAAGAGCCCACCGAGTCAATCTGAAGATGTGCAGCTCAGCAGCGGCCAGACGAGCCGACTCGATTCAAATCGAGGATATGCCAACTCAGCCCTCGAACCCTCTCGGATGCAAATCGAGGACCTGACCGCCAAACTTCGATGTCGCTAAGGCTCGGGGCGTAATATTCTTGATGAGCTCCTCGAAAGGATCTACTTCTTGATCCCTTAGCGTATGTTTCAACCGAACCAGAGAGCCCAAGATGGAAGAAGGGAGAAGTCAAGAAGGCGAGTGGAGGAGCAAGGGGAACGGTTCATTCTGACCACTACTCGAAAGCTCAAATTTCATACCCGATCCGCAAGATGTTTTCTTCAGATTAAGGACAATCAGATTCATCCTCAATCGGACTCTTCCCGAGATGCTTTGATATTGCGCATTCTGAGGGAAGATCGTGGAATGAGGAGACAACCTTTCCCGACCGCTTCTCGTGGTTCGGGAGGACAAAGCTCGTGATGAAAAACTCCGATTTTGATGAGCAAGTTCAAGAAGTTGGCTGAAAAGAGAGCAACTGGGTTGGTGCCCCCGCAAATGGAGACAAATCTAAAGATGGAGATGGGGACCAACAGGAGATGTTGAGAAGCGAGCCTCGGATGGAAAAGGAGACTTCGTCACCGATCAACTGAAATTGGTCAACCTCGGATCGAAGTAGAACTCTTTCAGTACCTTTTGGCACTATTAACAATTATGCCAAAGTTACCGAAAGTCCTATCTTTAACTCAATTGTCTCGATAAAATGATCGAGGCTCGGGGAGACCGGAGCTCGTGACAAAGCCGAGGCATAGGATGATCGACAAAGACAGAGGTGCGTCAGAAGATTCCCCGAGATTGATCTCACTCCCTTGAAGGAGAAACTTGAGAAGGTTGAGCCAATGATGATCAAAATTGCTCAGATGGAAGAGACGTTGGCGAATCAAGCTCAAAAGATGGAAAGTCTTAGTCACTCTTCAGAGCTGGTGCAAATTCAAAACACTCTGACCACCCAGATGACCTCCATGGAAGAGAAGCTGAATGAGAAGCTGGAGGGAGTCAAGGCTGAGTTAAGTGATGAACTGAAGCAGAAACACCAGGAGAGTTCTGATTTCCTAGAGGTGAAACTGGCAGAAAAGAATGAGGTGCTAATCAAGTCTGCTGCTGAGGAAATGTGCTCAATACTCATGACCAAGATGACAGAGATGTTCAAGGAAGCACTCTCTGGCCAGTTTTCCCACTTATCTGAAGAATTTTCTGTGGCCAAGAACCATCTAAGGAGGCTGGAAGACGAACAAGATCAGATAGCAGGAGAAATTCGCTGTGTGAGCAAAGAGCAATATCACATGGACACAGCACTCTCAAGACTTCTTCCAAATTACGGTGCCAAGAAGGGGAAAAAGGAAGCCGAAGATCTCAGAAAGTTCATGGCACGTACTTTGGAGAAGAAGGCTCAAAAAGATGCTGAAATGTATAATTTAGCCAAAGCCTTAAAAAGAAGTCAAGCTTCGAGAAGTTAAAGTTTGCTCGGTGGAGAAGCCTCGCCTACACTCGAAGTTTCTAAGCAAACCATGCTTGATGTGTCAAAAGAAAAAAGCCGAAAAGCTAGAGCAAAGGTTGGAACAAGCCAGTTTCTTCTTTGAAATGCCTATGAAGAGGAAAGCCTCGAGGAGTTGTTCAACCCGAAAGCAAAGCGTCAAAGGGCTTTAAGCCAATCCAGAGAAAGTCGATTCGGATGATGAAGAGAAAGAAGAATCGAGTCTCAACCTCGATGATAGTCTTCAATACTAGAAATGCTCAAGACACACCAAATGGAACAAGCTAAGAAAGTCTGCCTCGATCTCGGGGAGCATCTGTGGATCGAAAAGAAGGTAGACGAAGAGCGAATAATGAGTGAATTCAGAAGTTTATGAGCAAGAGGAAAGGAAAATCAAAAGCGCTAAAGTGGCCCCACGTTGATAAATGGATGCCCATTAAACTCAACGATATGTGGGAAGAAGTCAAGAGAACCTTCTGGTTCAATTATGATGTTCTCAGGGAATGGAGAGGGGAAGGCTCAGATCAGAATGAAGCATTCATTGAGTATCTCCTTACCTTCTATCTAAAGTATCTACAGAGCTGGATTAACCTTGCGGATGAAGGAGAAGCACAGATAGTAGCCCCTGGTTCATATTCCTATCCTCCTCCAAGACTTGATAATGGCTTGGTGAATGAGAAGGCCATTACTCAAGAGATTGCCTAGTATGCTGGTCAGTTGGGTGTAACAGGAAATAGTCCAGACATCATCAAGGAAAGAAATGAGCTGAAGAAGAGATTCTTCGGAATGTTCGATCTGGAGGTGCCCACTGATGAAGTTGAGAATGAAGCAAACTGAAGAGCAGAAAACTGAAGAGCCAAATCTGAAGACTGAAGACTGAAGACTCAGAAGATTCCGTAATCTTTAATTTTTTTGTCTTTTTTATTTTGTTGATAAACTCATTATAATCTGTAATGGGATACCAATTATCAATGAAGATTTATCATTATGCTCAAAATATAATATCTCATTATCTTATTTACATGTCTTTTATTTTGATATGCCTGAATGTATGATGATATGGGGGAAATTGTCTGAATTTTGAAATTTGTTTAAGTATTTGGTAATGAACTATTTAAAGAGATTCATTACTGAAGAAATTGTTGAATGATTAAACTGCTGAGAAACTCTGAAATTGTTGGGAGATTCTCTGATTTAAGAAATTGTTGGGAGACAACCAATCTTGTAATATGATAAACTGAAATCTGAGTATAGGTTTTTATGTTTGTAACAAGATAGATTTTGGCATCATCAAAAAGGGGGAAATTGTTGGGAGATGAATTTAAAAAAGATATATGATTTTGATAAAGATCCCAAAACCCCTAAGTATGACATGTTCAGAATGATCTTGATAGTTGAGTCAGGATTCAGTGTTAGAGTAATCAGGATGTTATCTGCAAAATGTATAATCAGCAGATATAGTTTAGGATAGGTTCTGAAGACTCTGGAGAACTCAGTATGTTTCTGAAGTATCCGAAGTTTCAGGATGAAACTGAGATACTGAAGACTCAGTATGATACTGAGTAACTGAAGACTCGGCACGAAGACTCAGTACATCAGTCAGTATAAACTACAAAGATTCAGAAGACCCTGAAGATTCAGAAGACCCTGAAGACTCAGAAGACTCTGAAGACACAGAAGACTGAAGAACTGAAGATCAAGAATACTGAAGGCACAATAATTACTGAAGACTCAGTAATGTACTTAATGCTCAGTATAAACCTGAATGTTCCGAAGCACTAACAATATCTATCTGAAGGATGCAATACTGAGAAGATATCGATTCCTTAAGAAGTTAGATATTGCCAAGACATTCAAATGCAGACAAAAGGAACTAAGTCAGAAGTGTTGTTAAGGTTATATCAAACTCAGAGTTTGTAACCAAAAGAGCCGTTTAAGGTGTCTACCTTTAACTGGAGAAAAAAGTCAAAAAGAAGAAGACGACACTGTACCATACTGACACTGACAGTGACAGGTCGCTGTAAAAGATGTCAGATGTACAAAAGTTCTAGACTGCAAAAAGTGAAGACCGGCTACATGAAAGACTATTGCCTAAAAAGTGTTATGGAGTTTCAAACCCTAAATATAGCCGTTCCTCACACACCATAAGAGGAAACTCACGAAGCTATCTCTCCAACGGATAGTTTTCAAAAGTGACCTTGGTGTATGCCTATAAATACTGGTGACCCTCTACATTGTAAGGTTACGGGAAATTTATACGCAACTCAAGAGCTCAAACTTATTCTTGTAAAAGTGAAAGCACTCGAAAAACTTAGAATTTCCCAAGTGCTTCGATATTGAAGAGAGCTCACTATACTAAGCCTAGCTTGATAAGATTTATCCAAAGCTTAGTCGAGATATCCTAACCCTTTGCATTGTGCTTCATTGTAAAGGATATCTCGTCCTAGTTGGAAACCAACCAAGAAACCCCAAACCCTTGAGAAGGTAGTTGGAGTGTGTTTGTTGGTGAGAAGAGTTGTAAAGAGTTAGTAAACTACGCGGAGTAGTCAGAAAACTCTAGAGGAGAAGTTAGTAAGCTACAGGGGTAGTCTGAAAGCTTGTGTGTGATTGAGTAAGTAAACTACGGAGGTAATCGTAAAGCTCAAGGTCGGGTTGAGTAAGTAAACTCACGTGGAGTAGTCGAAAAACTCGTACGAGTTGAGTAAGTAAACTACGAGGTAGTCGAAAAGCTCGGTTGATAGTGAATTTCTCTGAAGAGTCAGGGAGAGTGGACGTAGGAGCTTGAGTCTCTGAACCACTATAATTGCTGTGTTCTTTAATGATTTCCTTATCTGTACTTAACTGTTGCATTAACTTATTTTGAAAGCATACTTTTCACTAATATTCAGTTGGAATCAATCCACTGAAGTTGCATAAGTGAATCACAGCCTAATCACTATTTCAATTAAGGGAAGGTTTTTTTAGAAAGCCTAAAAACGAGTATAATCTAAGGGCCAACCATTCCAACGACGATCGAGTAGCTAGAACAGATAGTTATCAAACCGAACTCTCTTCTCGAGGATTCATGAAGTTAGTTATCCGATCCAAGCAACTCGGGATCTCTCGACACTCGGGACTCGGTTTGGGATTATTTGAGGTATCTAAAAGCAACAGGATCACCGTCTCGATGAACTTTGACTCGAGCGATCTCTGTGCTTCTCGAACCTAATCTTGAGGATTATCTCACCCAAAGTGACCTCGAAGAAAAAAAAGTTTTAAAAACCTTGAACACGTGTATTCCCCCATACACGTAAGACTCGTTACACCGGACCAACAAGTGGTATCGGGCGGTTGTTCAACTTGACCATTTTCGTGTTGACCAAAGTTTTATTTTCAAAAATACTTGTGGTCTATCTGAATCGATCTTATTTGCTTTTTTTTTTTTACTTTTCAAAAGATCGGAAAAATGTCTTCTAAAAACTTCCCATGTTCTCTGTGGAGAACTATGATCTATGGAGATCGAGAATGCAGGGCTCATCTCAGATTCCAAACATGAGCGTATGTGGAGAGTGGTCTCTCAGGACCATTCCAGGTTCTTGTGGTAAATCCCGAGGAAACAGAAGATGAGAGAATTGATCCTAGAGCATTTCCTAAGTCCGATGACCAACCGACTCCCGAGAGAAAAAGTTAGTCAATCTAGACTACATTGCAAAAGACACACTATACAAAGACAATTGATGATGGTGTGATGGGAATGATCTCTCACCGTAATACTTGCTAAAGAGATTTGGGATACACTAGCTGTTATGTGCCAAGCCACAGATCATATAAAAGAAAACAAACTTTCAGTGGCAATTGGAAAGTTTGATAGTTTTGAAATGGATGATGGTGAATCAATAGAAAAATTGGAAGTCAGGTTCACTAGCATCATGAATGATCTAAATGCACTTGGAAAGAAATATTCACTGAGAGAAGTTGCATTGAAAATTCTTAGAGGTCTGTCTAAGAAATGGGATATTCATGCAGTGGTGATTGAAAACACCAAGAACATTAGTTCAATGCCTTACCAACAAGTATTCTCTTAGCTGAAAGCCTATGAATTTGTAATTGATAAGAAATCCAAAAAGGATGATAGCAAAGATGATTCTTCATCAAGTAAGAATGTGGCTTTAAAAGCCAAAGATAAAACCTGTAAAACTAGAGAGTCTGAGAACCCCCATGCCAAAAATCAGGATGAGCTTGAGGAAAAGCTAGCACTGATGGCAAGGAGGTTTGACAGACTTAATAGTAGATTTGGAAAATACAAAAACTATTACAGGAACCACAGGTACCAGAAGAAACCTGAGGACAGATCAACTGAGAAGAAGAAGGACCTGAAAACTGAAGGATCTTCATCCAAGAGAAAGGACTCCAAGTCCAAAGAATAAAATGATCAGGATGATGATGTCAACAGATGCTATAATTGCCAGAAGAAAGGTCACTTCCAGTATGATTGTCCAGATTTGAGTGCTAAGGAGAGAAGAGAAAGGCAAGCTAAAAGAGATCAGAAGTTCTCTAGCAAAAAGGCCATGGTTGCAGAAGAAGAACACTCTGAGGAGGGATCTAGCTCTTCAGATGAAATATTCTCAGACAGTGAAAGTGATGACATCTGTCTGATGGCCATTGAGGAGGAGGAAAACAAGGGCACTAAGCTGATGAAAAATCACATGGCACTGATGAGCAGAGATGAAAAAGCTCCTGATATATGGTATCTTGACAGTGGATGCTCAAGACATATGACAGGATTCAAGAAGATGCTCAGTGACTATGTTGAACAAAGAGGCCCACAGATCACTTTTGGAGATAACTCCAAGGGACAGACTGAAGGATATGGAACTTTGGAAATCGACTCAGTTCATATCCATGGTGTTTCATATGTATCTGGATTGAAGCATAACTTGTTGTCAATTAGCCAATTCTGTGATAAGGGTTTCAATGTTGAGTTCTCCAAGAACTTATGTTTTGTGAAAGATGATACATCACAGAAAGTATTACTGACTGGTACAAGAAAAGAGAATGTGTATCTTGCTGATTGGAGTTCAACTCCTAAAGATACATGTTTAGTTGCTAAAAGTTCCACAGACACCAGTTGGTTATGGCATAAAAGAATGAATCACCTAAACTTCAAAACCCTGAACAAGCTTGCAAGATTAGCTCTTGTGAGAGGGTTACCTAATGAAGTGTTCAGTAAGGAACACATTTGTGATGCGTGCCAGAATGGAAAACAAGTTAAAGCATCATTTAAAAGCAAAGTTGAAGTTTCTACTGAAAGAATACTTTAGTTATTGCATATGGATCTCTTTGGTCCTATAACACCTGTGAGCACTAATGGCAGGAAATACACATTGGTAGTAGTTGATGACTACTCAAGATATACTTGGGTCATATTCTTACTCAGTAAGAAAGAGACTCGAGATAAAAGTTTGCGAGAATTCATTGAAAAGGCTCGATAATGAGAAAAAATCGAGTGTGGTCAAAATCGGATCCGACAAAGGAACCGAGTTTATAAATCATATCATATCGATTATTGTGCGAGAGAATGGAATTTTACATGAAACATCACCGCAAGGACCCTCAACAAAATGGTGTTCTTTGAAAGAAGGAACATAACTCTGAAAAAAAGTTCTACAAGGACAATGATAAATTTGTCGATATTCCTAAAAGATTTTTGAAATTTGAAGGTCAACAACACTTTGCATGCTACTCTCAGAATAGATCCATGCTGACAAAGAGTCAAGGCAAAACACCCTATGAGCTTTAGAATGAAAGGAAGCCTCTTGTTTCTTTCTTTCGTGTGTTTGGTTGCAAGTGTTTCATACACAATAATGGTAAAGACCAGTTGAAAACATTTGATAGTAAAAGGCGATGAAGGAATATTCTTAGGATATTCAAGTCGATAAAAACTTTCGAGTTTACAACTGTAGGACTCTTATTGTGGAGGAAACACCTCATGTTGTTTTTGATGAATCTACTTGTGTTCAGAAGAAACAGGAACATGATGCAAATGAACTGACCAAGAGGATCACCAGATTAAGCCCAAATGTAAAGATAAATCATCCATCGAACTCGAAAAAAGAAGAAGTCACCACTATCTATGATTGGAGTGACTCGGACTCGAATAAAGAAGTTCGAATGGAAATCGGGATGGTGAGACTCGGAAAACCAACACTCCAAAGGTGACCAATCCGAACACACACCGCCTCGGACTTCGGTATGTAATGCCAATGAAGATGTGGTCACAGCTGAGGTAAATTCTGAATCTATCAACCAAAGGGGAACAAATGTCTCTGACAATGTTCTGAATAGAATGTCCCCTGAGGAAGATGATTCCCTTTCTCCTGTTTTGTTGTTCCCTGAATTTACTGATTTAACTGAACCTAACATTTCAAATGTTGAGGACACTATTGAAACAGGAACATCAAGAAGGAAATTGTTAGATAGTCATCCTACAAGTCAGATTGTGGGTGATCTAACTGAAGGTGTTAAAACAAGAAGGTTCCATGGTGAAAGTGCACTATTCTGCTGCTTCCTAGCAGAGAAAGAACCTACTGAGATTGGTGAAGCTCTACAAGATTCTCATTGGATTCTGCTATGCAAGATGAAATTTGAATCAATTCTCAAGAAATGAAGTATGGGAGCTGGTAGATAGACCAGAAAGGCACAATGTCATTGGAACCAAGTGGGTTTTCAAGAATAAAAGAGATGAAAACAACAACATTGTAAGAAACAAGGCAAGGCTAGTTGCACAAGGTTATTCCCAAGAAGAAGGCTTGGATTATGATGAAACCTTTGCACCTGTTGCAAGACTAGAAGCCATCGGATTGTTTCTTGCATATCTTTATACATGAAGTTCACAGTCTATCAAATGGATGTGAAAAGTGCATTTCTGAATGGTGTGCTTAAAGAAGAGGTTTATGTGGAACAACCTCCTGGTTTCAAACAGAATGACCAAGTTTACAGGCTCAGAAAAGCTTTGTATGGTCTTAAGCAAGCACCCAGAGCATGGTATGATACTCTTTCTCAGTTTCTTACTGACCATGGTTTTGTCAAAGGGAATTTGATAGAACTGTTCGGGATAGAGGATGGGGAGATATCTTACTAGTTCGAGATATATGTTGATGACATCATTTTTGATCTCCAAACCATCAGCTGTGTGAAAAGTTTTCAACACTGATGAAAGGCAAATTTGAGATGTCAATGATGGGAGAGATGAATTTCTTTCTAGGTCTTCAAGTGAAACAATCAAAGGAAGGAATATTCATCAACCAGGCAAAATACACCAGAGATCTGATTGCTAAATATGGTGTACAGAATTGCAAATACGCTTAGGATTCCCATGAATACTAACTACAAGATGGATCCCGATTACAAGGCAAATCGGTGAGCCATCTTGATTATAGAGGAATCATTGGATCATTGCTCTATCTCACGGCAAAGTAGGCGGATATAACATTTCTTTGTTGGGATATGTGCAAGATACCAAGCTAATCCTAAGGCTAGTCACATGGAGGCTGCCAAAAAGATACTGAAGTATCTTAAAGGCACAGTGAATAGAGGATTATGGTATCCAGCTGATGATAACCTTGAGTTAAGTGGTTACTCAGATGCTGATTATGGAGGTTGCGAAATTGATGAAGTCCACCTCGGGAACTTGTCAATTTCTAGGAAGTAAGTGATATCTTGGTTTTCAAGAAAGCAGGACCTCGATAGCAACAAGTACTCTTGAAGGTTGAATATATGGTCGCTGGAAAGTCTGCTGTGTGCTCGATTCTTTGGCTCAGACAACAATTAAGGGATTATAAAGTTGTAGCCAATGAAGTACCAATATTTTGTGACAATAATAGTGCCATTGCTATTTCACAAAATCCGGTATTACACACCAGATGCAAGCATGTGGATATCAGACATCACTTCATCGAGAGATCATGTCGAGAAGAAGGACATAAGGATGGAGAAAATTCATCTTGATAAGCAGAGAGAAGTGATATCTTGACTAAACCTTTGGTTTGAATCAAGATTTCAGGAACTTTCAGTTGAATTAGGGATGTTAGAACCAGGTGTATATAAAAATCTAAAAAATTGAAGGTTTTCAGAAGCATGAAGTTTTCTCAGACTCTACTGAGAAGCTTAGGATAAAATGGAAATACTGAACTGAGTCTCGGGAAACTTCAGTTCTTGAAGGTAAGTACTCGAGAGCAAAAGAACCATTTCAAGATTATCTAGATATTATCGATATTTTATCAAGGTCGATTACTTTCGAAGAAAGGTAGAGAAAAATTAGTCTGAAGAAGTAATGACTCATGCAACTCATTTATTGCTTAAATAAAGCTCAGAAATCATTTTTCGCAATAAATACAAAACACCTGAGGAATGTTTTTGGGCGGGATCGTTTCAAATTCCGAAGAAGGTCAACAGTCATTTAATGCTCTGCTACATTAATGACCAATGAGGATGTTTTGGCGGCTTACTTTTCAGAGATCGTCGGTTCATATACCCGATTAATCGGAGATTAATCTCAACCGTTGTTTTTCACCTAACCAACACGATTCCCCACGATCTCAAAGCTATATATACCCTAAGAAGCCTTTCAAGCCAAAATTTTATTAAACCCTTCGTTCTCAAATCCTCTGCAAATAAATCCCCTTGCCCAGAAATTCCTAAACCCTAACGCTTCATTTCTCAAATTATCTCTAAAATGGCTCCAACCTTGTTCGACAGATTAGCCGAAACCAACAAGCCGTGGTACGAGTTCGTTGTTTCACTCAAAAGCACAACCAACTCAAAGCCAGAAGAGGAGGCTCTGCATATGATTCGATCAAGCAAACTCACCCAACTAATCGCAAACCGACCAGACCAGGAGTTTGCGAAAGAGGTAATCGAATTCATCTATAACTTGAAGGTAGATGAAGAGGACTGTATGCATTCATCGATTACTCTATCACACTTAGAGCATTCGTCCAAATACGTCAATTTTGAAAGGGATTTGTACATAACCCCGAAAAATCTGAATGATGTTTTTGAGCTCTGTGATAGAGGAGAGGATCCTACGATGTATATGTCGGGTAGAGAGCAGGAATACTTAGATAGGATTGCTGAGAATCATGTTAAGTTTGAGGCGACATTGCATAAGAGGCACTTAAAGCCACAATATCGTGTATTGATGGATATTGTGAGTAAATGCATCATGAGTCTTGCGGGGAGTTTTGAGCGGATCAGTACCCTGAAGCTCAGACTGATGGCGGCGATAGAGGCCTCACCCACCACTGACTTCAACTGGCTGAAATTTCTGATTCAGACGGTGAGTGAGCAGATCAAAGTTTTGAAGAAAGTTGATGGGGCGATCTCAATCAAAGGCAAGATCCACCATGCCACCAAAATTGCTTACATTTTGGAGATGTGCAGAGAGGAGGAGGATATCTTCGCCAATTCGATCCTAAATCCAAAATTCTCTTTAAACCCATTGCTGCAAAGAAGCAGGTCATCAGAGGGAAGAGAGAAAAGAAGGTTGAATCACCAGTTGCGGCTGAAAAAGAGACTCAACAAACCAGGGGGAAGGTTTTGTTGGAGGCAAAGATGGAGCAAGGAGCAAAAATGATGAAACAGAAGAATCTTGCCCCAAAACGCAGAAGATTGGTGGTTCTCACCGATGAAGATGAAAGTGATTCTGACGAGATTCAACCGGAGCGCCAAACTGCTCAGAGTTCACCATTACAAGTGTTGGCTCAGGTTTTCTCGAGGACACAGGATCAGACTGAGGAGCAGGTCTTTTCTGAGGTGCTCGAGACATCGCTCAGTTCAGATAAAATTTCTCAAGAAATTTTAAAGGAGCTCAGACCTCAGAGGTACCTACCTCAGATGTGCAGGCTCAGACAGAAGAGCCAACTCAGAGTCAATCTGAAGATGTGCAGGCTCAGACAGTAGACGAGCCGACTCAGATTCAAACTGAGGATATGCCAACTCAGGCCTCAGAACCCTCTCAGATGCAAGCTGAGGACCCGACCGCACAAACTTCAGATGCTGCTAAGGCTCAGGAGCAGAATATTCTTGATGAGCTCCTGAGTGATCTACTTCTTGATCCCTTAGCAGATGTTTCAACTGAACCAGAGAGCCCAAGATGGAAGAAGGGAGAAGCTGAAGAAGGCGAGTGGAGGAGCAAGGGGGAACGGTTCATTCTTGACCGCTACCCTGAGCTCAGCTCATACCCTGATCTGCAAGATGTTTTCTTCAGATTAAGGACAACTGTATTCATCCTCAATCAGACTCTTCCCAAGATGCTTGATATTGCTTCATTCAGAGGGGAAGACTGGTGGAATGAGGAGACAGCCTTCCTGACCGACTTCTCAGGGTTCAGGAGGACAAAGCTCAGGATGAAAAACTCCGATTTTGATGAGCTAGTTCAGAAGAAGTTGGCTGAAAAGAGAGCAACTGAAGTTGGTGCCCCGAGCAGCGGAGACAAATCTAAAGATGGAGATGGGGACCAACAGGGAGATGTTGAGAAGCAGTCTCAGATGGAAAAGGAGACTTCTGTCGCTGATCAACCTGAAATTGGTCAACCTCAGACTGAAGCTAGAACTCTTCAGGTACCTTTTGGCACTATTAACAATTATGCCAAAGTTACTAAAAGTCCTATCTTTAACTCTGAAATGTCTGATAAACAGACTGAGGCTCAGTTGGAGACTGGAGCTCAGGACAAAGCTGAGGCACAGGATGATCAGACAGCACAGGAGGTGTAGAAGATTCCTTAGATTGATCTCACTCCCTTGATGGAGAAACTTGAGAAGGTTGCGCCAATGATGATCAAAATTGCTCAGATGGAAGAGATGTTGGCCAATCAAGCTCAAAAGATGGAAAGTCTTAGTCACTCTTCAGAGCTGGTGCAAATTCAAAACACTCTGACCACCCAGATGACCTCCATGGAAGAGAAGCTGAATGAGAAGCTGGAGGGAGTCAAGGCTGAGTTAAGTGATGAACTGAAGCAGAAACACCAGGAGAGTTCTGATTTCCTAGAGGTGAAACTGGCAGAAAAGAATGAGGTGCTAATCAAGTCTGCTGTTGAGGAAATGAGCTCAATACTCACGACCAAGATGACAGAGATGTTCAAGGAAGCACTCTCTGGCCAGTTTTCCGACTTATCTGAAGAATTTTCTGTGGCCAAGAACCATCTAAGGAGGCTGGAAGACGAACAAGATCAGATAGCAGGAAAAATTTGCTGTGTGAGCAAAGAGCAATATCACATGGACACAGCACTCTCAAGACTTCTTCCAAATTACGGTGCCAAGAAGGGGGAAAAGGAAGCCGAAGATCTCAGAGAGTTCATGGCACGTACTTTGGAGAAGAAGGATCAAAAAGATGCTGAAATGTATAATTTAGCCAAAGCCTTAAAAGAGGTCGAAGCTTCTGAGAAGTTAAAGTTTGCTCAGGTGGAGAAGCCTGTCTACACTCGAGTTTCTAAGCAAACCATACTTGATGTGTCAAAAGAAAAACTGAGTGCTAGAGCAAAGGTTGGAACAAGCCAGGCTGCTGCTGAAATGCCTATGAAGAGGAAAGCCTCGGGTGTTGTTCAACCTGAAAGCAAGCGTGCAAAGGCTTCTAAGCCAATCCATAGAAAGCTGATTCTGGATGATGAAGAGAAAGAAGAATCTGAGTCTCAACCTCAGATGAAAGTCTTCAATACTAGAAATGCTCTGAAGACACTCCAAATGCAACAAGCTAAGAAAGCTCCTGCCTCGATCTTAGGAGCATCTGTGATCAGAAAGAAGGTAGACGAAGAGCAGAAGCGAAGGAGTGAATTCAGGAAGTTTGCGAGCAAGAGGAAAGGAACATCAAAAGCGCTAAAGTGGCCCCACGTTGATAAATGGATGCCCATTAAACTCAACGATATGTGGGAAGAAGTCAAGAGAACCTTCTGGTTCAATTATGATGTTCTCAGGGAATGGAGAGGGGAAGGCTCAGATCAGAATGAAGCATTCATTGAGTATCTCCTTACCTTCTATCCAAAGTATCTACAGAGCTGGATTAACCTTGCGGATGAAGGAGAAGCACAGATAGTAGCCCCTGGTCCATATTCCTATCCTCCTCCAAGACTTGATAATGGCTTGGTGAATGAGAAGGCCATTACTCAAGAGATTGCTCGGTATGCTGGTCAGTTGGGTGTAACAGGAAATAGTCCAGACATCATCAAGGAAAGAAATGAGCTGAAGAAGAGATTCTTCGGAATGTTCGATCTGGAGGTGCCCACTGATGAAGTTGAGAATGAAGCAAACTGAAGAGCAGAAGACTGAAGAGCCAAATCTGAAGACTGAAGACTCAGAAGATTCTGTAATCTTTAATTTTTTTGTCTTTTTTGATTTTGTTGATAAACTCATTGTAATCTGTAATGGGATACCAATTATCAATGAAGATTTATCATTATGCTCAAAAGATAATATCTCATTATCTTATTTACATGTCTTTTATTTTGATATGCCTGAATGTATGATGATATGGGGGAAATTGTCTGAATTTTGAAATTTGTTTAAGTATTTGGTAATGAACTATTTAAAGAGATTCATTACTGAAGAAATTGTTGAATGATTAAACTGCTGAGAAACTCTGAAATTGTTGGGAGATTATCTGATTTAAGAAATTGTTGGGAGACAACCAATCTTGTAATAGGATAAACTGAAATCTGAGTATAGGTTTTTATGTTTGTAACAAGATAGGTTTTGGCATCATCAAAAAGGGGGAAATTGTTGGGAGATGAATTTAATAAAGATATATGATTTTGATTAAGATCCCAAAACCCCTAAATATGACATGTTCAGAATGATCTTGATAGTTGAGTCAGGATTCAGTGTTAGAGTAATCAGGATGTTATCTGCAAAATGTATAGTCAGCAGATATAGTTTAGGATAGGTTCTGAAGACTCTGGAGAACTCAGTATGTTTCTGAAGTATCCGAAGTTTCAGGATGAAACTGAGATACTGAAGACTCAGTATGATACTGAGTAACTGAAGACTCAGCACGAAGACTCAGTACATCAGTCAGTATAAACTACTAAGATTTAGAAGACCCTGAAGATTCAGAAGACCCTGAAGACTCAGAAGACTCCGAAGACACAGAAGACTGAAGAACTGAAGATCAAGAATACTGAAGGCACAGTAATTACTGAAGACTCAGTAATGTACTGAATGCTCAGTATAAACCTGAATGTTTCGAGGCACTAATAATATCTATCTGAAGGATGCAATACTGAGAAGATCGCGATTCCTTAAGAAGTTAGATATTGCCAAGACATTCAAATGCAGACAAAAGGAACTAAGTCAGAAGTGTTGTTAAGGTTATATCAAACTCAGAGTTTGTAACCAAAAGAGCAGTTGAAGGTGTCTACCTTTAACTGGAGACAAAAGTCAAAAAGAAGAAGACGACACTGTACCATACTGACACTGACAGTGACAGGTCGCTGTAAAAGATGTCAGATGTACAAAAGTTCCAGACTGCAAAAAGTGAAGACCGGCTACATGAAAGGTTATTGCCTAAAAAGTGTTAGGGAGTTTCAAACTCTAAATATAGTCGTTCCTCACACACCATAAGAGGAAACTCACGAAGCTATCTCTCCAACGGATAGTTTTCAAAAGTGACCTTGGTGTATGCCTATAAATATTGGTGACCCTCTACATTGTAAGGTTACGGGAAATTTATACGCAACTCAAGAGCTCAAACTTATTCTTGTAAAAGTGAAAGCACTCAAAAAACTTAGAATTTCCCAAGTGCTTCGATATTGAAGAGAGCTCATTATACTAAGCCTAGCTTGATAAGATTTATCCAAAGCTTAGTCGAGATATCCTAACCCTTTGCATTGTGCTTCATTGTAAAGGATATCTCATCCTAGTTGGAAACCAACCAAGAAACCCCAAACCCTTGAGAAGGTAGTTGGAGTGTGTTTGTTGGTGAGAAGAGTTGTAAAGAGTTAGTAAACTACGCGGAGTAGTCAGAAAACTCTAGAGGAGAAGTTAGTAAGCTACAGGGGTAGTCTGAAAGCTTTTGTGTGATTGAATAAATAAACTACGGAGGTAGTCAGAAAGCTCAAGGTCGGGTTGAGAAAGTAAACTACGTGGAGTAGTCAGAAAACTCAGGGCCGAGTTGAGTAAGTAAACTACGAGGTTGTCAGAAAGCTCAGAAGTTGATAGTGAATTTCTCTGAAGAGTCAGGGAGAGTGGACGTAGGAGCTTGAGTCTCTGAACCACTATAATTGCTGTGTTCTTTATTGCTTTTCTTATCTGTACTTAACTGTTGCATTAACTTGTTTTTGAAAGCATACTTTTCACTAATATTCAGTTGGAATCAATCCACTGAAGTTGCATAAGTGAATCACAGCCTAATAACTATTTCAATTAAGGGAAGGTTTTCAGCAAAGCTTAAAACGAGTATAATCTAAGGGCCAACCATTCCGCACGACTGAGTAGCTAGAACAGATAGTTATCAAATTGAACTCTCTTTTGAGGATTCAGTAAGTTAGTTATCTGATCCAAGCAACTCAGGATCTCTGACACTCAAGACTCAGTTGGTATTATCTGAGGTATCTGAAAGCAGCTCAGGATCACTGTCTCAGTAGACTTTGACTCAGAGCGATCTGTGCTTCTCAGAACCTAATCTTCAGGATTATCTGACCCAAGCTGACCTCAGTAAGAAAAAGTTTTAAAAACACTGAACACGTGTATTCCCCCCCATACACGTGTAAGACTCGTTTACACCGGGACCAACATTAACCCATATTACGGTAATATGGCTCCCGGTTATTATTTCCCGTGTTTAAGATTATTTAGTCCATTAATTAATTAAGCCACTGAAAAGCTTTATATTAATTTATATCTTTATCCTCGGAGTAAGGACATTCCAGCTTTATTATCCATACCGAAAAATTAATTCCACTTGCAAGATTTGGTATGATAAAAGTTCCGGGCCCACCTAGGGGACCAATCAAGCAAGACTTTTGCAAGCACACGATTCTCTGTATTAATTTAGCAACTGTCGTGCAAATAATATTATTGCCCAAGATATAGGGTATCGAAGTCGCAATGATTCTCTTCCCATTTATAAGTCAAAGCAATAACTACTAATTACACACAGTCCTTATTAAGTGACAGAGATTAAGAAATCAACAACCATTGAGATCTAACTCTTCATCCCTTAAGTCAGTACGAATGAGTTTATCATCTCTGTAGGTCCGCTTCAGATCATCGAATGCACTAGTGTAATCTCTTGGTCAAGACAAGTCAATCTGAGCCTTACACATCAACTTCTACCAATAGATTGTTCGGATCTATCTAAGTTGTGAAACACGCACTCATATACAAGGAACTGTTAACGTGATATTCTGTGATCTGGTATCACCACGCTAACTACAATGTAACACTTGCTACGAATGGTTTGCAATAAATATATATAACATTCAATCATATTTAAAGCAACCGTGATAATTAATTTATTTCAGTAAATAAGTGTTTAATACATAGGTTATACAAAGTAAAAGCATACTTTCACGTATAACCCCAACAATCTCCCACTTATACTAAAAGTCTGCTTTTAAGTATACCACAGCCTGTCTGATGTATTATCTGGTGACATCTAATGTCACCTACATCAACCTAATAACATTTCTCCCACTTATACTCAAAGCAGATTGGCAACGCTCTTGACACCCATTCCTTCCACATGTCTCTCGAATGTTAACTAAGGTAGACCCTTTGTGAATGGATCAGCTAGGTTATCTTTCGACGCGATCTTTGCCACCTATATATCTCCTCTCTTAACGATTTCTCGTATAAGATGGTATTTTCTTTCAATGTGTTTGCTTGCCTTGCGGGCTCTCGGTTCCCTTGAATTTGCAACTGCTCCGGCATTATCACAAAAGATCGTGATTGTGCTGGGCAAATTCGGAACAACGTCCAAGTCCACTAGGAAGTTCTTGAGCCACACCGCTTCTTTCACTGCTTCACAAGCAGCTACATATTCGGCTTCCATGGTAGAATCGGCGATGCATTTCTGCTTTACGCTTCTCCATGGTACAACTCCTCCCCCCAGACAAAACACACTACCCGAGGTAGATTTTCTGGAATCTAGGTCTAATTGGAAATCCGAGTTCGTGTATCCCACTGGAAATAAGCTGTCTGACTGATAAACCAACATTCTATCTCGAGTTCTTTTCAGATACTTCAGAATGTTCATAACAACAGTCCAATGTTGATTTCCGGGATTACTTTGATATCTCGCTACCATGCCTACGGCTTAGCAGATATCCGGTCTCGTACACAACATTGCATACATGAGACTTCCTACTGCAGATGCATAAGGAATGCCTCTCATGTCATCTATCTCCCTTTGTGTCTTAGGGCACATGTCTTTCGATAGATGGATTCCGTGCCTGAAAGGCACAAAACCCTTCTTGGAATCTTGCATGTTGAAACTCTTTAAAACGGTTTCTATGTATGAAGCTTGCGATATGCCGATCATTCTTTTCTTTCGATCTCGACTGATCTTGATCCCTAGAATATGACTGACTTCCCCTAAGTCCTTCATATCAAACTATTTTGATAGCCATACCCTTACGTCTGACATAACCTTCACATCATTTTCGATGAGCAGAATATCGTCTACGTATAGTACTAGGAATACCAAGGCAGTTCCGTTACACTTTCTATAAACACAACTCTCGAAATCATTTTGATCAAACCCATAAGATTTTATTACATGATCAAAACATTGGTTCCAAGCCCGAGATGCTTGCTTAAGTCCATAAATGGACCTCCTCAGCTTGCACACAAGGTGTTCTTGGCCTTTTTCGATGAAACCTTTGTTGGGATATTTTAGTTTTGATGAATTATGCCAAAACATTATCAACTTGTGTTATTGAAGCTAATTTACAGATAACAAGTTGAGGGGGAATGAAAGAATAGATTGAGGGGGAACACATGAAATCAGAAGTAGATGATCGAGATCAGACGAGGCTGCAGACGAGACTGATCGAGATCAGATGAGTTAGATGAGTTCGGAGTTAAACTGATGAGCTGTTCAAAATCAGAAGAGAAGAAAAGCTAAGCCAGCTAATCAGAAAGAAACTGACCAGAAGATCAGAAAAGAAGGTTGCAGATCAGAAGATGAGCAGATGAGACTGATCAAGATCAGACGTGATCGAGATCAGATATGAAGATGAGCAGATGAGACTGATCGAGATCAGACGTGATCGAGATCAGATATGATAAACTGATATGCTAACCTGATATGATGACCTGATGCTATCCTGATATGTTGATCTGAAGATGTGTTGATTTGATCAGTCGAGCTGATCAGATCAGGCAAAGAAGAAATCAGATAGCCTGAGTAAAAGTAATCTGAGACTCAGTAAGTAAAGTGATCTGAGGCTCAGTAAGTAAAAGTGACCTGAGGGTCAGGATGTCTGAAGTCAGAAGAACTGAACTCAGTCAGCCTGAGTGTCAGTATGCCTGATCAGACAAGGTCCGCTGAAGAGAAGTCTGCTGAATCAAGAAACCTGAGACTCAGTATGTCACCGGACATTGAGGCTCAGATAGACCTGGAGGCTCAGATAGACTGAAGGCTCAGATAAACCTGAAGGCTCAGATAGAACTGAAGATCCTGAGACTCAGAAGAATCTGAAGAATATAGCCGTTGGAATTCAGCTGACGTGGACCAATGAGAGGAAGACAACCAGCCTGAAAAAGCTGCAGAACTTACAAAGAATGGTATGGATTTGAATGTGATTCTCTCCAACGGTAACATTCAAATCCACACTATATATACAAGATCTTCCATCAAATTAAGTGTGGAGAATGTAGCAAACGATGCTACAGAGCTAAGAGGGCATATACTCAAGCATTCCCACCATAGAACACAAGTCTGTAGATATACAAAGAGTGTTCTAGAACCCAATCTAAGCAACCCACGATGTATCCTAAGCTTAGAGAGATTTTCCCAACCTTAGCATTGAGGCTAAACAAATGTAAGGGAAAATCTCACCATAGTTGGAGACAACACCAAACCCAAACCCCATTCTCGTAAGAGATAACTAGTGGTGAAGTGAGGTAGTTGTTAGGCAATCCCGAGTGAGGGTTGTAGGTCCCGAACGGGTTTGTGAGGGCAGAAGTCTAGAGGGGAGGGGTGAATAGACTTCTGAAAACTTTTGTGCAAATCAGGTGTGAGGGCAGTTAACCTGATCAGAGTGCGAGTGAATCAGTTTGGGCTGATAACCAACTTACTGATCGCCTGAAGGCAGATCAGTTCGGTAACTATCAGTTTAACTGATGTGTGCGGAAGCTTAAGTTTTACCCGTGTGAAAAACCAGTTTTGATAAATCTGATTCCAAGGTTAATCTTTTAATCAGTTTGACTGAAGTGTCACGTTTGATCAGATCAGAAGCTTGGTGCTAGCTGATCTCAACTTGGAATGTGTATGCGGTTTAAAGGTTGTGTGCGATTGTGTAAGCGCTTAATCAAAGCAAAGAGAGGCACACAAGATTTATAGTGGTTCGGACAAACCCGATCCCTACGCCCACTCTTCCCTATCACAAGGGGCACCGACTTAACCAACGGACTTAGTTTTATGTGTTAGTCCAACACAAGACAATCGACTAGATGTTTAAAGAGTTCACACTCAACCGATCCCAGAGATCAGAACTAGAAACCCTAGTCTGAAATCTTGCTAAACAACTTAACCTAACTTGGGGGTTTGGGTAAGATTGTTTGGTTCCAACTATAAAATCTTTTCTTGCGTATAAGCAGCCTAACAGCTAGATGAAAAGATTTCTATGCTAAGAACTTATGGGATGAACACTTAATAAAAATAATCTTCTTGATCGTGTTCTTGTGCGGAAATCTGAAATTAGCTTGAGCTTCTTGATTGTTCAGCGTTTCCGTTTTTCTTGCGTATTCACTCTAAAGTGTGATCCCATATTTATAGACCTTGAAATCAAAGAGCCGTTGGAGAGCAATTTGAATTTCAGGCTATATTTGGTAGACTTGCAGGATTGATGTGACGTGCTTCAAGAACGGCATGGCCGAAAGCGTGAACTTGTATTTTGTAGCCGTTATAGAGAGGTAGCATCGAAATCCCGCAATTGCCGGCTCTGATCATACGTGTCTTGTTCTTATTGGATAGCAAACTCAATTTTCAGAGTTGTTCTTCCAACTAAGCTTGACATTCTTCTTGTTCAGATCATAGACGTATGATTAGGTGAAACATCAGATTTCACCTGGTGAGCTGACCTGATCAGTCTGAACTGATCAGTCTACCTGATAGAGTCTTCAGGTGCCGGTTGACTTAGCTTCAACTAGCAGACTCGACTGATGTAGGTCTTCTGGTCTAATCTTCGAGTATTCTGAGTTTGAGCTTCATGACTTCAGCTGAGATATCTGACTAGATCAGATCGATCTGATCTTCTGTTCTTCTCTTGCATTTTGGCCTGTCGGATATCAGCTGTTCTTTGAGTCTTCAGATCTGACCTATACATATTGAGTTCCCCCTCAATATGTGACCTAACTATTACATCAGTTGTTCTATACAGTAATTATCAACTGGTCTCCTATAGCGGGTAATATAAACATCAGTCAGCTAACAGGTCTCACTGGTCCTATTACATGTGTTTTTGGAACTTTCATCAAAACTATAAATTTCCCAACAATTTCCCCCTTTTTGATGAAACCAAAACACTTTGAGAAACCAAATACAGTTGATAAAAAATAGAACAGTTAAGAGCATATAATCAGAAGACAATGAGACTTTGTCTTAGGATCAGAAAATAAACTTTTCTCATTAAAGAATGATGATTACATGTCACATCAGAAAAGTTTGAAAATAAGAGCAGCTGATCCTGAGTAGTCTTCTGATTCTTCACTCTTTAGGCTTGTATCCTTCTGGCATCTCTCTTTGATCTTGAGGAACGTTGAAAATCTGATAAAGTTTCCATTTGACATCATCGATCTGCCGAGGATCGATTATTTATGTTAAATGCGGGATGTCAAAATAGAATCTTTGAAATGCCAGTCTGTCAAATGAGCCATCTGCCTTCTTCGAGTATTCCATCAGATCATACTCTTGGCGAGTTATTTTTACATTGATAAGCTTGGCCTCATTTTCCAGATACTTCAGAAAATCCGGGTATTTGTTTTGTAACCAGTTGAGGAATTCTTCATCAGGAGATTCTTCTTGTGGAACAAGATTAAGAACAAAGGCATCCGAAGCCATTCACTCGATCTTATTCCATTCCTCAAATTTCTTAGCATGCGCAGCAGTTTTTGGGATGATCTCATCAACTCTTGCTGGCAGCTTAGGTTCTGGTACGGATTTTCCAGTCCTTCCTTTCTTTACTCTCGATCTGAATTTCTTGTTCAGATTTTCTGCCTCGACATTTTTTTTTTTTCTTCTTCTTCTTGACATTTTCGGGCTTCTTCAACTATCTCATTCTTTGGACATCTTTTTCAATGAGTCTGAGTTTGTGATGTCCTCACTTGTTGTGTCGATTGGTTTCTCACTCTGTCCTTCCCCTTTTGGTTTGATCAAAAAAGTAGTAGTGAGGTGGGAGGTCGAGAACCAAAGTTGATCGCGATCGCCTTGTTGAGATCTCTGCAATGAGATGCCTTCGATTTGAGCAGATTAGATTTTGAATCTTTGATATCACTCGATCTTGGCATTCCATGGCGATGGAGAGTGTTTTAATCGGTTTGTCAAGTTTCTCTTACATCAATTCTAGCTTGTCAGTGAGCATCAGAAAAGAAACTTGTTGTTTGTCCACCTGAGTCAGTTTGGTATCGACGGTCTTTATTAGTTTAGCTGACGCAGTGGACACAGTTTGGGAGAACTGATCTTTTATTGCCCCAATCTGGGAAATAGCCATTTCCCTTTCATCTTTTATTTCCTTGATGGCAATCTTCCTTTGATCAGCTATCAGTCCCTCAACTTCTTCTTTCAGGAGATCTTTGAGACAAGATTTGATCTCCCGGTTGATCAAGAGTGACGTGTGATGTTGGAATGTTGAGTGTCACTTGATCTGGTTCAGTTGTTTGTGCCTCCAGTGGTTGGTCATGAACTACAGCACCAGCTCCACTATCATCGGCAGCTCCTGCATCCTTCATGATGGCATCTCGCCCGAGATCCTTGTCGATGGTTTCGATTCTTCCCTGTTCCGGCAACCCTAGCTTCCTGTGGATCAGAGCTTTGACAGATTTAGCAGATATCAGCTCAGCTGGTGATCCCACTTTTGCAGATTTCCTCATGTCGAAATCGAAGTCTGCAAACTCATCTGCACCGCCCATCTGTTCAATAATTATTATGAAGTCTGAGAAGCTTTTTAATCGAAGATCTCTCCAGGTGAGGATCTCCAAAACTTCCTCTCTTATGGCAGGTTGGGCGACCAGTTCTGGGTACAACTCATCAATCTCTCTTTCGATTCGCATTCTGATCAATTTCCCAGTTATGATCTTTGTTGATCTGGACTCAGGAATTGTCGGTCCAGATTCAGTTTGATGAGATGTGGAAGGTTCTGGTTGTGCTTGAGTAGGCGGAAGTTGGCTGATCGGTTCGACCTGCAGAGAGGATTCTCAGGAAGCAAGTGATTCGGTTCCACAACAAAAAAAACTTCACAGTTCATGAACTGATGTAGTTTCAGGTTCGCTGGCAGGTGGAAGAATAGGAGAGTTATGCTCAGCAGCCATTAGTCTGAGTGGTGAATCAGCTCGAGCTTGAGGAGAAGGAGATCGATCGACTTGTGCGTCTTCCTCAGAATGACCTGGCGATCTTTCAGCTTCAGAAGCCTGCCCGTCTGATTTTTCACCTGATTTTGTTGTTGCAACAGACTGATCTGGCGCTCTTTCTTCATCTGACTCTTCTTCAAGCATCAGAGTCATAGAGGCTTGCTTCGCCTTCTTCGGCCTCTTGTCCTGGGCCTTCACCAGCTTTCTTTTCTTTTTCTTGGGGGCATCTGGTGGGCCTTCTGGGGGGGCTTTCACCAACTCGAGCTGATTCGCCCGCATCTGGTGTAGAAGAAGTTGCTTTCTTCTTGCCTTTTCCCTTCTTTTTGACTTTGGGGGGTTGGCGCGTATCATCGTCTGGTGGCCCAAAAATGACCAAGTGGGCTGTGAGAAAAGCCTTATAGGACTTCAGTCCATTCTGTTCCCATTTGGCCGTTGGCATTTTATCCTGTAAGATAACTGCAACCTTGTTGAGATTGCTGATCTTCTTCTTCAGATATACCTGCCTCCACTCATCAACTCCAAATTTCTCATGTTCTTGGAGTAGAATGGCCTTCAGAAACCCATGCCAATTGATGTTCTTCGCTTCATCAATTATTGCAGCCATGTTGTACAGTTTGACGGACGTAATCGCATCTGGGCTGAATGCAATACCCATAATTGTTTTTGACAATATGTCAAACAACAATCGGTATTTCCTCTTGAGCATTGGCCTGACAAAACCTGAAGTGTGATGTTTGTCAGCTTCTCTGAAGAGCTCTTTTCTGATCAGCTCATCTTCGTTCTCCCTATAATGAGCAGGCGAGATTCGTCCTTTTGGTAGGCTGAACAGACGAGTTATATCATCATTCGTCAGTCTGATTTCTTCGCCGGTGACTGTCGAAAGTAGTTCGTCTCCTGGAGCATCCGTATCCACTCTTAAATTCCTTAGGAATTCTAGTGCTTCATACTGCATCACTGGATTGCAGTGAGCAGCGCAAAATTTCTCAAGGCCTGCTTTTCGAAGAATTTGCTCGACCTCCATGGATTTCGGATCCCGAGTGATATTGAACTGTACGAACTTATCATCCAAAATCTTTGTTGCCAGTTTGGTATAGTTGCACATTATTTTTCCCATACCGTGAGTGATCATCTACAGATAAGATAGATTCGGTTAAAAATTATGCATTAATACAAAGAACATCATATATGCGGAAACCAAGAAACAACAAAGCATAACACAGAATAAAAGCATTTAAGATCAGAGAATACATCAAATAAACATAAATTACCAGATTCTGTTTTTCGGAAAGTTGATTTTGAAACTTAGAAAAAAAAATTGAATCTGAGAGATGTAATCTGGAGTTTTTAGAGAATAAATCGCAAGTTTGTGAAATGGAAAAATCTGGTATGTTTTTGATGAACTTTATAAAGACGAGGAGGGAAGAAGAAGACACGATTTTGAAGATCAACCGTTTGAAAAGATTGAACGCTCCAGATTAAGCGGTTTTGATCGTAGGGTCAGGAAAAAGCACGTACAAAAACCTTTTGGATTTAAAAGCACATTTAGTAGCAGTTCATACATGTTCCCCACGTCCGCATTAAATGATTTGCAGAGAATACGTCACAAGGATAATGGGTACAGTAAGGCAAATAATATCAGATAAGATCCGATAAATAAGCAAAGAACAAGAGAAAAGAAAAGCGTATCTGGTTGACTGATATTGTAATCAGTCAATACCACTTGTCCATGTTGATTTCACTTGTTGATCTTAGTATTCTGCCTAAGCCTTAAAATTTTCCAACTGATCCTTTTAAAATTTCCCAACTAATCCTTTCAACTGATCTTCTTCACTTGCATCTGATTTGTTGAAGTTTCAAGCTCAGCTGATCTTCCTTATCTGATCAGCTTCGTATGTAATCAGATTTTAGTTGACCTAATCTGATTCTTCTCAGATCAAGCCAATTCTTGGGATAAGTGTTACCGCCAAAACTTAGTCTAGGATAGTAGCTTCTATTCCCTAAGTTGGCGCGATTTGACATGCGTAATTATCGTCTGAATCTTTCGATATGTCAATCCGCCGTAAATTTATCCAATTATCAGTCGCGTGATTCCTACACGCTGTCCTTTTGGTGCAGATTTCTCTAAAAGGTTTTGAGAACTCGTATTTGCATTTGCACCCTTGCTTGGCCTCTATAAATTGGACCAATTGTTTTACACAACATAACCCATTCACCATACTTATCTTCTTTGTAGAATCATGTATCCTGGTGAACCCTTATTTCCGGTTAAACTTCCGGCAAACACCTTTACCCCTTTTTCAATGATTTCAGCTTCTCAAATCAACCCTGTGCGTCCCTTATCACTGTTTTCGTTATCATCAAAGATTTCACATACGATTGTTGCAAAGCTTCTCTACCACCACGGCGGCGGGCCTGCTGTTGCAACTGAGAAGACACTTCTCCTAACCGTATGCACCTTGTGTGTCTATCGTTATGACGTAACGAGCATCAACAGACTTAGTCTGAAAATGAATGTGAGTTTGATATACGGTCTAGATCAGACAACAACTGATCTTCCTATATCAACTCACCATTTAACAGCTGGAGAGCCCACTGACTCTTTCTTAGGGCTCCTGGCTTAAAAATCCTATCAAGGCCGCTCTCGCTCCATTTTTCTTGATCTTCAGCTTCTGCGAGCGCCTTGGATTTTTTTTTTAAAGCCTCTCTCACCCTTGTTAAGTGGGGGAAATGAGAGCATCAGATTTAAAATCTCTCTCTCTCCCTGCTCCACTTGGGTTAGGATGAGGGTTTAGGGTTATAGGTTTAGGGTTTTTGGTTATCACTTATGTATTGACCTCCGGGTCCTTTGTACTTGTATCTTGTAATGTAACCTGACCTTCGGGTCTTTATCAATGAAAAGTTCTATTATTCCATTGTTGTGTAAAATTCCTGTATCCTTATGCGAATTTAAGCTTTAATCTTGTGAATACCACTTGTGAATCTTGCTTGTTGAATATCAGCTTAATCGACTTACAAGGATGTAAAATAACCCAACTGATTTAATCAGATATTCCTTTTAAATTGAGTGTTTCCTTTAATCTGATAAACCTTAAATCTGATCAGTTCCTTTAACCTGATAATCTTGTAAATCTGATCGATTTCTCACATCAGTTCCTTGACTGATCTTCTGATCATTTGAGATACCAAACTCAACTGATTCCTTTCAACCTGGTTAGTCTCTTAACCAGCTGGTTCTGGAGATCATTCCATCAAACATTTTAGGTGCATTTTCTCCAAGATCCGGAAGCCCTAGCTCATTGGATAATTCTCTGAATCTGATCTCAGCTAGTGGCTTGGTTAGAATATCGACTTTACAGATATCGGTATGAATCTTTTCCATTCGATATTCTTCTTTTCAACATGATCTCTTATAAAATGGTGTCCACATCCACATGCTTGAATCTTGTATGTAGAACGGGATTACGAGTGATTGCAATAAAGACTATTATCATCACGTAAAATAGGTACATTGTTAGCTTCAATGTTATAATCCCTCAGCTGCTGACTAAGCCAGAGCAGTTGGGAACAACAGCTTCCTGCAGCCCATATATTCGCTTCAATAGTAGATGTCGCAACTGATGTCCGCTTCTTTGAAAACCACGAGATCAGTTTACTTCCTAAGAACTGACAAGTTCCTGAGGTGGATTTTCTGTCAATCTTGCAACCTCCATAATCAGAATCAGAATACCCACTAAGCTCTAGATTATCATCTGATGGGTAAAATAAACCAAGATTTACCGTCCCCTTCAGATACTTAAGAATCCGCTTAGTTTGCTTTCTAGGTGGCTTATCATTGGATTTGCTCGAATCGCACATACACCCTCATCATGAAGGTTATATCTGGTCTGCTGGCAGTCAGGTATAGTAGAGATCCAATGAGAGCCCTATATTCCTTCTGATTTGTTTTCTGACCATCCTCATCTGGATCCATCTTGAATCCAGTCATCATAGGAATTTTGGCTTCCTTACAATTTTGAACTCCAAACTTAGCCAATAAATTCCTAGTGTACTTTGCTTGGCAAATGAATATCCCTTCTGTACTTTACTTTACTTGAAGACCCAGAAAGTAGTTCATCTGACCCATCATGGACATCTCGAACTTCCCTTGCATCAGTTTGCTGAATCTTTCACATAGACTCTTGTTAGGGGATCCGAAGATGATGTCGTCCACGTAGATCTTAACCATCAGAATATCTTCTCCATCTTCTATTCTGAATAAGGTTACGTCCATCCATTTTCTTTAGTGAACCCACCGTCGATCAAGAACCGAGAGAGTGTATCATACCAAGCTCGAGGAGCTTGTTTTCTGTGCCATAAAGAGCTTTTCTTAAACGGTACACTTGGTTTGCCCTTTTTTCAAGCCCGGAGGTTGTTCACATAAACTTCCTCTGCTAGTACCACGTTTAAGAAAGCACTCTTTACGTCCATCTGATACACAGTGAACCCTCTGTGGGAAGCATATGCCAGAAACAGCCGAATGGCTTCTAGGCGAGCGACTGGTGCAAAGGTCTCATCATAATCAACTCCTTCTGATTGTGAATACCCCTTAGCAACAAGTCTTGCCTTATTTCTGGTGATGACGTTTTTCTCATCTCTCTTGTTCTTGAATACCCACTTCGTGCCAATAACGTCTTGATGACTTGGTCTGTCTACCAGTTTCCAAACTTGATTTCTCTCGAACTGTTCCAGCTCTTCCTGCATGGCTAGAATCCAGCTTACGTCTTGTAGAGCTTCCTCTATTATTGTTGGTTCCTTCATAGACAGATAACAACAATACATGGCACTTTCACCAATCTGATGTCTAGTTTTAACTTTATCAGATGGGTCTCCGATTATCAGATCAGTTGGATGACTAGTTATCCAGGTCCTTCTGTTCTGATTTGCGTCAGTTTGGAAAACATCGTCCGTTTCTGATAAAATTTCATTACTAGCGATTGGGAGTGGTGCTGAGTTATGATCCACTTGATAAGAACAAGTCTCAGCTGATGTTGGATTCATCATGTCTTGATGTCTGTTCGTGGGAACCAGATGTTCCCCACGAACTGATGGTTCGGTTGATCTTTATCTCGGTATGACGAACTTCTTCATCGGCAGTTTTTTCGTACCTTAGGATCTGAATGATCCGGTGAATCAACTAGATCTGGAATGTATATTATTCTGATTTTACGATTCTTTTTCCTTGATCGTCGGTGATCCATTTTCGAACATCGAGTTTCTTGTTGATCGGTACATCTTGTTCTGCCGGCAGATTTCTCTTGATCGAAGATGCTTCATCAAAGACTACATGGGGTGTTTCTTCCACAAGTAGGGTTAAATGCATTGTAGACCACGAAAGCCTTGCTAGATGAGGAATATCCTAAGAATATACCCTCATCCGACTTGGCTTCAAAGGTTTTCAACCGACTCTTCCCATTGTTGTGTATGAAACACTTACACCCAAAAAACATGGAAGTAAGAGACACGAGGTTTTCTCGTCCTTCCACAGTTCATAGGGCGTTTTGTAGTGAGCCTTAGTCGGAAGACATATATGTTCGAGTATGGCATGCGGTTGATTGATTATACGCTTGAAACGGCTTGGTATTGCATGTTAAACTAACATCGTCTTGCGAACTCTTTTGAGAGTTATGTTCCTCCGTTCAGCTACTCCATTTTGTTGTGGCGTCCTTGCAGCTGATGTTTCATGCTGTATACCAAACTTAGAGCAAAAATCAGTAATAAAAGAGTTCGAAAATTCGTACCTTTATCGTCGATTTTTACTCTGTGACACCCTTCTCATTTTGTAATCGTTTTTAGCGGCTCGGGTATCTTTGTTTATCGTCTCATTCTTCTTATGTAAGAATATAACCCAGGTAAACTTGGAATAGTCATCCACGATTACCAGAGTATATTTGCGTCCGTTGAGACTGACTGGTGTAACTGGTCCGAATAGATCCATATGAAGCAGCTGTAGTACTCTGCTGGATGCCGGTCCGGGAATTCCTTTGAATGAAGCTTTGACCTGTTTTCCCTTCTGACATGCAGTACATGTCTGATCCTTTGAAAATACTTCATTCGGAAGTCCTTCCACTAGAGACATCCTTGCTATCTTGTTAAGAGTTTTAAAGTTCAGATGGCTCATCCTTTTGTGCGAGCAACCGCTACTTTTTGGAACTCTTGACAATCGAGCATGCATTTCTTGGGCAACTGTTCCAATCACCGGTGGTAGATCGTCCCTTTCCTTGAACCATTAGCAAAATCATTTGAGTGGCTAGATTCTTGATAGTGCATTGATCGATCGAGAACTCAACACCGAATCCGTTATCGCAGAATTGTGAAACCGATAATAGGTTGTGCTTCGGACCTTCGACATCACGAGACTCCAGTTCCTTTGTACATCATCATTCTCTGGGTTCAACCCTTTGGTATAACCAAAGTTATCATCACCGAAGAGTACACGCGGGCCTTTCTGTTCTATGTATGAACTGAGGAGGTGCTTGCTTCCTGTCATGTGCCTTGAGCATCCACTATCGATGTACCAGATAGTTGCTTGCACACCTCCTTTGTTGGCGAGACCCACGCGATCATCTTAATCGGATCGGGCTTTAGGTACCCCTTTTGGATTGGGTCTTGAGGGGTTAGGTTTAGTTTTGGGAATCCATACAAACGAGCACTTCTATTGTGATCGGTTAGATCAGAAGGCCTGATTTGTCTCCCATACCTGGCAACATAATCATACGTCTCTTTATATGCTTTCTGTTTTGTATGATTATTAGTGTGAACCTTGGATGACTTAGAAGACTTGGGATCTATCTTTTCTGTTTGTCTTCTTTTTATCCAGTGTGGTTGGTGTGGCAGTGGCCCTAGATTTCTGATTATAGGGGTAGGTACGACTGCTACCATCAAAAGATTCATATCTTTTTTTGCATAGGTGGTTTTTGGTTTACGAAGCATGCTTATTATCACGGTGACCTTGATTAGGTCTCGATTGGACTTCCTTTTTACGGGTTGTCTTTTTCTCGACGATGATCTGTTGATCGAGTTGAGGTCTCTTCGTAAGAACCGGGGTTCTCCTGTTGATTCCTCGGTGATGCTTTACCGATTAGGGGTCCATTTACGTTCTCATACGGTTAGGCACACCGCCTTTACCCGCTCAACCGGTCTTTTTCCTTATTATATACATGTTTGGCTTTTGGTGTATCATTGTGAAACTTCGTCCCGATTACACCTTTTTGAGATGAATCGGTAGGGGCTTTTGAGGATGTGGAAGGATTCTCATAGCCAAGTCCTTCTTATTAATCGTTGTTCAAAAATAGGTGTTCATGTCTTGAACAATTTTAGATGATTTTGTGAAAACCTCTATTTTCTTACTTCAGATTATCCTCGATGATTTCGAGACTTTCATGCTTTTGGAACAACTCATCGAATTTTGCTTGAAGAATTTTGAAGTCATCGACTTGTTTGTTTGTTAATTGCCGGTGATCTTTGATCTGCTTCTCTGATCGAAGCCTTAACTTTCGAATGTTACATTCCTCGGTTGCCTTCGAAAGCGGTTTCAAGCAGATTGAAGTTCGAGACTTTCTTGAGATCATTCTCTTTAGCAAGTGGTTATTCCTAATTCTCGACTTGTCTTTTTTCAACTTCCACTATAGCATAAGTGTCTCTTCGTGCATTGGAGAGATCCTCAAGCAATTGCTTTCGAGTAGAGCTGCAGGTCAATCTCCCCAAAAGTGCTAATGATAGCGGTGTAGAAGTGAACGAAAGGGTTTGGAGGTTACCTCGGATTGGTCCTCCCGGCCATCAGGCGATCTCATCATTGTCCAAGAGAATATCGATCTTCATTTTCATAGAAGTCAACAAAGACTCTTGATCGGTAAGTCTTCTCTGAGGAGTATCCCGAGTCCTCGAGGGCGATAGGAATCGTCGATTCTGACGTATCGGCAACCATGGCTCTTACGTCCCTATATCGTTGCTCTCTTACATTCCTCTTTTCTTCCCTTTCTCTTGGCGTCAGTGCAGGCGATCTGCACTATGGTGACTGGCTTCTCCCAGATTGAAGCCGCTCCTTGATCCACGAACCTTTCCTTCGGGTGAATCACTCCGTCTGTATGACCTATCGGGTGACTTCCCTTCGATAGTAGTCCCGAGCTTCTTTTTGTCGATTGGTTATCTCTTCCTTCCTCGGTCGACTATCTCTTTTCTTTCATCTCTGTGATCCCTCCGATCATCAGATCTGGTTCTTTCTGGAGATCTGTTGGCTGATCTCCTATCTCTTCCTTGGCTATGTTGATAGTCCTTATAAAATCTTCGATACTTACCAAGTTGGACGTTTGACTTCTCAAGCTTCCTGGTAAGCAGAGCGATCTGTTCTGCCTGACTTACTATATTCCCAACAGGTTCGTTGGCCTTCGTTCTGCTGCTGGTTGCCTTAAAAGCAACTGATTTTGAAGTTGAGGCTTCAGCAGGCACCTCATCTTCATCAGCTTGTCCTCTTTCAATCAAATCGAACTCGTGAGCTTTAAGGCTCAAGAACAAGTTACTTGGCTTCATTTTTGAAATGTCTTGGCAATCCTTGATTACCGTGACCTTCATGTCCCATTTCTTGGTGAGAGACCTTAGGATTTTGTAGTTGATATCTTTATCAGACATCTCTCTACCAAGTTCTCGAAGCTTGTTTATAGACATTGTAATTCTTCCATCGAGTTCGTTGATGGTTTCGTTGGGCAGCATCTTCAGTTTTTCGAACTTTACCAGTTCGGCTTGTAGACGGCTGTCTTTTATCTGTTTCATTTCCTCGATATCTCAAATTAGAGTATCCCACATTGTTTTCGCAGTTTTGAGATACTTAATCTTTTCCTTGGTGACCTTATCCATGGTTTTCATGATAATATGCCTCGCGATAGTATCTAGAGTATGCAGCTTTCTTTCTTCTGCATCCATCAAGGCTGGGCTTTTTCGCACAAGACTCCCCGGTGCAAAGTCTGGATCTCCTCCAACTGCAGGGTTGTCGTAATAAATGATGATGGGTCCTCTTTCGATGACTTCCATCATTCTGCCGCTTATCGAACCTAGATGGTTGGACATATATATGGCCCAATCTGCATACTCATCGATTGAGAACTTTGGCAGATCATGATACATACCGAGGTGTTATCCATCTCTGAGTGATTTTGGAAAATGAATGAGTTTTAAAAATGGTTTTTCAAGATCGATTCGATTGACCACAAAGATTCTTCCTCAAGAATCGATGATACACGAGTCGATGGTTCAGACAACCAACCGCCTCGATACCACTTGTAGGTCCCGAACGGGTTTGTGAGGGCAGAAGTCTAGAGGGGAGGGGTGAATAGACTTAAAAACTTTTGTGCAAATCAGGTGTGAGGAAGTTAACTTTGATCGAGTCGCGAGTGAATCGATTTGGGTGATAACCAACTTCTTGACGCTGAAGCGCGATCGGTTCGGTAACTATCGGTTTAACGATGTGTCGCGGAAGCTTAAGTTTTACCCGTGTGAAAAACCAGTTTTGATAAATCTGATTCCAAGGTTAATCTTTTAATCAGTTTGACTGAAGTGTCACGTTTGATCAGATCAGAAGCTTGGTGCTAGCTGATCTCAACTTGGAATGTGTATGCGCTTTAAAGGTTGTGTGCGATTGTGTAAGCAGTTAATCAAAGCAATAGAGAGGCACACAAGATTTATAGTGGTTCGGACAAACCAGATCCCTCGTCCACTCTTCCCTATCACAAGGGGCACCGACTTAACCAATCGGACTTAGTTTTATGTGTTAGTCCAACACAAAGACACCCGACTAGATGTTTAAAGAGTTCACACTCAACCGATCCCGAGATCGAGAACTAGAAACCCTAGTCTCGAAATCTTGCTAAACAACTTAACCTAACTTGGGGGTTTGGGTAAGATTGTTTGGTTCCAACTATAAAATCTTTTCTTGCGTATAAGCAGCCTAACAGCTAGATGAAAAGATTTCTATGCTAAGAACTTATGGGATGAACACTTAATAAAAATAATCTTCTTGATCGTGTTCTTGTGCGGAAATCAAAATTAGCTTGAGCTTCTTGATTGTTCAGCGTTTCCGTTTTTCTTGCGTATTCACTCTAAAGTGTGATCCCATATTTATAGACCTTGAAATCAAAGAGCCGTTGGAGAGCAATTTGAATTTCAGGCTATATTTGGTAGACTTGCAGGATTGATGTGACGTGCTTCAGGAACGGCATGGCCGAAAGCGTGAACTTGTATTTTGTAGCCGTTACAGAGAGGTAGCATCGAAATCCCGCAATTGCCGGCTCTGATCATACGTGTCTTGTTCTTATTGGATAGCAAACTCACTTTTCAGAGTTGTTCTTCCAACTAAGCTTGACATTCTTCTTGTTCAGATCATAGACGTATGATTAGGTGAAACATCAGATTTCACCTGGTGAGCTGACCTGATCAGTCTGAACTGATCAGTCTACCTGATAGAGTCTTCAGGTGCCGGTTGACTTAGCTTCAACTAGCAGACTCGACTGATGTAGGTCTTCTGGTCTGATCTTTGAGTATTCTGAGTTTGAGCTTCATGACTTCAGCTGAGATATCTGACTAGATCAGATCGATCTGATCTTCTGTTCTTCTCTAGCATTTTGGCCTGTCGGATATCAGTTGTTCTTTGAGTCTTCATATCTGACCTATACATATTGAGTTCCCCCTCAATATGTGACCTAACTATTACATCAGTTGTTCTATACAGTAATTATCAACTGGTCTCCTATAGCGGGTAATATAAACATCAGTCAGCTAACAGGTCTGACTGGTCCTATTACATGTGTTTTTGGAACTTTCATCAAAACTATAAATTTCCCAACAAGGGTGATAAGTCCCGTTGGAGTGTGAACTCGTTAAACATCTAGAGGCGAGCCCGAGAGGGTGATAAGTCCAGAGGCGAGCCCGAGAGGGTGATAAGTCCAGTTGGAGTGAGAGCTCGTTAAATATCTAGAGGCGAACCCGAGAGGGTGATAATTCCAGTTTGAAGGAATTTCCCTAGAACAGGGAGAGTGGATGTAGGAGCTTGAGTCTCCGAACCACTATACTTTATTGTGTTCTTTATTGCTTTACGTTCTTATCTTGTCATATGCATTCGATTATAAGCAAAACACAACACATGAGCTTAAAACGCAAAAATCTGGAATCACCATACCTTCACCCCTGTTTTTATATGCATTTCATAATTTTTCCGCATTTCATGGGTTTTTCACCGGGACAAACAATTGGTATCAGAGCAGGAGTTCAAAAGATCACCTGAACTGATCTTTTTAAAAGAAAACCCGTTTCTTTAAAAATGCATATATTTTAATGTTTTGGCTTCATTATAAAAAAGGGGGAAATTGTTGGGATATTTTAGTTTTGATGAATTATGCCAAAACATTATCAACTTGTGTTATTAAAGCTAATTTACAGATAACAAGTTGAGGG
Source organism: Stenogyne calaminthoides (assembly GCA_037126765.1). Classification (NCBI taxonomy): domain Eukaryota; kingdom Viridiplantae; phylum Streptophyta; class Magnoliopsida; order Lamiales; family Lamiaceae; genus Stenogyne; species Stenogyne calaminthoides. The sequence continues at coordinate 33,325,124 of JBBCBC010000007.1, read as the reverse complement.
GGAATGAAAGAATAGATTGAGGGGGAACATATGAAATCAGAAGTAGATGATTGAGATCAGACGAGGCTGCAGACGAGACTGATCGAGATCAGATGAGTTAGATGAGTTCTGAGTTAAACTGATGAGCTGTGCAAAATCAAAAGAGAAGAAAAGCTAAGCCAGCTAATCAGAAAGAAACTGACCAGAAGATCAGAAAAGAAGGTTGCAGATCAGAAGATGAGCAGATGAGACTGATCAAGATCAGACGTGATCGAGATCAGATATGAAGATGAGCAGATGAGACTGATCGAGATCAGACGTGATCGAGATCAGATATGATAAACTGATATGCTAACCTAATATGATGACTTGTTGCTATCCTGATATGTTGATCTGAAGATGTGTTGATCTGATCAGTCGAGCGAATCAGATCAGGCAAAGAAGAAATCAGATAGCCTGAGTAAAAGTGATATGAGACTCAGTAAGTAAAGTGATCTGAGGCTCAGTAAGTAAAAGTGACCTAAGGGTCAGGATGTCTGAAGTCAGAAGAACTGAACTCAGTCAGCCTGAGTGTCAGTATGCCTGATCAGACAAGGTCCGCTGAAGAGAAGTCTGCTGAATCAAGAAACCTGAGACTCAGTATGTCACCGGACATTGAGGCTCAGATAGACCTGAAGGCTCAGATAGACTGAAGGCTCAGATAAACCTGAATGTTCCGAGGCACTGAAAATATCTATCTGAAGGATGCAATACTGAGAAGATCGTGATTCCTTAGAAAGTTAGATATTGCCCAAGACATTCCCATGCAGACAAAAGGAACTAAGACAAAGTGTTGTTAAGGTTATATCAACTCAGAGTTTGTAACCAAAAGAGCCGTTGAAGGTGTCTACCTTTAACTGGAGACAAAAGTAAAAAAGGAGGAAGACAACACTGTACCATACTGACACTGACAGTGACAGGTCGCTGAAAAAGATGTCAGATGTACAAAAGTTCCAGACTACAAAAAGGTGAAGACCGGCTACATGAAAGGCTATTGCCTAAAACGTGTTAGGGAGTTTCAAACCCTAAATATAGTCGTTCCTCACACACCATAAGAGGAAACTCACGAAGCTATCTCTCCAACGGATAGTTTTTTTAAGAGTGACCTTGGTGTATGCCTATAAATACTGGTGACCCTCTACATTGTAAGGTTACGGGAAATTTATAAGCAACTCAAGAAGCTCAACCTTATTATCGCAAAGTTAAAGCACTCGAAAAACTTAGAATTTCCCAAGTGCTTTTATATTGAAGAGAGGTTACTAAACTAAGCCTAGTTTGATAAGATATATCCAAAGCTTAGTCGAGATATCCTAGCCTTTGCATTGTACTTCATTGTAAAGGATATCTCATCCTAGTTGGAAACCAACCATAAACCCCAAACCCTTGAGAAGGTAGTTGGAGTGTGTTTGTTGGTGAGAAGAGTTGTAAAGAGTTAGTAAACTACGCGGAGTAGTCAGAAAGCTCTAGAGGAGAAGTTAGTAAGCTACAGAGGTAGTCTGAAAGCTTGTTTGTGTTTGAGTAAGTAAACTACGGAGGTAGTCAGAAAGCTCAAGGTCGGGTTGAGTAAGTAAACTACGTGGAGTAGTCAGAAAGCTCAGGGCCGAGTTGAGTAAGTAAACTACGCGAGGTAGTCAGAAAGCTCAGAAGTGATTAGTGAATTTCTCTGAGGATCAGAGAGAGTGGACGTAGGAGCTTGAGTCTCTGAACCACTATAATTGCTGTGTTGTTTATTGCTTTCTTTATCTGTGCTTAACTGTTGCATCACTGAGTTTGAAAGCATATTTTCACTGACATTTCAGTTGGAATCAATCCACTGGAAGTTGCATGTAATTGAATCACAACCTAATCACTATTCCATTAAAGGAAGGTTTTCAGCAAAGCTTAAAACGAGTATAAACTAAAGGGCCAACCATTCCGCACGTCTGAGTAGCTAGAACAGATAGTTACCAAACTGAACTTACTCTTCTGAGGGTTCAGTAAGTTAGTTATCTGATCCAAGCAACTCAGGATCTCTGAAACTCAGGACTCAGTTGGGATTATCTGAGGTTTCTGAAAGCAGCTCAGGATCACTGTCTCAGTAGACTTTGACTCAGAGTGATTTGTGCTTCTCAGGACCTAATCTTCAGGACAACCTGACCCAAGCTGACCTCAGTAAGAAAAAGTTTTAAAAACACTGAACACGTGTATTCCCCCCCATACACGTGTAAGACTCGTTTGCACCGGGACCAACAAGTGGTATCAGAGCAGTGGTTCAACTTGACCACCTGCTTTGTTGACCAAAGTTTTATTTGCTAAAAATACTTGTGGTCTATCTGAACTGATCTTTTTGCTGAATTCTTAAAAGACTCAGATAAAAATGTCTTCTAAGAAACTTCCCATGTTCTCAGTGGAGAACTATGATTTGTGGAGACTAAGAATGCAGGCTCACCTGTATTCTAAACATGAACGAATGTGGAGAGTGGTCTCTGAATGACCATTCCAATTTACTGTGGTAAATTCCAGAGGAACAGAAGATGAGAGAATTGATCCTAGAGCAGAATTTCCTAAGTCTGATGACCAACTGACTCCTGAAGAGAGAAAGTTAGTTAATCTAGACTACATTGCTAAAGACACACTATACAGTACAATTGATGATGGTGTGGTGGGAATGATCTCTCACTGCAATACTGCCAAATAAATTTGGGATACACTAGCTGTAATGTGCCAAGGCACAGATCATATCAAGGAAAACAAACTTTCAGTTGCAATAGGAAAGTTTGATAGTTTTGAAATGGAAGAAGGTGAATCAATTGACAAATTGGAAGTCAGATTCACTAGTATCATGAATGATCTAAATGCACTTGGAAAGAAATATCCACAAAGAGAAATTGCATTGAAAATTCTTAGAGGTCTTTCTAAGAAATGGGATATACATGCAGTGGTGATTGAAAACACCAAGAATATTAATTCAATGCCCTATCAACAAGTTTTCTCTGAGCTGAAGGCCTATGAGTTTGTAATTGATAAGAAAACCAAAAAAGGCTGACAGCAAAGATGATTCATCATCTAGTAAAAATGTGGCTTTTAAAGCCAAAGATAAAACCTGTAAAACTAGAGAGTCTGAGAACTCCCTTGCTAAAAATCAGGATGAGCTTGAGGATAAGCTAGCACTGATGGCAAGGAGGTTTGAAAGACTTAATAATCGATATGGAAAATACAAAAGTTATTACAGAATCACAGTACCGAAGAAACCTGAGGACAAACCAACTGAGAAGAGAAAGGACCTGAAAACTGAAGGATCTTCATCCAGAAAGAAGGACTCCATGTCCAAGGAAGAAAGTGATCAGGATGATGATACCAACAGATGCTATAATTTCCAAAAGAAAGGTCACTTCCAAATGATTGTCCAGATCTCGAAAAGGGCGGAGAGAGAGAGAAAGGCAAGCTAAAAAGAGACAAGAAGTTCTCAAGCAAAAAAAGGCCATGGTTGCGGAAGAAGAACATTCTCGAGGAGGGATCTAGCTCTTCGATGAAATATTCTCGATAAAGGAAAGTGATGACATTTGTCGATGGCCATTGAGGAGGTAAACTCTTCTTTCTCTCATTGTTGCTCCTACACTAGAACAAGAGTTATCAAGTTCAACTGTAAAATAAATCAATTTGACCTGATGGATTCTTTTGAGAATCTGATGAAGGACTATGCTGTTTTACAAGAACTGCTAAATGAAACTCAAGAGCAGAATAAGGAACTGAAGGCTGAAAATCTAAAATGGAAAGACTCTAGCAAAACTGAGATCACTTCTCAATTAATGGGAGCTACTGATGAACTGGATGTTCTGAAAGTACAACTCTCAGAGAAAGAGAAGTTGATAATGACCCTAACTGAAAAGCTAGAGAAATCCACTGAAGAAATTTAGCTGATCAGAACTAAATTCAATGACCTCTCTGAGAAGCATGAAACTCTACAGAACTGAGAGGATAGTGCACAGAAGAAGTTAACTCTATTGAATACTGCATCTAAAGTAATAGATGAAATTCAGAGTTACCAGAGATCTGCCACTATAAAATCTGGATTGGGATACATTCCAGGGGGAACCTCACAAGGTCATCTGAATGCTGCATCAAGTAGCAAGAAGACAATCTTTGTAAAACCAGTGGCACCCACACTTCAAACTGAAGAAATGCCCAAGGTTGTAGACAAGGGAAAAGGACCCATGGTGTCAGTAAAACTGAATGATCAGGTTGGAAAGCCCAAACCTCAGGTGAAGGCTAGAAAACCTGAGCACTCAGTTGGAAAGTTTCAGGCAAGTACTTCAAAGCCTCAGGCTAAGATTGCAAACCTGAAAGGATCCACATTGAACCATCAGAGGAATCCTCAGATGAGAAACACTCAGCAGAGACATTCTCAACTGAAGAGACCAAGTCCTCAGTATACTGAAAGACCCAGATTTCAGTACAGGCAACCTGAACCCCACTTGCCTAAGGGTAAAGGTTATCTGAACCCGAGTCAACAAAGATTTAGACCGGCTGCACAAAAGCCTAAGCATCTGAACAAAAGACCTGAGCCAAAGAAGAATTCAAAGGTTCATGTTCATGCTAAAGCTAGCACAAATACACAGAAGACTGCTAAGGCACCCAGAGTAGTGAATGTGTATGTTGATGTTTATGGAAGACAAATTAGCCACTCTAAAGTGATTAGAGTTGTCAGGCAGATTTGGATTCCGAAAGGTACATCTAACCTTGTAAGACCCTACACAAATTGGGTACCTAAAAATTGATCTATTTTTCAGGAGGAAAACAAGGGCACAAAGCTGATTAAAGATCACATAGCACTGATGAGCAGAGATGAAAAAGCCCCTGATGTATGGTATCTTGACAGTGGATGCTCAAGACATATGACAGGATTCAAGAAGATACTCAGTGACTATGTTGAACAAAGTGGCCCACAGATCACTTTTGGAGATAACTCCAAGGGACAAACTGAAGGATATGGAACTTTGGAAATCGACTCAGTTCATATCCATGGTGTTTCATATGTATCTGGATTGAAGCATAATTTGCTTTCAATAAGCAAATTCTGTGATAAGGGTTTTAATGTTGAGTTCTCTAAGAACTTATGTTATGTGAAAGATGATACAACACAGAAAATATTACTGACTGGTACTAGAAAAGGAAATGTGTATCTTGCTGATTGGAGTTCAACTCCTAAAGATACATGTTTGGTTGCTAAAAGTTCCACAGATACCAGTTGGTTATGGCATAAAAGAATGAATCACCTGAATTTCAAAACCCTGAATAAGCTTGCAAGATTAGCTCTTGTGAGAGGGTTTCCTAATGAAGTGTTCAGTAAGGAACATATTTGTGATGCGTGCCAAAAAGGAAAACACGTTAAAGCATCATTTAAAAGCAAAGTATATGTTTCTACTGACAGAGTACTTCAGTTACTACATATGGATCTCTTTGGTCCTATAACACCAGTGAGCACTAATGGCAGGAAATACACATTGGTAGTAGTTGATGACTACTCAAGATATACTTGGGTCATATTCTTACTCAGTAAGAAAGAGACTCAGATAAAACTGCCAGAATTACTGAAAAGGCTCAGTATTGAGAAAAATCTGAGTGTGGCAAAAATCAGATCTGACAAGGGAACTGAATTTATAAATCATATCATATCTGATTATTGTGCAACAAATGGAATTTCACATGAAACATCAGCTGCAAGGACCCCTCAGCAAAATGGTGTTGCTGAAAGAAGGAACATGACTCTTAAAGAAGCTGCAAGGACAATGATAGCTGAAGCTGATATTCCTAAAAGGTTTTGGCCTGAAGCCGTCAACACTGCATGCTACTCACAGAATAGATCCATGCTGACTAAGAGTCAAGGAAAAACACCCTATGAGCTTTCGAATGAAAGGAAGCCTCTTGTTTCTTTCTTTCGTGTGTTTGATTGCAAGTGTTTCATACACAATAATGGTAAAGATCAGTTGAAAACATTTGATAGTAAAGCTGATGAAGGAATATTCTTAGGATATTCTGAAGTCAAGAAAAACTTTCGAGTTTACAACCCAGAGGACTCTTATTGTGGAGGAAACACCTCATGTTGTTTTTGATGAATCTACGTGTGTTCAGAAGAAACAGGAACGTGATGCAGATGAACTGACCAAGAGGATCACCAGATCAAGCCTGAAAAAGAATGACAAATCATCCATCGAACTCGAAAAGAAGAAGTCACCACACTATCTATGATTGGAGTGACTCGGACTCGAATAAAGAAGTTCGAGGATGGAACTCAGGATGGTGAGACTCAGGAAAGCCAACACACCAAAGGTGACCAATCTGAACAGACACCAGTTCAGACTCAGGTATGTGATGCCAATGAAGATGTGGTCACAGCTGAGGTAAATTCTAAATCTATCAACCAAAGGGGAACAAATGTCTCTGACAATGTTCTGAATGGAATTTCCCCTGAGGAAAATGATTCCATTTCTCCTTTTCTGTTGTTCCCTGAGTTTACTGAATTAACTGAACCTAACATTTCAAATGTTGAGGATACTGTTGAAGGGGGAACATCAAGAAGGAAATGGTTAGATAGTCACCCTACAAGTCAGATTGTGGGTGATCTAACTGAAGGTGTTAAAACAAGAAGGTTCCATGGTGAGAGTGCACTATTCTGCTGCTTCCTATCGAAAAAAAGAGAGCCTACGAGATTGGTGAAGCTCTACAAGATTCTCATAGGATTATCAAGCATGCAAGATGAAATTTGAATCAATTCTCAAGGAATGAAGTATGGGAGCTAGTAGATAGACCTGAAAGGCACAATGTCATTGGAACCAAGTGGGTATTTAAGAATAAAAGAGATGAAAACAACAACATTGTAAGAAACAAGGCAAGGCTAGTTGCACAAGGTTATTCCCAAGAAGAAGGTTTGGATTATGATGAAACCTTTGCACCTGTTGCAAGACTAGAAGCCATCAGATTGTTTCTTGCATATGCTGCCCACATGACGTTCACAGTCTATCAAATGGATGTGAAAAGTGCATTTCTGAACGGTGTGCTTAAAGAAGAGGTTTATGTGGAACAACCTCCGGGTTTCAAACAGAATGACCAAGTTTACGTGCTCGTAAAAGCTTTGTATGGTCTTAAGCAAGCACCGAGCATGGTATGATACTCTTTCTCGGTTTCTTCATCGACCATGGTTTTGTCAAAGGGACTATTGATAGAACTCTGTTCAGGATAGAAGATGGGGAAGATATCTTACTGGTTCAGATATATGTTGATGACATTATTTTTGGATCTCCAAACCATCAGTTGTGTGAAAAGTTTTCAACACTGATGAAAGGCAAGTTTGAGATGTCAATGATGGGGGAGATGAATTTCTTTCTAGGTCTTCAAGTGAAACAATCAAAGGAAGGAATATTCATCAAACGGTGCAAAGTACACCGTAGATCCGATTGCCAAATATGGTGTATAGACTGCAATGCGATTAGGATTCCCATGAATACTAACTACAAGATGGATCCTCGATTACAAGGCAAATCGAATGAGTCATACCGATTATAGAGGAATCATTGGATCATTGCTCTATCTCACAGCAAGTAGGCCGAATATAACATTTGCTGTTGGGATATGTGTAATATACCAAGCTAATCCTAAGGCTAGTCACATGGAGGCTGCCAAAAAGATACTGAAGTATCTTAAGGGCACAGTGAATAGAGGATTATGGTATCCAGCTGATGATAACCTTGAATTAACTGGTTACTCAGATCCTGATTATGAAGGTTGCAGGTTTGACAGGAAGTCCACTACAGGAACTTGTCAATTTCTAGGAAGTAAGCTGATATCTTGGTTTTCGAAGAAATGACCTCAAGAGCAACCAAGATTAAGTTTAATACATGGTCTGCAGAAGAAGTCGTTTTTGCTTTCGATTCTTTGCCTCGCACAACAATTAAGGGATTATAAAGTTGTAGCCAATGAAGTACCAATATTTTGTGACAATAATAGTGCCATTGCTATTTCACAAAAAATCCGGTATTGCACACCGATGCAAGCATGTGGATATCGACATCACTTCATCGAGATCATGTCGAGAAAAAGGACATAAGGATGGAGAAAATTCATACCGATATATAGAGATCCGATATCTTGACTAAACCTTTGGTCAATTAAGATTTCGTGAACTTTCAAATGAATTAGGGATGTTAGATCCAGTGTATAGAGTAAAAATCAAAAAAAAAAAATGAAGGTTTTCGGATGCATGAAGTTTTCTCGAAATTTTCCGAGAAGCTCAAGATAAAATGGAAATACCGAATCGAGTCTCGAAAACTCGTAATTATCAAGGCCAAGATCGATTATATTGAACCCATTCAAGACTTCGAGATATTATCGACATTTTATCAAGATCGAGATTCATAAAGACTGATAGATATAAATTAGTCTGAAGAAGTAATGACCCATGCGACTCATTTATTGCTTAAATGAAGCTCAATAATCATTTGCAATAAATACAAAACACCTAAGGAAAGTTTTTGGGCGGGATCGTTTGAAATTCTGAAGAAGGTCAACAGTCATTTAATGCTCTGTTACATTAATGACCAATGAGGATATTTTGGCGGCTTACTTTTCGGAGATCGACTGTTCGTATACCCGATTAATCGGAGATTAATCTCAACCATTGCTTTTCACCTAACCAACGCGAATTCCCACGATCTCCAAACTATTTATACCCCAAGAAGCCATTCAAGCCAAAATTTTATCAAACCCTTCGTTCCCAAAATCCTCTGCGAAAAATCCCCTTTGCCCAGAAAACCTAAACCCTAAATCTTCAAAATCTCTCAAATGGCTCCTACCATTTTCGATAAATTAGCCGAAACCAACAAACCCTGGTACGTGTTCGTTGTCTCGCTCGATAGCATAACCAACTCCAAACCAGAAGAGGAGGCTCTCCATATGATTCGGATAGCCAAGCTCACTCATCTTGTCGCAAGCCGACCGGACCAAGAGTACGCAAAAGAGGTAATCGAGTTCATCTGTAATTTGAGGATAGATGAAGAGGATGGTATGCATTCTGAGATTACTGTATCACATTTAGAGCATTCGTCCAAATACATCAATTTTGAAAGGGAATTGTATATTATTCCAAAGAATTTAAATGATGTTTTTGAGCTTTGTGATAGAGGAGAGGATCCTGCGGTGTATATGTTGGGAAGAGAGCAGGAGTATTTAGATAGGATTGCTGAGAATACTGTAAAATTTGAGGCTACACTACATAAGAGGCATTTGAAGCCACAATATAGAGTTTTGATGGATATTGTGAGCAAAAGCATCATGAGCCTTGCGGGGAGTTTTGAGCAGATCAGTACCCCGAAGCTCCGATTGATGGCGGCGATGAGGCCTCACCCACCACTGACTTCAACTAGTTGAAATTTTTGATTCAGATGGTGAGTGAGCAAGCCAAAGTCTTCAAGAAGGTTGATGGGGCGATCTCGATCAAAGGCAAGATCCACCATGCAACCAAAATAGCATTTATTTTGGAGATGTGCAGAGAGGAGGAGGATATCTTTGCCAATTCGACCCCATTTCCCAAGTCCAAGGTGCTCTTCAAGCCCATTGCTGTGAAGAAACAGGCCATCAGGGGGAAGAAGGAAAAGAAAGCAGAATCACCTAAAACTGCTGCTGCTGAAGAGACCCAACAAACCAGGGGGAAGGTTTTGTTGGAGGCCAAAATGGAGCAAGGTGAGAAGATGAAGAAGCAGAAAACCTTCGGCCCCAAGCACAGAAGAATGGTGGTTCTCACCGATGATGATGGCAGTGAGTCTGAAGAGATTCAACCTGAGGGCCAAACCGCTCAGAATTCGCCACTACAAGTCTTGGCTCAGGTTATCTCTAAGGCACAGGAACAGACTGAGGAGCAGGTCTTCTCTGAGGTGCTTGAGACATCGCTCAGCTCAGATAAAATTTCTCAAGAAATTTTTAAAGGAACTCAGGCCTCAGAGATTCCTACCAAAGATGTGCTTACGATAAAGAGAGCCAACTCGAGTCAATCTGAGGAATTGCCACCAGCCCCGAACCCACTCGGATGCAAACCGAGGACTGATCGCACAACAATCGACGTTCTTTGAGACTCGGGAGCGGCTTTATTCTTGATGAGCTCCTGAGTGATCTACTTCTTGATCCTTCAGCTGATGCTTCAACTGAACCAGAAAGCCCGAGATGGAAGAAGGGCGGTCAAGAAACCGAGTGGAGGAGAAAGGAGGAACGGTTCATTCTTGATCACTACCCGAGCTCAAATCATACCCCGATCGCAAGATATCTTCTTCAGATTAAGGACGACGGTTTTCATCCTCAATCACACTCTTCCGGAGATGCCAACATTGCTTGCATTCGTGAGGGGAAGATCGGTGGAATGAGGAGACAAAGATTCCCGATCGAAGTTCTCGTGATTCGTGAAGACAAAGCTCGTGATGAAAAATGCCGATTTTGATGAAATGGTTCAGAGGAAGATAGCCGAGAGGAGAGCTATCAAGTTGGTGCCCCTAGCAAGCAGAGAGACAAATTTCAAGATGGGGACCAACAGGAGATGCCGAGGATCGCCTCGGATGGAGAAGGAAAATTCAGTGTTGATCAACTGAATCATTCAACCTCGGATCGGTTAGCACTCTTCAGTACCTTTTTTCGCACTATTAACAATTATGCCAAAGTTACCGAAAGTTCTATCTTTAATTCTCAATTGTCTCGATGTATGATCGAGGCTCGATTGGAGACTCGAGCTCGTAATGAAGTCAAGCTCAAAAGTGCATCGACCCTCGTGTTGTGTCTCAACCTCAGATGATCAATCAAAGACGTATGCGTATGTTCCTGAGATTGACCTCACTCCCTTGATGGAGAAGCTTGAGAAGGTTGAACCAATGATGAACAAGATTGCTCAGATGGAAGAGACATTGGCCAGCCAAGCTCAGAAGATGGAGAATCTTAGTCACTCTTCAGAACTGGTGCAAATCCAAAACACTCTGACCTCACAGATGACCTCCATGGAAGATAAGCTGAATGAAAAGTTTGGAGGAGTCAAGGTCGAAATGAAAAGCTTTCAAAAAAAAAAGCACCGGAGAATATCAAATTTCTAGAGGTGAAACAGGCAGAGAAGAATGAGGTGCTGATCAAATCTGTTGTTGAGGAAATGAGCTCAATGCTCATGACCAAGATGACAGAGATGTTTAAAGAAGCTCTCTCTGGCCAGTTTGCCCATTTGTCTAAAGAATTTTCTATGGCTAAGAACCACATGAAGAGGCTGGAAGATGAACAAGATCAGATAGCAGGAGAGGTGCGTTGTGTGAGCAAAGAGCAATATCACATGGACACAACACTCTCCAGACTTCTTCCAAATTACGGTGCCAAGAAGGGGGAAAGACCAGAAGAAGACTTCAGGAAGTTATTGGCACGTACTTTGGAGAAAAAGGCGCAGAAAGAAGCTGAAATGAATAGCCTATCCAGAGCCTTGAAAGAAGTCGGAGCTATTGACAAACTGAAGTTCGTTCAGGTGGAGAAGCCTATCTACACTCGAGTTTCTGAGGAAACCATGCTTGATGTTGCAAGAGAGAAACTGAGTGCTAGAGCTAAGGTTGGAACAAGCCAGGCTGCTACTGAATTGCCTATGAAGAGGAAAGCCTTGGGCATTGTTCAACCTGAAAGCAAGCGAGCTAAGGCTTCTAAGCTAGTACAAAGGAAGCTGATGGAAGAGTTGGAAGAGTCTGCAGGTCAGCAGAAGAAGAAAGTCTTCAACACAAAGAATGCTCTGAAGACACTCCAGATAGAACATGCTAAGAAAGCAGCTACTTCAGTCTCAGGCGTGCCTATGATCAGGAAGAAGACTGAAGAAGAGCTGAAGCGAATGAGTGAATTCAAAAAGTTTGCGAGCAAAAGGAGAAAGACATCAAAAGCACTGAAGTGGCCACACGTTGACAAATGGATGCCTATCAAATTCAACGATGTGTGGGAAGAGGTCAAGAGAACCTTCTGGTTCTATTATGATGTACTCAGGGAGTGGAGAGGGGAAAGCTCAGATCAAAATGAAGCGTTCATTGAATATCTCCTAACCTTCTATCCAAAATATCTCCAAAGTTGGATGAACTTAGCAGATGAAGGAAAGGTACAGATAGTAGCCCCTGGTCCATATTCCTACCCTCCTCCAAAACTTGATAATGGCATGGTGAATGAGAAAGCCATTATTCAAGAAATTGCTCAATATGCTGCTCAGTTGGGTTTAACAGGGAACAGTCCGGATATCATTAAGGAAAGAGATGCTCTGAAGAAGAGGTATTTTGAATGTTCAACTCGAAGTGCCCGCCGATGAAGTCAAGAAGATATGTCAAGAGCGATGCAAACTGTTGCAAGAGCGTAAGATCAAGAGCCAAATCAAGATCAAGACCAAGACACTTGTAATCTTTTCTATCTTTTTGTCTTCTTATTTTTGTTTTGATAAATTTCATCAGAACTTTATAATGACTACTCATCATCAATGAAAAGTTATCATTTGTGCTCAAAAAGATAATATCTCATTATCTTATTTACATGTCATTTACTTTTGATATGCTGAATGAATGTCTCTGAATGAATTGTTTAAGTATTTGGTGATGAACTATTTAAGAAGATTCATTACTGAAGAAATTGATTGAATGATTAATTGTTGGGAGACTCTCAGAAATTGTTGGGAGATTCTCTAATTTAGGAAATTGTTGGGAGACATAACCAATCTTGTAATAGGATAAACTGAAACCTGAGTTTAGGTTATATGGTTGTAACAAGATAGGTTTTGGCATCATCAAAAAGGGGGAAATTGTTGGGAGATGAATTTAATAAAAGATATATGATTTTGATTAGATCCCAAAACCCCTGAGTATGACATGTTCAGGATAATCTTGATAGTTGAGTCAGGATTCAGTTTTATAGTATTCAGGATGATATCTGCAAAATGTATAGTCAGCAGATATAGATCAGGATTAGATCTGAAGATTCTGAAGAACTCAAGATAAGTTTCAAGAAACCGTTTCAAAGATGAAACTAAGTTTCAAGACTCAAAGATGAAACTTAGAATCAAGACTCAAGCAGAAATCGAGATATCAAGACTCAAGCAGAAAATCGAGATATCAAGACTCAAGATGAAACCGAGGAATCAAGACTCAAAGATGAAGACTCGTAAGACCTCAAGACTCGTAAGATTCTCAAGATGTAAGAAGATCAAGAATCAAGATCAAGAATATCAAGGCACAAAAATTATCAAGACTCAAGAATGTACCAATGCTCAGTATAAACCTGAATGTTCCGAGGCACTGAAAATATCTATCTGAAGGATGCAATACTGAGAAGATCGCGATTCCTTAGAAAGTTAGATATTGCCCAAGACATTCCCATGCAGACAAAAGGAACTAAGACAAAGTGTTGTTAAGGTTATATCAACTCAGAGTTTGTAACCAAAAGAGCCGTTGAAGGTGTCCACCTTTAACTGGAGACAAAAGTAAAAAAGGAGGAAGACAACATCGTACCATATATCGACAATCGACAAAGGATGTCATTTGAAAAAGATGTCAGATGTAGGAAAGTTCCAGACTGCAAAAAGGTGAAGACCGGCTACATGAAAGGCTATTGCCTAAAACGTGTTAGGGAGTTTCAAACCCTAAATATAGTCGTTCCTCACACACCATAAGAGGAAACTCACGAAGCTATCTCTCCAACGGATAGTTTTTTTAAGAGTGACCTTGGTGTATGCCTATAAATACTGGTGACCCTCTACATTGTAAGGTTACGGGAAATTTATAAGCAACTCAAGAAGCTCAAACTTATTATCGCAAAGTTAAAGCACTCGAAAAACTTAGAATTTCCCAAGTGCTTTTATATTGAAGAGAGGTTACTAAACTAAGCCTAGTTTGATAAGATATATCCAAAGCTTAGTCGAGATATCCTAGCCTTTGCATTGTACTTCATTGTAAAGGATATCTCATCCTAGTTAGAAACCAACCAGAAACCCCAAACCCTTGAGAAGGTAGTTGGAGTGTGTTTGTTGGTGAGAAGAGTTGTAAAGAGTTAGTAAACTACGCGGAGTAGTCAGAAAGCTCTAGAGGAGAAGTTAGTAAGCTACAGAGGTAGTCTGAAAGCTTGTTTGTGTTTGAGTAAGTAAACTACGGAGGTAGTCAGAAAGCTCAAGGTCGGGTTGAGTAAGTAAACTACGTGGAGTAGTCAAAAAGCTCAGGGCCGAGTTGAGTAAGTAAACTACGCGAGGTAGTCAGAAAGCTCAGAAGTGATTAGTGAATTTCTCTGAGGATCAGAGAGAGTGGATGTAGGAGCTTGAGTCTCTGAACAACTATAATTGATGTGTTGTTTATTGCTTTCTTTATCTGTGCTTAACTGTTGCATCACTGAGTTTGAAAGCATATTTTCACTGACATTTCAGTTGGAATCAATCCACTGGAAGTTGCATGTAATTGAATCACAGCCTAATCACTATTCCATTAAAGGAAGGTTTTCAGCAAAGCTTAAAACGAGTATAAACTAAAGGGCCAACCATTCCGCACGTCTGAGTAGCTAGAACAGATAGTTACCAAACTGAACTTACTCTTCTGAGGGTTCAGTAAGTTAGTTATCTGATCCAAGCAACTCAGGATCTCTGAAACTCAGGACTCAGTTGGGATTATCTGAGGTTTCTGAAAGCAGCTCAGGATCACTGTCTCAGTAGACTTTGACTCAGGGTGATTTGTGCTTCTCAGGACCTAATCTTCAGGATTATCTGACCCAAGCTGACCTCAGTAAGAAAAGTTTTAAAAACACTGAACACGTGTATTCCCCCCCATACACGTGTAAGACTCGTTTGCACCGGGACCAACAACCTTCGGGTTGTTGCATATAGATTTCCTCGTCAAGACTCCCGTTAAGGAAAATTGTCTTGACATCCATTTGCCAGATCTCAAAATCTAGATGTGCAGCTATAACCAAGAGAATACGGATGGACTTAAGCATGGCTACAGGTGAAAAGTTTTCTTCATAATCGATACCCTCTTTCTGAGTGTATCCCTTTGCCACAAGCCTAGCCTTAAAGGTTTCCACCTTTCCGTCCGGTCCTCTTTTCCTCTTGTAGACCCACTTGCATCCAATGGGTTTTACCCCATTGGGTGGTTCAACTAGCTCCCACACCTGATTATGATCCATTGAGCCCATCTCGGCTTCCATCGCAGTTTGCCAGGATTTCGAATCCTTATCTTTGACCGCCTCCTTGTAGGACTAGGGGACCAAATCCTCCCACTATAACAAGGTTCCGATTGTGTCGGTGTGATGCTTGGTATATCTACTTGTACAGTTGATATAAGAGTTTGCCCTCTTATTTCATTTAAGGTAATCTCACTTTTGGGCTTTCGATCGTTCATAAAGTCTTCTTCCAAAAATCTAAAGTGCGTACTTATTACCACCTTTTGATCTTCGGGACCATAGAACATACACCATTTCGTTCCCATGGGATATCCAATAAACAACCTTAGTTTCGATCGTGCATCCAACTTACCGGATTCCTTGTCTAGCACGTATGCCGAACACCCCCAAATCCTGAGGTGTCTCAGACTGGGCTTGCGCCCTGTCCACAACTCTTTAGGGGTTTTGGGAACCGATTTGGATGGCGCCAGATTCAGAACGTAAGCCGCTGTTTCCAAGGCATGACCCCAAAACGACTTGGGTAGATCTGAATAACTCATCATGGATCTGACCATTTCTAAGAGTGTTTTGTTTCTTCGTTCTGCAACCCCATTTTGTTGAGGGGTTCCGGGTACAGTCAACTGGGAAACAATGCCCTCGTCTGACAGGTAGTTCAAAAACTCATCACTGAGGTATTCGCCTCCATGATCAGATCATAGAAACTTGATACTCTTTTCCTGATGATTCTCCACTTCGGCTTTGAACTCTTTGAATTTATCAAAGGTTTTCGATTTATGTTTCATGAGGAAAATGTACCCGAACCTTGAGTAATCATCCGTGAAAGTCACGAAATACTCATAGCCACCTCTAGCTTTGGTTGACATTGGACCACACATGTCAGTATGAATGATTTGCAACACTTCTGTGGCTCTATTCCCCTTGGCTCCAAATGCCCTCTTGGTCATCTTACCCTCCAAACATGATTCGCAGGTTGGAAGTGGTTCTATCTGTAGGTCCGACAGCAAACCATCTTTCACCAACCTTTGGATCCTATTTAGATTAATATGACCCAGTCTTAGATGCCATAGAAGTGTCTTGTTCAAATTTTCTGAACGTTTTCGCTTATTGCATGAAACAGTCGATGTGTTATAAGATGCATTTTGTGAGTGGTGTGCACTAATAGTATAGAGATTGTTCTGCAAAATTCCATGACAGATAAACACATCGTTACGGTAAACAGTAACTTGCTTAGAAAAACGAACAGAATATCCATGATTAATTAGTTTTGAAACTGAAATAAGGTTTTTGCGAAAAACTGGAACGTAAAGAACATCTCTTAAAACTAAAATCTTGTCTTCAAAAGACAGGTGCACGTCTCCCACTGCTTCAGCTGCTACTTTCGTAGCATCGCCCTGTGTGATGAGGATCTCACTTCCACTAAGTTGTCGGGTTAGTTTGAACCCCTGTAACGTGAAACAAACATGATCAGTGGTTCCCATATCCATTACCCACGAGTAGGTAGCATAAGCCGCTAAACAAGTTTCAACAACTAGTGCATGAGAATTACCTTTCTTTCCTCTCCTTTTGGGATTGGAACATGCATTCCTCCAATGTCCTTTTTCACCACAGTTGAAACACTTCCCTTTTGGATTCATTTTGACGCCTATCCATTTAACCGTCTTTTCTCTACCTTTCTTGGCAGTGAGGTTTCCTTGGTTTCCACCATTCATCTTTTCATCAATCTTGCCCTCCGTTGGCCTAGATTTTGAGAAAAAACTTTTGGTCACCAAGGCTTCATCTTCTTGTCCCAGATGTTTCTCTATCGTCTCCAAAGCTTCTTGAAGAGTATCCATAGTGAACATGTAATCGCTCATCACAAAACTACTGTAAAACTCATCAAAACATTTTGGAAGTGTTAGGAACAAAGAATCCACTTGAACCTCACTACTATACTTAGCACCGAGATAAGCAAGCTTGTCAAAATAACTCTTGACCTTGAGAACATGATCCCTTACGGGTGTTCCCTCAGTCATTTTCAGCATTGTCACGCTATCACATTTGAACTGATCGATCATGCGGTTCTTTGTTAAAAATATATCTTCGAGACTTTGCATAATTTCCGCAGCAGATTCAACACCTTCATGAATGTATCTCAAATCCTCAAACAAAGATGTCAAGATTATATACTTCATAGGTTCATTGGCCTACTCCCAGTCATTATATAAAGATCTCTCCGCTTCGGTTGACCTTTCAGTTGGCTTGTTTGGATTGGGCATCTCGAGAACCCAATTGTGTTCTTGTGCAGGTAGGACAAAACTCATATTCAGTTTCTAAACAACACAGTTATCACCAGTTAATTGATGTTCTTTGAGTGTATATAACAGTGGATTAAAAGGTTGCGACATGCTGAATTGAAATAAATAACAATTTGTGTAAGCACAAAATTATCACTCAATTTGATCATATAGTTCATATCAAAATCTCAAAACAATATGAACATGCATCAGCCGACATCTCAAAATAGTTTAAATAGGTCACGTTGAGTGAACTGTCTATTTAAACACATTCAAGCAGGTTACAAACAAGAACAGTTACAAACCTTTAATTCAAAATTAATAGTCGGCTCCCACTTGACCAATATAAAATTGACAGGGACTTCGGAGAAGTATATGCATATTAATTTTATACCTAAGTAATAACCATGATTAAATACAGAATTATTGCTTCGCTTTGTACGAGCCTCTTTGGGAGGGTCATCGTCGCCACTAATAATAATTCACAATCATCCTTTTGGGAATTTATTCATGTGAAATCCATCTTTTGGCCGTTCCGTTAGGGAAATTTCTCCAAAATAATTCACAAATAAATAAATCATGGAGGTCAATTTGACGTAATTTTATTATCCGGAATAAAATTTGTCAACAATACATACTTAGTAATTTTCGAATGTGAGATTTTCTTTTGGACAATTCTAAATCATGCAAACACATTTAATAATTAAAATTGCACGAATTCAAAACAAGCATCAAGATTAAATAAATCACGTTGGGCATATATATCCAACTGTCATGGTTTAAATTCCAAATTTTGATCTTTAGAAATCGTCCGTCCTTTTGCTTTCATCGTTCGTCTCGAAAAGCTCCCACTGAATCCACAACAATTCTTTAAAACGTCATCCGTTTTGGGTTAGGACGACGTCCAGAAAATGAGTAGCTCACGACCCGAAACCGAGTCGCATGCGCCTAGGCGCACACCCCGGTGCGGATCGGCCATCCCGCCCCGTCGCCCATAGCCTTGCGCGCGCGAAGCATTGCCCGGACGCGCCCGCGTCCGGGGTCCCGTGCCTCATCGCCCAGCTCGGCCATGCAAGCCTCGCCCGTGTGCCCATGCACGATGCATGCAGCCCATGCACACGTCCGGCGCGCGCCATGCGCACGTCACATGCGTCGCCCGGTTCTCGACGTCCAACAGCCCCATCCGCGTCCCACCTAGCGGTGCGCGCGGTCGCTAGGCGTTCTGCCTAGCACGAGTGCTTCGCCTTGGCTCGCATACGTCAGGGCACATGGACGTCCGTCTTTAATTCTCCGTCTCCGTCTTCGTTCACGATCCGGTTATAATTTATTTACGAAAAATAAATAAACCTATATCTAGACTAGTCTATTATATTGATCAAATCAAACAAATCCTAATCTACTCGTGGATTTTCTCACGAGGCAAAACGAATCCGAACGAATCGAATTAAAAACCAACAATTTATTTGCATGTAAATAAGCACATTAAAATACCATGACAATTGGATACCTGCAAAACAGATCTAACCGTTCTACTATCCAATTTCAATTTTAATGAACAACAATTTAAATTACAGTTTAAAAGATCAGAGCCCGAACCAGGGCTCTGATACCAGTTGTTGGGATAACATATGTCAGGATCTATCGGGATGACCTCATAAACACAAATTTAAATTAACAATTATTACTAGCATGAATTTACCTAAGTGAATTAAAATAATAATCAATCCAACAACAACATGCAAATAAAATTTCACGTAAAAGATCCTAGCATGCAGAATTTCTAGGAGTTTACGTAAACGTACCCGTTGGAGAGATGATCTAAGATAGACATGATCAAGTATCTGGATACCCACCAAAAGTCCTTCTCAAGTATTCCCAAGTCCTCATCCAATAACCCCGGTGGAAGGTTCTCCGATGAACGATTTATAAAACAAGGAAAATAAAAATATTGTTGCACCACCTTTGTGAATTTCTAATATTTCCAACACATGGAACACTAGTTGGGAATGAAAAATTCATCCCCTATTTATAAGTGAGGGGGTTTCGAAAATTTCAAGGCAATTTAGGGCTAGGAAAGATCTTTTCTTGATCTCCAAGAAATCTTGAATATATCCAATATATTCTTCTTTCCATGTGTATTTTTCCACAAAAATCTCACACCCTTATATAGTCCAAATTTTCGAAAATCAAGAGGCAAGATTTCAAGATTGGATCTTTTTTGAATTTATGAGATATTCTTGTATTCCAAGAATACATATCTTTTTCCATAAAATATTTCCAAGAAAATCAAGAAAATCTTTCTTCCCTTTCTTATACATATTTTTCGAAATTTTCTTATTAAAGAAGTCAAGTGGGAGTTTTCTTGAATTTATGGGATAATCTTGTATTCCAAGAATACATTATCTCCTTTCCATAAAATCTTTTCAAGAAAATTCTTCTCCCTCTTTTCTTTAATATTTTCGAAAAAATAGGAAATATTGCAACAATAAATTTATTTTATTTTAAGCATCTTTTATTTATTGGACTTTAATTGGGCTACTTGAGGGACCTTTAGGAGAATTAAGATGGACCTTCCAACGGGCTTCTGAATTCCAATATTGAGCCACAATATAATTCAGCCAATTAATATTAATTAATACCACTATATAATTAATATTGCACTATCCAATCTTAACCCATATTACGGTAATATGACTCCCGGTTATTATTTCTTGTGTTTAAGAATATTTAGTCCATTAATTAATTAAGCCACTGAAAAGCTTTATATTAATTAATATATTTATCCTTGGAGTAAGGACAGCCCAACTTTATTATCCATACCGGAAAATTAATTCCATTTGCAAGATTTGGTATGATAAAGGTTCTGGGCCCACCAAGGGGACCAATCAAGCAAGACTTTTGCAAGCACACGAATTCTCTGTAATAATTTAGCAACTGTCGTGCAAATAATATTATTGTCCAAGATATAAGGTATCGAAGTCGCAATGATTCTCTTCCCATTTATAAGTCAAAGCAATAACTACTAATTACACACAGTCCTTATTAAGTGACAGAGATTAAGAAATCAACAACCACTGAGGTCTAACTCTTCATCCCTTAAGTCAGTGCGAATGAGTTTATCCTCTCTGTAGGTCCGCTTCAGCGCATCGAATGCACTAGTGTAATCTCTTGGTCAAGACAAGTCAATCTGAGCCTTACACATCAACTTCTACCAATAGATTATTCGGATCTATCTAAGTTGTGAAACACACACTCGTATACAAGGAACTATTAACGTGATCTTCTGTGATCTGGTATCACCACGCTAACTACAATGTAACGCTTGCTACGAAAGGTTTGCAATAAATATATATAACATTCAATCATATTTAAAGAAACAGTGATAAACAATTTATTTTAGTAAATAAGTGTTTAATACATAGGTTATACAAAGTAAAAGCATACTTTCACGTATAACCCCAACAGAATTGGCGATGCATTTCTGCTTAACGCTTCTCCATGTCATGGCTCCTCCCCCCATGCAAAACACATTACCCAAAGTTGACTTTCTGGAGTCTATGTCTGATTGAAAATCTGAGTCCGTATAACCGATGGGGATTAGACTGTCCAATTGATAAACCAACATTCTGTCCCGTGTCCTCTTCAGATACTTCAGAATGTTCTTAACTGCAGTCCAATGCTCTTTCCCAGGGTTACTTTGATATCTTGCAACCATTCCTACGGCGAAGCAGATATCCGATCTCGTGCACAGCATCGCGTACGCAAGGCTTCCCACAGCCGAAGCATAAGGGATGTCCTTCATGTCATCTATTTCCTTTTGTGTCTTGGGACACATTTCCTTGGATAGATGGATTCCATGTCTGAAAGGTACAAAGCCTTTCTTGGAATCTTGCATGCTGAATCGCTTCAAAACAATATCTATGTATGAAGCTTGCGAAAGCCCGATCATCCTTTTCTTGTGATCTCGAGTGATCTTGATCCCTAGGACGTGACCGACTTCTCCCAAGTCCTTCATATCAAACTGTTTTGACAGCCATGCCCTTATGTCTGACAACATCTTTACATCGTTCCCGATGAGCAGAATGTCATCTACGTATAGTACCAAGAATACCAAGGCAGTTCCATCATGCTTTTTATACACACAACTTTCAAAACTATTTTGATCAAAACCGTAGGATTTTATAACTTGATCAAAACACTGATTCCAAGCATGGGATGCTTGCTTTGGCCCGTAAATGGACTTCTTTAGCTTACAAACCAGATGTTCTTGGCCTTTTTCAATGAAGCCTTCGGGTTGTTGCATATAGATTTCTTCGTCAAGACTTCCGTTGAGGAATGCTATCTTGACATCCATTTGCCAGATCTCAAAATCTAGATGCGCAACAATCGACAAGAGAATTCGGATGGACTTGAGCATGGCTACGGGCGAAAAAGTTTCCACATAGTCGATCCCTTCTTTCTGAGTGTACCCTTTCGCCACGAGTCTTGCTTTAAAGGTTTCAACCTTTCCGTCCAGTCCCCTTTTTCTCTTGTATACCCACTTGCATCCAATGGGTTTTACCCCATTAAGTGGTTCGACTAGCTCCCACACTTTATTGTGATCCATTGAACCCATCTCGGCTTCCATTGTTGTTTGCCAAGATGTTGCATCCTTGTCCTGGATCGCCTCGTTGTAGGACCATGGATCTGATTCTTCTCCCGAGATCAAGTCCGAGGACTCTCCGATCCTTAAGAATTGCTCGGGTTGTCTGACAACCCTCCCACTATGACGAGGTTCCGGTTGTGTAGGCGTGACGCGTGGTATGTCTTCTTGTACAGTTGGCAATGGGGTTGGCTCCTTAAGTTCTTCCAAGGTAATCTCCCTTCTAGGCTTTTTATCATTCATATAGTCTTCTTCCAAAAATCTAAAGTGCGTACTGATTACGACCTTTTGATCTTCGGGACCATAGAACATGCATCCCTTCGTTCCTTCGGGGTATCCTATAAACAACCTTAATTCCAAACGTGCATCCAATTTCCAAGCTTCCCTATCCAACACGTATACCGGACACCCCCAGATCCTCATGTGTCCTAAGCTGGGCTTGCGCCCTGTCCACAACTCCCTAGGGATTTTTGGAACCGATTTGGATGACACTAAGTTCAGAATATAATCCGTTGTTTGCAAGGCGTAACCCCAAAACGATTTTGGTAAATCCGCATAACTCATCATTGATCTTACCATTTCTAGAAGCGTTCTGTTTCTTCATTCTGCAACCCCATTTTGTTGAGGGGTACCAGGTGCAGTCAACTGGGATGCAATCCCTTCATCCGACAGGTAGTTCAAGAATTCATCGCTGAGGTATTCGCCCCCATGATCAGATCGTAGAAACTTGATACTGTTTTCCTTATGATTCTCTGCTTGAGCCTTAAATTCTTTGAATTTATCAAAGGTCTCAGATTTATGCTTCATTAGGAAAACGTACCCATAGCGTGATTAATCATCGACAAACGTAACGAAATACTCATAGCCACCTCTTACTTTGATTTGCATTGGACCACATACATCGGTGTGAACGATCTCCAACACTTCTTTAGCTCTAAGCCCCTTGGCTCCAAATGCCCTCTTAGTCATCTTACCCTCCAAACATGATTCGCAAGTTGAAAATGGTTCAACCAGGAAGGACTCCAATGAACCATCTTGGACCAACCTTTGGATCCTTTTTGGAATAATATGACATAATCTTAGGTGCCAAAGAAGTGTCTCGTTCACATTGGTCGAACGTTTCCTTTTGCTTGAAATAGTAGATGTGTTACAGGATGCATTGTGTGAGTGATGTGCACAGTTAATAATGTAGAGATTGTTCCGTAAAGTTCCATGACAGATAATCACATCGTTACGAAAACAGTAACATGTTTATTAAAACGAACATAATATCCACCAGCAAATAGTATTGAAACTGAAATAAGGTTTTTGCGAAAAATGGGAACATAAAGAACATCTCTTAAAATTAAACTCTTGTCTTCAAAAGACAGGTGCACGTCTCCCACTGCTTCAGCTGCCACTCTCATAGCATCGCCTAGCGTGACGAGGATCTCTCTTCCACTAAGTTGTCGGGTCCGCTTGAACCCCTGTAACGTGAAACAAACATGATCAGTGGATCCCGTATCCACTACCCACGAATGAGTAGCATACAATGTTAAACAAGTTTCAACAACTAGTGCGAGAGAATTACCTTTCTTTCCATTCCTTTTGGGTTTGGAACAGGCCCACCTCCAATGTCCTTTTTCACCGCAGTTAAAACACTTCCCTTTTGGTTTCTTTTGGATTCCTAACCTACTTACCGCCTTACCTTTGCCTTTCTTATTACGAGCTTTGCTTTGGTTCTGACTGATCATCTTCACTTTGACCTTGCCTTCCACTGGCCTAGATCTTGAAAGAAGTTTCTTAGTCACCAAAGCCTCGTCTTCTTGTCCCAAATGCTTCTCTATTGCCTCCAAGACCTCTTGTAGAGTATCCATAGTAAACATGTGATCACTCATCACAAAACTACAGTAAAACTCATTAAAACATCTCGGAAGAGTTAGGAACAAGAATTCGATTTGAGCCCCGTCATCATACTTAGCACCGAGGTAAGCAAGTTTCTCAAAATGGCCCCTGACTTTGAGAACATGATCCCTTACAGGTGTTCCCTCTGTCATCTTTAGCTTGGCCACGCCGTTACGATGAAACTGTTCAGTCATGCAGTTTTCTGTTGAAAATATTTCTTCGAGACTTTGCATGATTTCTGCAGCTGTTTCAACATCTTTATGAATGTGTTTCAAATCATCAGACAATGAAGTCAAGATCATACACTTCATAAATTTGTTGGCTTCCTCCCAGATTTCATACATGGATCTCTCCGCATTTGATGACTCATCAGTAAGTTTTTCAGGTTTGGATCCCCCAAGAACACAATGTTGTGGTTGTGCAGTGAGGACAATTTTCATATTTCTTTTCCAAACTCCATAGTTTTCACCAGTAAGTTGGTTTTCTTTGATCATATATTTCAATGGATTAAAAGGTTGCGACATGATGATACTGAAAATAAACATACATCTTGTGTTAATATCCGGATCAACACAAAGAAAATCACACAATTCGATCACATGATTCATATTGAAATCTCAAAAAAAATATGAACATACATCAGCCAACATCTCAAAACAGTTTTAAATGAGCCTCTTGGGAGGGTCATCATTTAAATCACATTCAAGCAGGTTACAAACAAGAACCGTTACAAACCTTTAATTTAAAAAAAAAAATTAATAGTTGACTCCCACTTGACCAATATAAAATTGACAGGGACTTCGGCGAAGTATATGCATATCAATTTTATACCTAAGTAATAACCATGATTAAATACAGAATTACTACTTCGTTTTGATCGAGCCTCTTGGGAGGTCATAAATAGCCACTAATAATAATTCACAATCATCCTTTTGAGAATTTATTCATGTGAAAGCTATCTTTTGGCCGTCCCTTAGGGGAATTTCTCCAAAAGATTTCACAAATAAATAAATCATGGAAGTCAAAATTAATTTGATTCAAAACCAAATTAATTATTTAAAACATACTTAGTAATTTTGGAATTTTGAGATTTTTCGTTGGGCAATTCTCATGCAAACACATTTAAACAAATTAAATAACGCATAAGAAAATACAACAATAAATCAAGCAAAGCAGAAAAATAAACATATTGGGCACAAATTATCCAATTGTCATGATTTGATTTTTCTTGGCTTGATTTTGAAGAAACGTCATCTAGAATTTCTCCCACTCGAACGTCTTGAAAAATCAAGTCTCGTACACCGATCAGCTCGCGGGTCGGGGTGCACGCCTTGCACCCGACCCGGCCGTGTCAATTTCGCCGAAAGCCGACGTCGCCGCCAGCGTAACTCAAAGACTACTCGGTAGCTTTTGCGGGGGCCATCATGCGTACCCGCCAGCGCCACACATCGCCATCGCGTCGCTTCGCCCGGCCGCTGCATCTTCTCGCCGCTCCCCTACGTCTACGCCTTGTGCCGCCCTTCCACCTCGGCGGCTTCGCCCGTGTCGCGCCCTCTGGCGTGCTTCAACTCCCGCTTCGCCTCTGTAGCTTCCGCCCGCGTCCGCTCGGCCGGCCTTGGCTTCCACTTGTAGCGCCCGTCTGGCAGCTTGATCTCCGCGTCTTCGGCCTCGTTGGCCTTACCCCACGCCCGTGCGTGCCCTCTAGCGTCCGCGTCGTGCACGTGCCTCCCTTGGCACGTTTCGCACAATGCACGCTGCCTGCGTCCGGTTCTGGATCCGTTTTAATTTCTCGTCTCCGTCTTCGTCTTCTATCAGGTTACAATTTATTTTACGAAATAAATAAACCTAAATCTAGACTAGTCTATTACATTGAACAAATCAAATAGTCTAATCTACTCGTGGATTTTCTCACGAGAAAAACTAATTCGAACGAGTCGAATTAAAACCATTCATACGCATGAAATAAATAAACACATTAAATAGCATGTCAATTGGATACCTGCAAAACAGATCTAGCAATTCTACTATCCAATTTTCAATAAAATTTAATGGCCAACATAATTTAAATAACAATTTAAATACAGAGCTCGAAACCGAGGCTCTGATACCAGTTGTTGGGAAATTAGGGGTGCCCGAGTCTATTCGAGTTGAATTTAAATACATATTTAAATTAATCAATTAATTACTAACATGAATTAATCCTAAACCAATTCAACGTAATAATTAATAAGCAAGTATACATCATGCGTACACGTATTTCACGTAAAACCTAAGCATGCAGAATCTAGGAATTACGTAAATACTAACCTCTCGTAGAGATAACCACTGAGAAGATGGATCAACCCAAAGTACCTTCTCAAATATGTCCCACGTCCACAAACGTAATCCGGTGGGAGGATTATCAACGAACGATTTTAATATAAAGGAGAAAATAAAATATTTGGCCACCACCTTTGTGGATTTCTAATTTTTCCAACACATGGAATTTCACTGGGATGATAAATTCATCCCCTATTTATAGGCAAGGGGGTGGGGGGGAACGAAAATTTAGGTTAAGTTGGGCATTGGGAAGTTTCCTTGCTTCTTCCTCAAGATACAATCTAAAATATATCCAATATGTTGGTCCCGGTGCAAACGAGTCTTACACATGTAGGGGGGGAATACACGTGTTCAGTGATTTTTTAAAACTTTTCTTTGCTGAGATCAGAAGGGTCAGGATGTCCTGATAATTTTGCCCTAAGAAGCACAAATTGCCCTGAGTCAAAGTCTACTGAGACAGTGTTCCTGAGCAGCTTTCAGAAGCTTCAGATTAGCCCAACTGATCCTTAGTTTTATCAGAGATCCTGAAAAGCTTGGATCAGATAATTATCTTACTGAATACTCAGTAGAGTTATTTCAGTTTGGTAACTATATGTTCTAGCTAATCAAGAGTGCGGAATGTGTTGGCCCTAAGTTTGTTTATACTCGTTTTATCTTGCTAAAAATCTCTTCCTTAGTAAAACAGTTGTTAAAGCTGTGATCAAGATTGATGCAAGCTCAGTGGATTGTTTCCAACTGAATATCAAGAAAATCAGTATGCTTTCAGTGAAAATATGCAGCAGATAAAATGCAAAACAGAAAGCAAACAACATAGCAACTTATAGTGGTTCAGAGGCAAAGCTCCTACGTCCACTCTCTCTGATCTTCAGAGAAATTCCTTAACTCACTATCACCTAAAGCTTTCAGGCTGAACACAACAGCTTACTAACTTTTCTACCTTGAGTTTTCTGGCTGACTCACTTGCAGCTTACTAACTCAACACACACAAGTTTTCAGGCTACCACAAGTAGCTTACTATCTTCTCCTCTAGAGCTTTCTGGCTGAACTAACTGCAGCTTACTCACTCTTTACAACTCTTTCTTACCAACAATCAAACACACACTCAAACTACCTATAAAAGGGTTTAGGTTGGGTCGGTTTCCAACTAGGGTGAGATATCCTTTGACAATAAGTACAAATGCAAAGGCTAGGATATCTCTACTAAGCTTTGGATATGCTTATCAAATCTAGGCTTAGTGAATGAGCTCTCTTCAATGTTAAACACTTGGGAAATCTTAGGTTTTTCGAGTGCTTCAATTTGCAAGAATACGAATGAGCTCTGGAGTTGCTTTGATCTCCCGTGACCTTTCAATGGTGAAGGTCACTGGTATTTATAGGCAACTTCTCCAAGGTCACTCTTTGAAAAAAACTATCCATTGGATGAGATTGCATTAAGAGTTTCCTCTTCTGGTTATTGATGAACGATTATTTTTAGGGTTTGAACACACCCTTGCATGTTTTAGGAAATATGCAGTCATGTACCCAATCACCAATTTTTGCAGTCTGGAACATAGTACTACTGACAAAGTTCAGTGCCATGTCGCTTTCAGTGTCCGTAAGGTATAGTGTTGTCTTTCTCTGATTGGTTCTTGTCTTCAGTGAATGTAGACAAACAAAACGACTCTTTTAGGTAAATTCTCTCTGAATGAGACAACCTTAAACAACACTTAGTTCTAGTTCCTTTTGTTTGTACTTGAATATTAGAGCAACATTTATTTCTTATAAATGTGTGTCTTCCTCAGTTTTGTATGTTCTCAGATAGATATTTTTCAGAGTCTCTGAGCATTGATTTTACTCGAGTCTTGATATCTTCTCGATCTTGATATCTTCCCGAGTCTTGATGTCTTCGAGTCTTGATATCTTACGAGTCTTGATTATCTTGAGTCTTGATATCTTATCGAGTCTTCAATTTCTTCTGAGTCTTGAGTATATATGTGTTCCTAACATTAAAACCTGATCTATATTTGCTGACTATACATGGTTCAGATATCTTCTGAACTATTCTATACTGAAACCTGACTCAGACTATCAAGATTATCTTGAACATGTCATACTCAGGGGTTTTGGGATCTAATCAAAATCTTATTTAAATTCATCTCCCAACAATTTTCCCCTTTTTGATGATGTCAAAACCATCTTGTTACATTTAAGAAAACCTAACCTATACTCAGGTTTCAGTTGTCTATTACATTAAAAGGCATATCAGGTGAGTATAACACATATTAAAAAGATAATGAGATATTATCTTGTTTGAGCAAACAAAAACAGATTTCATTGATTGTAAGATAGGAGTTACAATTTACAATGAAAAATTCAAAACAGAAGACATACACACAGAATCAAAGTCTTCAATCTTCTTCAACTTCATCATCAGGGACTTCAAGATTGAACATCCCATAGTATCTCTTCTTCAACACATCCCTCTTTTTGATGATCTCTAGGTGGCTCCCTGTCAGTCCCAACTGAGCAGCATACTCGATAACTTCTTTGGATATAGCAGCTTCATTTATGACTCCATTGCTGAATCTAGGAGCGGGGTACTTATACTGACCTGGTGCCTTTAGGTACACATTGTGTTCATCAGCCAGGTTCATCCATTTCTGTAAGTACTCAGGATAGAATGTCAGCAGATATTCTAGGAAGGCTTCATTGCGGTCAGGGCATCCTCCTCTCCATTCTTGCAGAACAATATGATTGACCCAGAAGGTTCTCTTGACTTCTTCCCAGGCATCAATGATTTGGATTGGCATCCATTTATCAATATGTGGCCATTTCTGCACTTTGGTTTGTACTCTGGTCTTGCCCCATCTTTTGGCCATGAAGTTTCTGAAGCTTCCCCTCCTGTTCTGCTCTTCTTCCCTCTTTTTCCTGGTCAGCTCTGCTCCTCGATCTGAACATAAGCTTATTCTCTTCTCTTTCTCAACACGCAGAGCAATGAGTTTACTGTGCCAGTCAAAGTCTTTGATCTGAGTACTTGTATCATAGGTTCCAAAACCTTCTTGAAGCAATTTCTCAAATTCAGTTTCTGGCTCATTCTGATTTTCGGACTCTTCAGGTTCAGAGAAGTCAATAATCAGTTTTCTCTGTACAGGTTTGGCAGAGACTTTCATCTTCTTTTTCTCGGATTCTATGAAAGCTACAGACTTTCTTTTCTCAGCTCTCTTTGGGTCAGCTGTCTCAACAACAACATGTGCTTCAGCCGTCAGACTTGTTTCAGCCTTTCTTCTTTCTGATCTTCTCAAGATCATTGCTTCTTGAGTTGTTTGTCTGTCTGTCTGAATAAACTCAGTGTCTTCTGGCTCAACTGATTTCAACTTTTCAGTTGCTTCGATTTCTTGCAGAGTTTTCAGAACATGCTTAGCTTTTAGTTCTCTTTGAGCTTTCTTCTCAAGGGTTTTCTTCAAATGATCATCTAATTTACCCTTTGTTGAGTGAGAAGTCCTTTCCCCCTTTTTGGCATCATAAATAGGAAGAATCTGGGAAAGAGTAGCATCCATATGGAACTGTTCTTTGTTAATGGCTCTAATTTCTCCAGCCAGAATATCTAGATCATCCTCCATACGCCTAAGGACATTCTTGCCAACTGAGACTGCTTCAGAAAGTGGAGCAAACTGATTGGCAAGAACTCCATGCATCAGTTCTGTCATCTTGGACATGAGCAATGAACTCATTTCCTCAACAGCTAGCTTGATCATTCCCTCATTCTTTTTAGTCAGCTTCTTTTCTAGATAAGTCATCCTTTCATTGTATTTTGCATCAAGTTCTTCAGACATTTTCTTGGACATGTCTCCCATCTTTGTATCTAGGTCAGTTATCTTCGCAGCCACTACCTCCTGAACTGTTTTAACTTCAGTAGAGGTGGTCAGATTGATCATGATCAGAGTCTGTTCGTGCAGAGCAGCCTCCATCCTTTTTGATTGATCAGCCATCATCATCTCCATCTGTGTCATTTTGGCTGTCAATGGCTCAACCTTTTTTAGTTCATCCAAGATTGGAGTCAGATCAATCATTTGAGCATGAGAAGTATGTTCTGGCTGAGCATCAGTCTGCATACCAAAATCAGCAAACTTAATGATAGGTTCTTCAGTAATTTTGGCATAATGAGTAATAGTGCCAAAAGGTACCTGAAGGGTTCTATCTTCAGTCTGAGGAATTTCAGTATCAGCAGCTGGTGTGATCTTCTCAGCTTGAGTGTCCTCTTTCTCAGGTTCAGTTCCTTTTTCTCCATCTTTATATTTTTCTTGATTTTCATTCCCACTAGTTTCTCCTGTTCCACTTGGCCTCCTTTCAACAATCTTTCTTTTTACCAACTCATCAAAGTCTGAGACCTTCATCCTGAGTTTCGATTTTCTAAATCCTGAAAACTCAGTGAGAATAACTGTCTCCTCAGACCACCATTCCTCTCCTCTGAATGCAGCAATGTTTAGCATATCAGGCAGGGTCTCGGAATGTATACTGTTGTCCTCAGTCGGATGAACAGATCCTGAAGGTCAGGAAATGTTGTGAGCTCAGGATACTTATCCAAAACAAATCTTTCTACCTTGCTTCTCCAATCAGCTTCCTCAGCTTCTCCTTTCTGTAGTGGTGGAGGAATTGGTTTTTCTGTTTGGAAAATTTGTAGGGCAGATGGATCAAGAAATGGTTCAGTAAGTAGTGCATCAAGATTCAGAATTTCTTATGGTTCATTTGGCTCTGAGAGGTGTAAGGGTGGGATCTGTATTTGGCTATCTTTAGCAGGTTGTTGGGAACCTATAAAGATTTCTTGAGAAATTTTATCATGGGCAATGGAGGTTTCCATCACCTCAGAGAACACATTTTTCTCCTCTACAACCTCCTTTTCCTCTATATTCTTTACCACCTGAGCCAAAACCTGGAGTGGTGATTTCAATTCTTGCTGAGCTTCAGACTGACTTTCTTCAGTTCCACTGGCTTCCTTCTCAGTAATTGTCTGAAGCCCTTTTCTTTTCTGAGGAGCTAAGGCTTTTGTTTTCAGTTTTTCTCCGGCCTCCCTTTTTATTTTCAGAAGGGTTTTCCCCATAGCTTATTTATCCTCTTCCACACTTGTCTCAGTGGATTGTTGAATTGTTCTTTTGGGTTCCCTGACTGGCTCAACCACCAGAGCATCTTCCTCAGCCTCTTCTTCTGCAGTCTCCTCCTGAGACTCAGTAGGCTTTTCTTTCCTGCCCCTTATTGCCTTTTTGGTTGACCTAAACATTATCTTGGATACAGGAAAGGCTTTTGAATCAGCAAAAATATCTTCCTCTTCCCTATAGGTTTCCAAGATGAAAGCAATCTTGGTAGCGTGCAAGATCTTTCCTTTAATCAATACAGTGTCTTTCTCCTTTTTAACATGGTTGACTTGATCACTGACCACCTTGATCAGGTATTGTAACCAATTAAACGCTCTTGAAGGAGAGTCTTCAATGGCTGCCATCAACCTCAGCTTTGGCTTACTGACTTGCTCGAAGCTTCCAGACCCGCTCATGAGGCATTTGCTTACAATGTCAAGAAGCACCCGATATTTTGGTTTCAAATGCTTCTTGTTCAAAGTGGCCTCAAATTTAACAGGGGTTTCCGCAATTTTATCTAAAAACTCTTGCTCCCTACCCATCATGTACATCGTAGGGTCCTCCCCTCTATCATTCAACTCATAAACAACATTCAAATTTTTAGGGATTATGTAGAGCTCTCTAACAAAATCCACATACTTCGCACCATGAACCAAATGCGAGACGGTAATCCTAGAGTTTATGCAGTTATCTACATCAAGTTGCATATTAGCTACGAATTCGATTACCTCTCGTGAGTATTCGACATCTGGTCAATTTGTGACCAGACAAGTGAGTTTGGCCAATCGGATCATATGCAGCGCCTCCTCCTCGTGTGCCTCATTTGATGTACCTTCTAGAGAGACAACATTCTCGTACCAGGGTTTGTTGGAAACAACAAGTTTGTCAAAAATAGTGAACGTCATTTTGGTGAATTTTGTGAAGGGTTTTGATATAGAAGAGAACTCTGGGTAATCGGTAGTTTTGGAAGCAGAGTGTTTTGTGAAGACGAAGGTTTTTGAAATAGAGTATAATGGAAGTTTGAAAGGGGTATATATTTTGGAAAGATTTTGATCCAAGGATAATCGCGTTGATTTAAAGAATCGACGGTTAGGATTGATTTAAGTTAAAACGGGTAGTTAAAAGGACAACTAGCGAGTACAAGCTGCCAATTTTTATCCTTATTGGTGATTAATGAACAGTGCTTTTAATCACTGTTTCTGCAGACTGTTGACCTTTCTCGAGAATTTCAAATGTCCCGCCCATTTATTTCCTCAGGTGTTTTATCATTTATGGCCAATGATTTCTGAGAGTCAGTTAGACAATAAATGAGGTGCATGAGTCATTTACTACTTCAGACCAATTTTGACTATCAGTCTTACTGAGTTCTTACCTTGATAAAAAGTCAGTGTATATTTGATAACTGAACTAAGGTTACTAAGTTTCCCAAGACTCAGTGATAAAAATCTTATTTTATCCTGAGTTTTTCAGTGAACTCTGAAAAACTTCATGCATCTGAAAACCTTCAAATTTACCCCGATTACCTTATTCACCTGGATCTAACATACCTAATTCAACTTATAGTTCCTGAAATCTTGATTCAGCCAACGGTTTAGTCAAGATGTCAGCTCTCTGTTTATCAGTATGAATTTTCTCCATTCTGATATCCTTCTTCTCAACATGATCTCTGATGAAGTGATGTCTGATATCAACATGCTTACATCTGGTGTGCAGTACTGGATTTTGTGTAATAGCAATTGCACTATTATTGTCACAAAATATGGGTACTTCATTGGCTATAATCTTATAATCCCTCAATTGTTGTCTGAGCCAAAGAATCTGTGCACAACAGCTTCCTGCAGCCATGTATTCAGCTTCAGTAGTACTGGTTGCTACTGATGTATGTTTCTTTGAAAACCATGATATCAGTTTACTTCCAAGAAATTGACAAGTTCCTGTAGTAGACTTCTTGTCAATTCTACATCCACCATAATCAGCATCTGAGTAACCAGTTAATTCAAGGTTATCATCAGCTGGATACCATAATCCTCTATTCACAGTGCCCTTAAGATACTTCAAAATCTTTTTAGCAGCCTCCATGTGACTAGCCTTAGGATTAGCTTGGTATCTTGCACATATCCCAACAGCAAATGTAAATATCAGGCCTACTTGCTGTGAGATAGAGCAATGATCCAATGATCCCTCTATAATTAGTGTGATTTACTGAGTTGCCTTCAGGATCAGGATCCATTTTGTAGTTAGTATTCATAGGAACTCTAACTGCATTGCAATTTTGTACACCATACTTAGCAATTAGATCTCTGGTGTATTTTGCCTGATTGATGAAAATTCCTTCTTTAGTTTGTTTCACCTGAAGTCCAAGAAAGAAATTCATCTCCCCCATCATAGACATCTCAAACTTTCCTTTCATCTGAGCTGAGAACTTCTCACACATCTGATGATTTGGAGAACCAAATATGATGTCATCCACATAAATCTGAACTAGTAAGATATTCTTCCCATCTTCTATCCTGAACAAAGTTATATCAACAGTTCCTTTGATAAAACCATGGTCAGTGAGAAATTGAGAAAGTGTATCATACCATGCTCTGGGTGCTTGTTTAAGACCGTACAAGGCTTTCCTGAGCCTGTAAACTTGGTCATTCTGACAAAATCCTGGAGGTTGTTCCAAATAAACCTCTTCCTTAAGCACACCATTCAGAAATGCACTTTTCACATCCATTTGATAGACTGTGAATTTCATGTGGGCAGCATATGCAAGAAACATTCTGATGGCTTCTAGTCTTGCAACAGGTGCAAAGGTTTCATCATAATCCAAGCTTTCTTCTTTGGAATAACCTTGTGCAACTAGCCTTGCCTTGTTTCTTTTAATGTTGTTGTTTTCATCTCTCTTGTTCTTCAACACCTACTTAGTTCCAATCACATTGTGCCTCTTAGGTCTGTCCACTAGCTCCCAAACTTCATTTCTTGTGAACTGATTCAGCTCTTCTTGCATAGCAGTAATCCATAATGAATCTTGAAGAGCTTCTTCAATTTCAGTAGGTTCTTTTTCAGATAGGAAGCAGCGGAATAAAACACTTTCTTCATGGAACCTTCTTGTTTTCACACCTTCTGATAGATCACCCACAATATGGCTTGTAGGATGACTATCCAACCATCTTCTCCTTGATGTTCCCCCTTCAGTAGTATCCTCAACATTAGAAATGTTAGGTTCAGGTAATTCATCAAACTCAGGGAACAACAGAAAATGAGAGAGTGAATCATCTTCCTCAGGGTAAATTCCATTCAGAACATTGTTAGAGACATTTGTTCCCCCTTGGTTGATAGATTCAGAGTTTGCCTCAGCTGTGACCACATCTTCATCGGCATTACATACCTGAGTATGAACTGGTGTATGTTCAGATTGGTCAGCTTCAGTGTGTTGGCTTTCCTTCAGTGGAGAATTTCCATCCTGAGTATTTCCATCCTGAGCTTCTTTGTCTGAGTCAGATTCACTCCATTCATAGAAAGTGATTGACTTTTTCTTCTCAGGCTCAGAGGATGTTTTGTTCTTCTTTTTCAGGCTAAGTCTGGTGATTCTTTTGGTCAGATCTCCTGAGCCATGTTCCTGTTTCTTCTGAACACAAATAGATTCATCAAAAACAATATGAGGTGTTTCTTCCACAATAAGAGTCCTACAGTTGTAAACTCTGAAGGCTTTACTGACTTCAGAATATCCTAAGAATATCCCTTCATCAGCTTTGCTATCAAAAGTTTTCAACTGATATTTTAACGCCTTCTGATAGATCACCCACAATCTGACTTGTAAGATGACTATCCAACCATCTTCTCCTTGATGTTCTCCCTTCAGTAATGTCCTCAATATCATAAATGTTAGGTTCAGGTAATTCATCAAACTCAGGGAACAACAGAAAAGGAGAGAGTGAATCATCTTCCTCGGGGGAAATTCCATTCAGAACATTGTCAGAGACATTTGTTCCCCCTTAGTTTATAGATTCAGAGTTTGCCTCAGCTGTGACCACATCTTCATTGGCATTACATACCTGATTCTGAACTGGTGTGTGTTCAGATTGGTCAGCTTCAGTGTGTTGGCTTTCCTTCAGTGGAGAATTTTCATCCTGAGTCCCACCATCCTGAGTATTTCAATCCTGAACTTCTTTGTCTGAGTCTTATTTACTCCATTCATAGAAAGTGATTGACTTCTTTTTCAGGTTAAGTCTGGTGATTCTCTTGGTCAAATCTCCTGAGTCATGTTCCTGTTTCTTCTGAACACAAATAGATTCATCAAAAACAACATGAGGTGTTTCTTCCACAATAAGAGTCCTACAGTTGTAAACTCTGAAGGCTTTACTAATTTCAGAATATCCTAAGAATATCCCTTCATCAGCTTTGCTATCAAAGGTTTTCAACTGATCTTTACCATTATTGTGTATGAAAAACTTGCAACCAAACACACGAAAGAAAGAAACAAGAGGCTTCCTTTCATTCCACAGCTCATAAGGTGTTTTTCCTCGATTCTTGGTCAGCATGGATCTGTTCTGAGAGTAACATGCAGTGTTGATAGCTTCAGCCCAAAATCTCTTAGGAATATCAGCTTCAACAATCATTGTTCTTGCAGCTTCTTTCAGAGTCCTATTTCTTCTTTCAGCAACACCATTTTGTTGTGGAGTCCTTGCAGCTGATGTTTCATGAGCTATTCCATTTGGTGCACAATAATCAGATATAATATGGTTGATAAATTCAGTGCCTTTATCTGATCTGATTTTGACCACACTCAGATTCTTTTCAGTACTGAGTCTTTTCAGTAATTCTGGCAGTTTTGTCTGAGTCTCTTTCTTACTGAGTAAGAATATGACCCATGTGTATCTAGAGTAGTCATCAACTACCACAAGTGTATATTTCCTGTCATTAGTGCTCACAGGTGTTACTGGACCAAAGAGATCCATATGTAACAGTTGTAGAATTTTGTCAGTAGACACTTCTACTTTGCTTTTGAATGATGCTCTGATTTGTTTTCCTTTTTGACACGCAACACATATATGATCCTTACTGAACACTTCATTGGGTAACCCCCTCACAAGTGTTAATCTTGCAAGTTTGTTCAGGATTTTGAAGTTTAAGTGATTCAGTCTTTTGTGCCACACATGTATCTTTAGGAGTTTGCCTCCAATCAGCAAGATATACATTCCCTTTTCTAGTACCAGTCAGTAATATTTGTTGTGAAGTATTGTCCTTCACATAACATAAGTTCTTTGAGAACTCAACACTAAATCCTTTGTCACATAATTGACTGATAGAAAGCAAGTTATGCTTTAAACCAGAAACATATGAAATGCCATGGATATGAACAGAATCAACTTCAAGAGTTCCATATCCTTCAGTCTGTCCTTTGGAGTTATCTCCAAAAGTAATCTGAGGGCCTTTTTGCTCAACATAGTCAGTAAGTAATTGTTTATATCCTGTCATATGTCTTGAACATGTTGGGGTTATACTAGAAAGTATGCTTTTACTTTGTATAACCAAACTGAATTTCTGTCTTATTTACTGAAATAAATTATTTATCACTGATGCTTTAAATAACATTGAATGTTACATATATTTACTGCATAATTATTCAATAAACAGTACGTGTTACATTGTAGTTAATTTAGTGATACAAGATCACATAAGATTAAATTAACAGTCCCTTGTGACTAAAAGTATGTTGTTCACGACCTAGATGGAAATGAACAATCCATCTTGAAAGGTTGAAGTGTAAGGCTCAGATTGGCTTGTCTTGACCAAGAGATTACACTAGTGCATGATTGATGCACTGAATAGGACCTACATGAGGATAAATTCTTCAGCACTGAATTAGGAAGAATTAGACCTCAGTGGTTCGTTATTTCTTAATCTTCGTCCCTTAAATAGGATTGTGTGTGGTTAGTAATTATTGCTTTGACTTATGGCGGGTAGAGAATCAATGAGATTCAATACTTTATATCTTGGGCAATATTACTGGTCACATGCGATTGCTAAGATTTAATACGAAGAATCGTGTGCGAGTACGCTTGTTTGATTTGCCCCCTTGGGAGGTTCATAAGATTTATCATACCAAATCTTGCAAGTGGAATTAGTTTCCGGTATGGATAATAATGTTGAACCGTTCCTTGATCAAGGACAAAAGATATTAATTAAAGGAAAGTTGTTTCAGTGGCTTGAATTAATTAATGAGCTGAATAATCTTAAACACGGGAAATAATAACCGGAAGCCATATTAACAGTAATATGGAATAAGATGGATAGTGCAATATTAATTATGTAGTGGGATTAATTAATATTTATGGGCTTGAATAATATTGTGGCTCAATATTAGATATTCAAAGTCCATTAGAAGGTCCAATCTTAATTCTCCTAGCCCAAACATAATGTCCAATAACTAAAAAAGGTGTTTAAAATAAAATAAATTATGGTTGCTTATTTTTCCAATTTTTTCGAAAAACATGAATAAAAGGGGTGAAAGATTTTCTTTGAATTTTGTTATGGAATGAGGATATGTATTCTTGGAATACAAGATTATCTCATTAAATTCAAGAAATCTCCCACTTAGTTATTCATGTGGGATTTTCGAAAATTATGAGAAATAAAGGGAAAGAAAGATTTTCTTGATTTTCTTGAAAAAGATATTATGGAAGATATGTATTCTTGGAATACAAGTGTATCTCATAAATTCAAGAAGATCCAAATCTTGGAATCATTATCCTAAAATTTTGAAAATACCATAACAATAAGAGAGTGGGGTTTTTTTGGAATATTTTAATTATGGAGAAAAGGATATATTGGATATATATTCAAGATTTCTTGGAGATCAAGAAAAAGATTTTCTCTTCCTATTTTCCTAGCAAAAATCAGCCACCACCCTCTTATAAATAGGGGATGATTGATTCATCCCCAAAGGCAATTCCATGTGATGGAGAAATTAGAAATCCACAAAGGTGGTGCAACATAATTTTATTTTTCCTTTTGTTAAATTGTTCGCGAGTTCCTACCACCGGATTGTTGAACAAGGATAAGGAAATACTTGAGAAGACTTTTTGGTGTGTTCGTGTGAACGGGATCCATCTTCTCAACGGTTGTCACTCCGAAAGGTTAGTTCACGTAAACCCGTAGTAATTCCGCATGCGTAGGATTTATGTGAACTGTTTATATGCATGATTGGTTGTTGAATTATTATTTGAATTAATATAGGATTAATTCATGCTAGTAATAATTGTTAGAATTAAATTTGTATTTAAATATTCATCTCGAATAGATCCGGACAATTAATATCTCAACAACTGGTATCAGAGCCTCGGTTTCGGGCTCTGAATTTTAAATTGTAATTTAATTCGTTTTCATTAAATTTGAAATTGGATAGTAGAATTGCTAGATCTTTTTTGCAGGTGTCCAATTGTCATGGTATTTTATGAATGTTTATATTTATGCATGCATATAAATTGTGGTTTTTAATTCGATTCGTTCGAATTCGTTTTGCCTCGTGAGAATATCCACGAGTAGATTAGTATTTGTTTGATTTGATCAATGTAATAGACTAGTCTAGATCTAGGTTTATTTATTTTTTGTAAATAAATTGTAACCGGATCGAGAATGAAGACGAAGAATTAAAAACCGGACGACCAAGTGCCCAGACATACGCAAGCCAAGGCGGAGCACGCGGGTTAGGCGAAACGCCCAAGGACCGCGCACATCACCCAGGTGATTGCAGACGGGGTAAGGTGGACGTGCGCTAGGCGCGCAGACGGGGTCGGGCAACGCCGCATGCTTGCGAGCTGGGCTGTTTGGGCACGCGGGTGAGCGAAGGCGCTCGGCACATGCGGGCGATCGGGAGTAAGGGCATGAGCGCAGGGACACGCGGGTGGGGCCAAGCTACCAAAGCAGCTCACGGGCGATGGGCAGGCGTGCGCGTACACGCGCGCAGATCCGTGCCATTGCCAAGTGCTGACGAGCGATGGGCGGGGATGGCCGGACCGAATGAGGGCGTGCGCACGGGCACACGCGGATACTTGTTTCGGGCCACGAGCTACCCAATGCCGAACGTCATCTCGGACCTAGACGGAGGACGTTTAAAGGAAAATGTTTCGGTCGAGTGGGAGCTTTTCGAGACGAACGATAAAGGCCATAAAGACAATTTCTCAAGATCAAGACATGACAAAATTTAACCGTGACAATTGGATATATGTGTCCAATGTGTTTAATTTTTTTTTTGATGTTTTGCATTATTTTGTGCTTATTTAAATTGTGTTTAAATATGCGATGCATGAGAATATGTTTTGAAAAATCTCACCTTCGAAAATTACTAAGTATGTTTAATCAATTAATTGACAATTTTATTCCGGATAATAAAATTGAATTAATTTTGACTTCCATGATTTATTTATTTGTGGATTCTTTTGGAGAAATTCCCCCCACGGGACGGCCAAAAGATAGTTTTCACATGAATAAATTCCGAAAGGATGATTGTGGGTTATTATTAGTGGAGACGATGACCCTCCCCACGAGGCTCGTTCAAAGCGAAATGATAATTCTGTATTTAATCATGGTTATTACTTAGGTATAAAATTGATATGCATATACTTCCCCGAAGTCCCTGTCAATTTTATATTGGTCAAGTGGGAGCCAACTATTAATCTGGATATTAAAGGTTTGAAACTGTTTTGTTTGTAACCTGCTTGAATGTGTTTAAATAATGACCCACCCCACGTGGCTTATTTAAACTGTTTTGAGATGTTGGCTGATACATGTTCATATTTTTTTGAGATTTTAATATGATACATGTGATCGAACCTTGTGATATGTTTGTGCTTATACAAATTGTTATTTATTTCAGTTCAGCATGTCGCAACCTTTTAACCGCTATATGCTATACTTAAAGACCATCAATTAACTGGTGAAAACTACTTCGTTTGGAAACAGAAAATTATGATTGTTCTAACTGCACAAGAATCCAAATGGGTGCTTGACACACCAAAACCCAAAAAACCTGTTAAAGATACTGGCATATGGGAAGAGATGGAACGTAGTGAATGGGAGTTGACTAATCAATTGGTGAAGGAAACAATGTTGACAAATATGTCTGATTTGTTGAAACGCCTTCATCAAGGATTTGAATCAGCTGCAGACATTATGCGGA
The DNA here is from genome assembly GCA_037126765.1 of Stenogyne calaminthoides. Lineage (NCBI taxonomy): Eukaryota > Viridiplantae > Streptophyta > Magnoliopsida > Lamiales > Lamiaceae > Stenogyne > Stenogyne calaminthoides. The sequence continues at coordinate 33,284,540 of JBBCBC010000007.1, read as the reverse complement.
ATCTCGAAGAGATGTTTTCACATTCGGCCCATATAGCTATCCAAAGCATAAGGCTTGAAATGGACAAGATAAAAATGGAAGAAGGAACGACCGCAAGGGAGCACATTCTTAGGGTTATGGTTCTCTTTGAGGAACTTGAGATTCTTGGCGAAAAATGTGATTTCAAAACTAAGGTTGATTTCATTCTCCGTACTCTGCCAAAGAGCTATGATCATCCATATCTAGAGTACCTATTGGAAGATCTAGATTTCACTGTGGATGATCTGGTAAATGCTCTTACATTGGTCGAAGAGGAAGAGGAGCGCAAGAAAAGACACTTGGTCACAAAAGGGTCTTCTTTTCCTTCTAGGCCAATTGGTGGTAAGAATGGTGAGAAAGAAAGGCTAAACTAAGTGGGCTCAACGTCCCTCAATAGTGAAGGTTCAAACAAGAGGAAACATTTAGAGAGCGGAAGTTCGGGACAATGGAGGTCAGTCTATTCCAATCCTAATGGAGATGGAAAGAAAGGTAATTCTCACGCACTAGTTGTTGAAACTTGTTTAGCGGCTTATGCCTCCCATTTATGGGTGGTGGATACGGGTTCCACTGATCATGTTTGTTTCACTTTACAGGGGTTCAAGCGGACCCGACAACTTAGTGGGAGTGAGATCCTCATCACACTGGGCGATGCTACGAAAGTGGCAGCTGAAGCAGTGGGAGAAGTGCACCTGTCTTTTGAAGACAGAGTTTTAATTTTAAGAGATGTTCTTTACATTCCTAGTTTTAGAAAGAATTTAATTTCGGTTTCTAAACTCTACCTTGATGGATATTCGGTTACTTTTGACAAAGTTGTTACCATTTCTCTTTATGATAAATTTATCTGTCATGGAACGTTGTTGAATAATCTCTATATAATTAACTGTGCACACCACTCACGAAATGCATCCTATAACACATCAACTGTTTCTGATAAAAGAAAACGTTCATCAGACGTGAACGAGACACTTCTATGGCATCTTAGATTGGGACATATTAATCCAAAAAGGATTCAAAGGTTGGTAGAAGATGGTTCATTGGAGTCTCTCCGGGTTGAACCAATCCCAACTTGCGAATCATGCTTGGAGGGTAAAATGACCAAGAGGGCATTCGGAGCTAAGGGGAATAGAGCCAAAGAAGTGTTAGAAATCGTTCACACAGACGTATGTGGTCCAATGTCAATCAAAGCAAGAGGAGGTTATGAGTATTTCGTCACCTTTATTGATGATTACTCAAGGTACGGCTACATTTTCCTTATGAAGCATAAATCTGAGACCTTTGACAAATTCTAAGAATTTAAGGCTCAAGCAGAGAATCATAGGGAAAAACGTATCAAGTCTCTATGATCTGATCGTGGGGGCGAGTACCTCAGCGATGAGTTTTTGAACTACTTGTCAGATGAAGGGATTGTATCCCAGCTAACTGCACCCGGAACCCCTCAACAAAACGGGGTTGCAGAGCGAAGAAACAGAACTCTTTTAGAAATGGTTAGATCAATGATGAGTTATGCGGATCTACCCTGTTGTACCCAGTTTATTACCGACGAGCAAACAAGTATTTTAATAGGGCTCCGATCAATATTATAACGAGAACGATAAACAACGCATGATTTGATTACCCAGTTCGTCCGTAAAATAGACTACGTCTGGGGGCACCAAGCCAGGATATTTACTGTATTATTTCTGCCTAGGATTCTAAGAGTTCGATCCTTTACAATGAACATTACAAGTTATACTTATAGACATGGAACTAGGGTTACATTCTTCGTGGCCTTCTTTCCGTGAACCAACCTAGGGCTTCCTTTCTTGTTCCGCAAGTCGCGCTTATAGATACACATTCCCCGGTTATATCCCAAAAAATCCGCCTCCTTAACTGTTGGGGTTATACTGGAAAGTATGCTTTTACTTTGTATAACCAAACTGAATTTTCTGTCTTATTTACTGAAATAAATTATTTATCACTGATGCTTTAAATATCATTGAATTATACATATATTTATTGCATAATTGTTCAATAAAAAGTACGTGTTACATTGTAGTTAATTTAGTGATATCAGATCACAGAAGATTAAATTAACAGTCCCTTGTAACTAAAAGTATGAGGTTCACGACCTAGATGGAAATGAACAATCCATCTTGAAAGGTTGAATTGTAAGGCTCAGATTGACTTGTCTTGACCAAGAGATTACACTAGTGCATGACTGATGCATTGAACAAGGACCTACAGGAGGATAAATTCTTCAGCACTGAACCAGGAAGAATTAGACCTCAGTGGTTCGTTATTTCTTCATCTTCGTCCCTTAAATAGGATCGTGTGTGGTTAGTAATTGTTGCTATGACTTATGACGGGTAGAGAATCAATGAGATTCAATACTTTATATCTTGGGCAATATTACTGGTCACATGCGATTGCTAAGATTTAATACGAAGAATCGTGTGCGAGTACGCTCGTTTGATTTGCCCCCTTGGGAGGTTCATAAGATTTATCATACCAAATTATCCAAGTGGAATTTGTTTCCGGTATGGATAATAATGTTGAACCGTTCCTTAACCAAAGATAAAAAATATTAATTAATGGAAAGCTATTTCAGTGGCTTGAATTAATTAATGGGCTAAATAATCTTAAACACGGGAAATAATAACCGGGAGCCATATTAATGGTAATATGGGTTAAGATGGATAGTGCAATATTAATTATGTAGTGGGATTAATTAATATTTATGGGCTTGAATAATATTGTGGCTCAATATTGATAATTCAAGATCCATTGGAATGTCCAATCTTAATTCTCCTAAAGGCCCCTCAAGTAGCCCAAACATAAAGTCCAATAACTGAAAAAGGTGTTTAAAAATAAAATAAATCTTGTTGCCTAATTTTTCCTATTTTTCGTAAAATAGTAAATAAAAGAGGGAGAAAGATTTTCTTTGAATTTTGTTATGGAATGAAGATAAGTATTCTTGGAATACAAGATTATCTCATTAAATTCAAGAAATCTCCCACTTGGTTATTTGCTATGAAATTTTCAAAAATTTTGAGAAAATAAGGGGAAAGAAAGATTTTCTTGATTTTCTTGAAAAGATATTATGGAAGATATGTATTTCTTGGAATACAAGTATATCTCATAAATTCAAGAAGATCCAAATCTTGGTTTCTTTTTTCCTATTTTTTCGAAATACACCATAACAAGAGGAGTTGGGATTTTTATGGAATATTTTAATTATGGAGAAAAGAATATATGAGATATATTCAAGATTTCTTGGAGATCAAGAAAAAGATTTTCTTCCCCCTATTCCATGCTAAAATTTCGACCAACCCCTCATTATAAATAGGGGATGAATGTTTCATCCCCAAGTGAGCACGAAAATTGGTTTTTCGGAAAAATATCAGCGTCGATAAAATATCAAATATTTTGAAAAGTCGACAGATTGTGTATTTTCGAAAAACTTCAATTGTGAGTGTGCAATTACATGTGTTGGAAAATTAGAAATCCACAAAGGTGGTGCAACATATTTTATTTTTCCTTTTGTTAAATTGTTCGCGAGTTCCTTCCACCGGATTGTTGAACAAGGGCAAGGGAATACTTGAGAAGACCTTTTGGTGTGTTCGTGTGAACGGGATCCATCTTCTCAACGGTTGTCACTCCGAGAGGTTAGTTTACGTAAACCCGTAGCAATTCCACATGCGTAGGATTTATGTGAACTGTTTATATGCATGATTTGTTGTTGAATTATTATTTGAATTAATATAGGATTAATTCATGCTAGTAATAATTGTTAGAATTAAATTTGTATTTAAATATTCATCTCGAATAGATCCGGACAATTAATTCCCTAACAACTGGTATCAGTGCCTCGGTTTCGGGCTCTGAATTTTAAATTGTAATTTAATTCATTTTCATTAAATTTGAAATTGGATTGTAGAATTGCTAGATCTTTTTTGCAGGTATCCAATTGTCATGGAATTTAATGTATTGATTTATACATGCATATAAATTGTGGTTTTTTAATTCGATTCGTTCGAATTCGTTTTGCCTTGTGAGAAAATCCACGAGTAGATTAGGATTTGTTTGATTTGATCAATGTAATAGACTAGTCTAGATCTAGGTTTATTTATTTTATGTAAATAAATTGTAAAGCGGATTGGAAATGGAGGCGGAGACGAAGAATTAAAAGATGGGATTCGGAACCGGGTGCAAGCGGCGTGCGTCGCGCGAAACGTGACAAGGGAGGCACTCGTGCGACGCGGACGCACGTAGGTGAACGCGGGCGTGGGGCGAGGCCGTCGGGCCGAAGTCGGGCAATTTTGTGATCGGGCGCGCCAGGCGGCTTCGCGGAGCGCCTCGTCTTGTGAGCCGAAGGGCCCGACCGACGAGTAGCAGACGTGGGCGTGGAGGACGCAGCGATGCGGGCTCAAAGGGATCGTATAGGCGGGCGCCGGGTGGTACGTGCCGCGACTCGCCGAGATCTCTGCAGACTCTCTAGGGAGGCCGAGCACCGGGCGGCGCGGCGGGCGTTTAGGGCGAAGGTGGCGTGCATGGCGAATCTCGACACGGCCGGGGGAGTGCTAGGCGGGCACTCCGACCCACGAGCTGGTCGATGACGTGGCTTGACAAGGCATTTTTTTTAAGACGGTCAAGTGGGAGCTTTTCGAGACGAACGATGAAGGCTATGAAGATGATTTCTCAAGATCAAGACATGACAAAAATTAACCGTGACAATTGGATATATGTGCCCAATATGTTTAATTTTTTGTTTTGATGTTATGCATTATTTTATGCTTATTTAAATTGTGTTTAAATATGCGATGCATGAGAATATGTTTTGGAAAAATCTCACCTTCGAAAATTACTAAGTATGCTTGAACAATTAATTGACAATTTTATTCCGGATAATAAAATTGAATTAATTTTGACCTCCATGATTTATTTATTTGTGAATTCTTTTGGAGAAATTCCCCCCACGGGACGGTCAAAAGATAGCTTTCACATGAATAAATTCTAAATGGATGATTGTGGATTATTACTAGTGGCGACGATGACCCTCCCCACGAGGCTCGTTCAAAGCGAAATAATAATTCTGTATTTAATCATGGTTATTACTTAGGTATAAAATTGATATGCATATACTTCCCCGAAGTCCCTGTCAATTTTATATTGGTCAAGTGGGAGCCAACTATTAATCTGGATATTAAAGGTTTGTAATTGTTCTTGTTTGTAACCTGCTTGAATTTGTTTAAATAATGACCCACCCCACGTGGCTTATTTAAACTGTTTTGAGATGTTGGCTGATGCATGTTCATATTTTTTTTGAGATTTTAATATGATGCATGTGATCGAACCTTGTGATATATTTGTGCTTATGCATATAGTTATTTATTTCAGTTCAGCATGTCGTAACCTTTTAATCCACTGCTATTTTACTTAAAGTCAATAGAATAAGTATGGAAACTATATTGATTGGAAACGAAAAATTATAATTGTCCTAACTGCACAAAAGCACAAGTGGATTCTTGACACACCAAAATCAGATGAGCCAACTGACGAGTAAAAAATGTGGGACCCGTCAGATCACCTTGCGAGAGATGTCGTCGCTGAAAATGGTGGAGGGCAAACCCGTAAGGGATTACGTCCTCAAAATTGATGGCCCATCTGAACAAACTTGAGGTTCTGAGTGCAGATTATAATCTGGAGACTCAGATGAATTTGGTACTTCACTCTCTGCCCAAAAGTTTTTGAGCATTTTGGCCTCGCTAGCTGATTTGTTGCAAGCTTTGGTCTCGACAAAGATGTTGATGGGGCACCAAACTCAAGCTTTGACGGCAAGTGGTCCGTCTTCATTTTCTAGGCCAAGGGAAGGCAAGAAGAAGAAGATGACCAAAATCCATAAGCAATCAGGCTCAATTGTTGCCAAGGGCCATGGTAAGATGACGAATGCTGGTGATGTCAAGGAAAATCCAAAGAGGAAGTGCTTAAGCTGTGATGAAAGAGGACAATGGAGGTTTGCCTGTTCCAACCCCAAAAGGGCCGGAAAGAAAGGTAATTCACACCCACTAATTGTTGAAACTTGTTTAGCGGTGTTACTTCTCATTCGTGGGTAGTTGATACGGGATCCACTAATCATGTTTGCTTCACGGGTTCAAACTGATCTGGAAACTTAGTGGGAGTGAGATCCTCATCACACTGGGCGATGCTACGAGAGTGGCAGCTGAAGCAGTGGGAGAAGTGCACCTGTCTTTTGAAAACAGAGTTTTAATTTTAAGAGACGTTCTTTATGTTCCCAGTTTTAGAAAGAATTCACTTTCAGTTTCTAAAATTCTGTTAATGGATACTTAGTTTCTTCTAATAAGAATGACATCATTTCTTGAAATGATGAGTGTATCTGTTATGGGACATTGATGGACAATCTCTATACGATTAACTGTGCACACCACTCACGAAATGCATCTTATAACACATCGACAGTTTCTGATAAAAGAGAACGTTCATCAGACGTGAACGAGACACTTCTATGGCATCTTAGATTGGGACATATTAATCCAAAAAGGATTCAAAGGTTGGTAGAAGATGGTTCATTGGAGTCTCTTCGGGTTGAACCAATCCCAACCTGCGAATCATGTTTGGAGGGTAAAATGACCAAGAGGGCATTCGGAGCCAAGGGGAATAGAGCCAAAGAAGTGTTAGAAATCGTTCACACAGACGTATGTGGTCCAATGTCAATCAAAGCAAGAGGAGGTTATGAGTATTTCGTCACCTACATTGGTGATTACTCAAGGTACGACTATATTTTCCTTATGAAGCATAAATCTGAGACCTTTGACAAATTCAAAGAATTTAAGGCTCAAGCAGAGAATCATAGGGAAAAACGTATCAAGTCTCTACGATCTGATTGTGGAGGCGAGTACCTCAGCGATGAGTTCTTGAACTACTTGTCAGATTAAGGGATTGTATCCCAGCTAACTGCACCCGGAACCCCTCAACAAAACGGGATTGCAGAGCGAAGAAACAGAACTCTTTTAGAAATGGTTAGATCAATGATGAGTTATGCAGATCTACCCAAGTCGTTCTGGGGTCACGCCTTGGAAACAGCGGCTTACATTCTGAACTTGGTGTCATCCAAATCGGTTCCCAAAACTCCCAAAGAATTGTGGACCGGGGGCAAGCCCAGTTTGAGACACATGAGAATTTGGGGGTGTTCGGCCTTCGTGTTGGACAAGGAAGCCAAAAAATTGGATCCTCGATCAGAATTTAGGTTGTTTATAGGATACCCAGAGGGAACAAAAGGGTGTATGTTCTATGGTCCCGAGGATCAAAAGGTGGTAATAAGCACCCACTTTAGATTTTTGGAAGAAGACTATATGAACGAAAGAAGACCCAGAAGTGAGATTACCTTAAATGAGCTAAGGGGGCTAACCTCAGTGCCAACTGTACAAGATGACATACCAAACGACACACTTACACAACTGGAACCTCATCATAGTAGGAGGGTTGTGAGACAGCCCGAGAGATTCATGGGGATAGGAGAGTCCTCGGACTTGATTCCCGGACAAGATGAATCAGACCCATGGACATATGACGAGGCAATCCAAGACAAGGATGCGGTTTCTTGGAAAACAACAATGAAAGCCGAAATGGGTTCTATGGATCATAACAGAGTGTGGGAGCTAGTCGAACCACTTAATGGGGTCAAACCCATTGGTTGCAAGTAGGTGTACAAGAGAAAAACTGGACGGGAAGGTGGAAACCTTCAAGGCAAGACTTGTGGCAAAAGGTTATACTCAGAAAGAAGGGATCGACTATGAGGAAACTTTTTCGCCTGTAGCAATGCTCAAGTCCATCCGAATTCTCTTGTTGATTACTGCACATCTCGACTTTGAAATCTAGCAAATGGATGTCAAGACGGCTTTCCTTAACGGAAGTCTTGATGAATAAATCTATATGCAACAACCCCAAGGCTTCATTGAAAAAGGCCAAGAACACCTCGTTTGTAAGCTCAAGAAGTCCATTTACGGACTCAAACAAGCATCCAGAGCTTGGAACCAATGTTTTGATCAAGTAATAAAGTCTTATGGGTTTGATCAAAATGAGTTCGAAAGTTGTGTGTACAAAAAGCGTGTCGGAACTGCATTGGTATTCTTAGTACTATAAGTAGACGACATTCTGCTCATCGGGACCGATGTAAAGGTGTTATCAGATGTAAGGGCATGGCTTTCAAAATAGTTTGATATGAAGGACTTAGGGGAAGCCGGGCACATTCTTGGGATCAAGATTACTCGAGATCGCAAGAAAAGGATGATAGGCTTATCGCAAGCTTCATACATAGACACTGTATTGAAGCGATTCAGCATGCAGGATTCCAAGAAAGGCTTCGTACCTTTCAGACATGGAATCCATCTATCTAAGGAAATATGCCCTAAGACACAAAAGGAGATAGATGATATGAAAGGCATTCCTTATGCTTCGGCTGTCAGAAGCCTTATGTATGCAATGCTGTGCACGAGACCGGATAGGTGCTTTGTCGTTGGCATGGTGGCAAGATATCAAAGTTACCCGGGGAAAGAACATTGGACGGCAGTTAAAAACATTCTGAAGTATCTGAAAAGAACTCAGGATAGAATGTTAGTTTATCATTCAGACAGTCTAATCTCCATCGGTTACACGGACTCGGATTTCCAATCAGACATAGATTCTAAGAAACTATCTGCCTCAGTTAGTGTGCTTTCATTTGAGAAGTGTAGCCATGAAATGGACGAGTGTGAAGTAGAAATGCATTACTGACTCAACCATGGAAGCCGGGTAAGTAGCTGCTTGTGAAGCAGTGAAGGAACCAGTTTGACTCTAGCAATATTTGTCTAGCAATATTTGCTAGGAACCAGTTTGACTCTAGCTACTTGGATGGAATTCCGAATTTGTCTAGCAATATTTGCTAGGGGCAGTTGCAAATTCAAGGGAACCAAGAGTCCACTAGTCAAACAAGCACACTGAAGGAAAGAAATCTTAGACGAGAAATCATTAAGAGAGGAGATGAAGAGGTGGCTAAGATCGCATTGGAGGATAACCTAGTTAATCCTTTCACAAAGTTTCTGCCTCTGGAAACATTCAAGAGACATGTGGGAGGAATGGTTGTCAAGTGCGTAGCCAATCTGCTTTGAGTATAAGTGGGAGATATTATTGGGTTCGTGTAGGTGACATTAGATGTCACGTATTAGGAACTACACGAGATGTGATGTAGTATACTTAAAAGCAGACTTTGAGTATAAGTGGGAGATTGTTGGGGTTATACTGGAAAGTATATTTTTACTTTGTATAACCAAACTGAATTTTCTTGGCAAACAGCAATGGAAGCCGAAATGGGTTCCATGGATCATAACAGAGTGTGGGAGCTAGTCGAACCAATTAATGGGGTCAACCCATTGGCTGCAAGTGGGTATACAAGAGGAAAAGAGGACCGGACGGGAAGGTGGAAACCTTCAAAGCAAGGCTTGTGGCGAAAGGTTATACTCAGAAAGAATGGATCGACTATGAGGAAACCTTTTCACCTGTAGCAATGCTCAAGTCCATCCGAATTCTCTTGTCGATTGCTGCGCATCTCGACTTTGAAATCTGGCAAATGGATGTCAAGACGGCTTTCCTTAACGGAAGTCTTGAAGAGGAAATCTATATACAACAACCCCAAGGCTTAATTGAAAAAGGCCAAGAACACCTAGTTTGTAAGCTCAAGAAGTCCATTTATGGACTCAAACAAGCATCCAGAGCTTGGAACCAATGTTTTGATCAAGTAATAAAGTCTTATGGGTTTGATCAAAATGAATACGAAAGTTGTGTGTACAAAAAGCGTATCGGAACTGCATTGGTATTCTTAGTACTATACGTAGATGACATCCTGCTCATTGTTGATGATGTAAAGGTGCTGTCAGACGTAAGGGCATAACTTTCAAAATAGTTTGATATGAAGGACTTAGGGGAAGCCGGACATATCCTTGGGATCAAGATCACTCGAGATCGCAACAAAAGGATGATAGGCTTATCGCAAGCTTCATATATAGACATTGTCTTGAAGCGATTCAGCATGCAGGATTCCAAGAAAGGCTTCGTACCTTTCAGGCATGGAATCCATCTATCTAAGGAAATGTGCCCTAAGACACAAAATGAGATAGATGACATGAAAGGCATTCCTTACGCTTCAGCTGTCGGAAGCCTTATGTATGCAATGTTGTGCAGGAGACCAGATATCTGCTTTGTCGTAGGCATGGTGGCGAGATATCAAAGTAATCCGGGAAAAGAGCATTGGACGGCATTTAAGAACATTCTGAAGTATCTGAAAAGAACTCGGGATAGAATGTTAGTTTATCAGTCAGACAATCTAATCCCCATCGGTTACACGGACTCAGATTTCCAATCAGACTTAGATTCCAGAAAATCTACCTCTGGTAGTGTGTTTTGCATGGGGGGAAGAGCCATGACATGGAGAAGCGTTAAGCAGAAATGCATCGCCGATTCTACCATGGAAGCCGAATATGTAGTCGCTATGAGCGTGAAAAGAAAGCGGTTTAGCTCAAGAACTTCCTAGTGGACTTTGATGTAGTTCGAATTTGCCCAAAGACAATTCTTTTTTCTTTGTGATAATGCCGAGAGCGATTGCAAATTCAAGGGAACCAGAGCCCACAAGGCCAAAAAACACATTGAAAGGAAATACCATCTTATCGAAAATCGTTAAGAGAGAGATATAAGGTTAGCAAAGATCGCGTCGAAAGACAACCTAGCGATCCATTCACAAAGGGCGCCTCTCGAATACATTCGAGAGACATGTGGAAGGAATGGGTGTCAAGACCGTTGTCAATCTACTTTGAGTATAAGTGGGAGATATTATTAGGTTCGTGTAGGTGACATTAGATGTCACGTATTAGGAACTACACGAGATATGATGTAGTATACTTAAAAGCAAACTTTGAGTAAAAGTGGGAGATTGTTGGGGTTATACTGGAAAGTATGCTTTTACTTTGTATAACCAAACTGAATTTCTGTCTTATTTACTGAAATAAATTATTTATCAATGATGCTTTAAATATCATTGAATGTTACATATATTTTCTGCATAATTGTTCAATAAACAGTACGTGTTACATTGTAGTTAATTTAGTGATACCAGATCACAGAAGATTAAATTAATAGTCCCTTGTGACTAAAAGTACGTTGTTCACGACCTAGATGGAAATGAACAATCCATCGTGAAAAGTTGAAGTGTAAGACTCAGGTTAGCTTGTCTTGACCAAGAGATTACACTAGTGCATGACTGATGCACTGAATAGGACCTACAGGAGGATAAATTCTTCAGCACTGAATTAGGAAGAATTAGACCTCAGTGGTTCGTTATTTCTTAATCTTCGTCCCTTAAATAGGATTGTGTGTGGTTAGTAACTATTGCTTTGACTTATGGCGGGTAGAGAATCAATGAGATTCAATACTTTATATTTTGGGCAATATTCTTTGGTCACATCGCGATTCTAAGATTTATCTGAAGAATCGTTTTGAAATACGCTTTGTTTGATTTGCCCCCTTGGGAGGTTCATAAGATTTATCATATCAAATCTTGCAAGTGGAATTAGTTTCCGGTATGGATAATAATGTTGAACCGTTCCTTGACCAAGGACAAAAGATATTAATTAAAGGAAAGTTGTTTCAGTGGCTTGAATTAATTAATGGGTTGGATAATCTTAAACGCGGGAAATGATAATCGGGAGCCATATTAACAGTAATATGTGTTAAGATGGATAGTGCAATATTAAATATGTAGTGGGATTAATTAATATTTATGGGCTTGAATAATATTGTGGCTCAATATTCGATATTCAAAGTCCATTAGAAGGTCCAATCTTAATTCTCCTAAAGGCCCCTCAAGTAGCTCAAACATAATGTCCAATAACTGAAAAAAGGTGTTTAAAATAAAATAAATTATGGTTGCTTATTTTTCAAATTTTTTTGAAAAACATGAATAAAATGGGAGAAAGATTTTCTTTGAATTTTGTTATGGAATGAGGATATGTATTCTTGGAATACAAGATTATCTCATTAAATTCAAGAAATCTCTCACTTAGTTATTCATGTGGGATTTTCGAAAATTATGAGAAATAAAGGGAAAGAAAGATTTTCTTGATTTTCTTGAAAAATATATTATGGAAGATATGTATTCTTGGAATACAAGTGTATCTCATAAATTCAAAAAAGATCCAAATCTTGGAATCTTTATCGTAAAATTTCAAAAATACCATAACAATAAGAGAGTGGGATTTTTATGGAATATTTTAATTATGGAGAAAATGATATATTGGATATATGTTGGGATATTTTAGTTTTCATGAATGACGCCAAAACATTTAAAATATATGCATTTATACAGAGATTGGGTTTTTTTTTAAAAGATCAGTTCAGGTGGTCACTTTGAAAGCTTGTGAACCTTTTGAACTCCTGCTCTGATACCACTTGTTGGTATCAGTTCAGATGTTCACATTGAAAAACAGTGACCTTTTGAACTACCCGCTCTGATACCAATTGAAGGTATCAGTTCAGAGACGAGTTTTAAAAATGGATCAGTTCAGGTGATCACTTTTGAAATCAGTGATCTTTTGAACTCCCGCTCTGATACCACTTGTAGGTCCCGATATTTATGTCGAAAACCCATTTGCGCGTGCGGAAGAAAACATATCATGTGATGCATATAAAACAGGGATGAGGGCAGAGTGATTCTATTTTTTTTGCGTTTTAAGAACGATGTGTGTGTTGTTTTGCTTATAATCAAATGCATATGACAAGTATAAACATAAAGCAGTAAAGAACACACGATTTTATAGTGGTTCGGGCGAAACTCGTCCTACATCCACTCTTCCCTATAACAAGGGGCACCTACTTAACCAACTTAACCGACTGGACTTAGTTTAACGTGTTAGTCCAACACCCAACAGATGTTTACCGAGTTCACACTCAAACGGGACTTATCACCCTCACGGGATTGCCTATAGATGTTTACCGAGTTCACACTCAACCGATCCCAGAAATCAGAACTAGAATCCCTAGTCTGAAATCTAGCAAAATAAATTAACCTAACTTTTGGGTTTGGGTAAAGATTTGTTTGGTTTCCAACTAGGTTGAGATTTTCCCTTACATTTGTTTAGCCTCAATGCTAAGGATGGAAAAATCTCTCTAAGCTTAGGATATTACATTTGTGCTTAGATCTAGGGTAGAACACTCTTGAATATATGCGTGTATTTCTTGCTCTGTGTTCTATGGTGGATATGCTAGATGATTTGGCTCTGTAGTTTGATGGATCACGCATTTCTCACACCTTTCCACACTTAATAATGAAGGAATAACTTGTATTTATAGTGTGGATTTGAATGTTACCGTTGGATGGAGTCACATTCAAATCTATACTATTCTGTAGCTTTTTGCAGCTTTTTCAGGCTTGTCGTCTTCCTCTCATTGGTCCCGTCGGTGATTCTAGCAACTATATTCTTGAGGATCTTATGAGTCTCGGGATCTTGATTCTATCTCGAGCCTTGAGTTATCGAGCTATCCCCGAGCCTTCAGGTTATCCCAGGCTATCCCGAGCCTTGAGGTTATCTCGAGCATCCCGAGCCTTGAGTTTATCTGAGCCTTGAGGTTATCGAGCCTTGAGGTTTCTTGATTCGTGCGGACTTCTCTTGAGCCGGACCTTATGCGATCGGGCATCTTGACACTTTCGAGGCTTCTTGAGTTCGGCTCTTCTGATTTAGACATCGACCCTCGAGTCACATTGACTCGGGCTATCGATTTCTTCTTTGCACGATCGATCGGCTCGTTGATCGGATCAACACTCTTCGGATCAACATATCGGGGATAGATCGGTCGATTACATCGGTTATCATATCGATCTCGTCGATCTCATCTGCTCCTCTTCATATCTGATCTCGATCACGTCTGGTCTTGATCAGTCTCATCTGCTCCTCTTCTGATCTGCAACCTTCTCTTCTGTTTTGCTGGCTTTAGCTTTTCTTCACATTTGATTTGCCATGGCTCATCGGTTAACTCCGAACTCATCTTACTCATCTGATCTCGATCGGTCTAAATCTCTGACCTCGTCGATCTCGATCATCTACGTCTAATTTCGTGAGTTCCCCCTCAATTTGTTCTCTCATTCCCCCTTAACTTGTTATCTGTAGATTAGCTTCAAAAACACAAGTTGATAATGTTTTGGCATAATTTATCAAAACTAAAATATCCCAACAATATATATTCAAAATTTCTTGGAGATCAAGAAAAAGATTTTCTCTTCCTATTTTCCTAGAAAAAATCGGCCACCACCCTCTTATAAATAGGGGATGATTGTTTCATCCCCAAAGGCAATTCCATGTGTTGGAGAAATTAGAAATCCACAAAGGTGGTGCAACATAATTTTATTTTTCCTTTTGTTAAATTGTTCGCGAGTTCCTACCACCGGATTGTTGAACAAGGATAAGGGAATACTTGAGAAGGCTTTTTGGTGTGTTCGTGTGAACGGGATCCATCTTCTCAACGGTTGTCACTCCGAAAGGTTAGTTCACGTAAACCCGTAGTAATTCTGCATGCGTAGGATTTATGTGAACTGTTTATATGTATGATTGGTTGTTGAATTATTATTTGAATTAATATAGGATTAATTCATGCTAGTAATAATTGTTAGAATTAAATTTGTATTTAAATATTCATCTCGAATAGATCCGGGCAATTAATTTCCCAACAGAACATCCATTGTCCAGATACCATGCAGCAGGAGCCAATTCATTTCCACTCATCAGGGCTATGTTGTCTTCATTTAGCTCAGTGCCCTTTTCATTCACTTGAAAAACAGATTAGGCCTTAGGTACCCATTTGGTGTAGGGTCCTACCAGGTTAGCTGTACCTTTTGGAACCCAAATCTGCCTGATAACTCTAATTACTTTAGAGTGGCTGGTTTGTCTTCCATAAACATCCACATACACATTCACCACCCTAGTTGCCTTGGCAGTACCCTGTGTATGAGTGACAGCCTTAGCATGAAAATGAGTCTTAGAGTTCTTCTTGGGTTCATGTCTCTTGTTCCAATGCTTTGGCCTTGGTGCAGCTGGTCTCTGTATCTGCTGACTAGGGTTCAGGAAACCTTTTCCCTTAGGCAAGTGGGGTTTAGGTTGCCTGTACTGAAATTGTGGTGTTTCAGTACTCTGAGGACTTGGTCTTTTCAGTTGAGAATATCTCTGCTGAGTGTTTCTCTTCTAAAAATTCCTCTGATGGTTCAGTGTAGATCTCTTCAGGTTGGTATTCTTAGCCAGGCTTAGAAGTACTGGCCTGAAAATTTCCTACTGAGTGTTTGTTGGGGAATTAATTGCACGGATCTATTCGGGATAAATATTTAAATACAAATTTAATTCTGATAATTATTACTAGCATGAATTAATCCTATATTAATTCAAATAATAATTCAACAACAAATCATGCATATAAACAGTTCGCGTAAATCCTACGCATGCGGAATTACTACGAGTTAACATGAACGTACCTCTTGGAATGGCAATGGTCTCGTTGATTAGACACACCAAAAAAACCTTCCCAAGTATTCCCTTAATCCTTTCTCGACAATCCGGTGGTAGGATGCTCGCGAACAATTAACAAAAGGAAAATAAACTTTGTTGCACCACCTTTGTGGATTTACTAATTTTTTCAGCACATGGAATTGGACTTGGGAATGAAACATTCATCCCCTATTTATAGAGGGTGGTGGTCGAAAATTTCATGTGAAATAGGGAGGAAAAAATCTTTTCTTGATCTCCAAGAAATCTTGAATATATATCATATATTCTTTTCTCCATAATTAAAATATTCCACAAAATCTCACTCTCTTATTTGTTATGGAATATTTCGAAATATTAAGGGATCAAGATTCCAAGATTTGGATCTTCTTGAATTTATGAGATATTCTTGTATTTCAAGAAATACATATCTTTCATAATATCTTTTCAAGAAAATCTTTCTTTCCCTTTATATTCAAAATTTTCGAAAAATGCTATATGGATAACCAAGTGGGAGATTTCTTGAATTTAATGAGATAATCTTATATTCCAAGAATACATATCTTCATTCCATAACAAAATTCAAAGTAAATCTTTCTCCCCTTTTAATCCATAATTTTCGAAAAAAATAGGGAAAATATGCAACAAGATTTATTTTATTTTTAAACACCTTTTTCAGTTATTGGACTTTATGTTGGGCTACTTAGGGGGCCTTTAGGAGAATTAAGATTGGACCTTCCAATGGATCTTGAATTATCAATATTGAGCCACAATATTATTCAAGCCCATAAATATTAATTAATCTCACTACATAATTAATATTGAACTATCCATCTTAACCCATATTACAGTCAATATGGCTCCCGGTTGTTATTTCCCGTGTTTAAGATTATCTAGCCCACTAATTAATTCAAGCCACTGAAATAGCTTTCCATTAATTAATATCTTTTGTCCTTGGTTAAGGAACGGTTCAACATTATTATCCATACCGGAAACTAGTTTCACTTGCAAGATTTAGTATGATAAAGCTTATGAACCTCCCAAGGGGGCAAATCAAACAAGCGTACTTGCACACGGATCTCCGTATTAAATCTTAGCAATCGCATGTGACCAATAATATTGCCCAAGATAAAAAGTATTGAATCTCGTTGATTCTCTACCAATGATAAGTCAAAGCAATAGTTACCAACCACACGTGATCCTATTTAAGGGACGAAGATTAAGAAATAACGAACCACTGAGGTCTAATTCTTCCTTGTTCAGTTTTGAAGAATTTGTCCTCCTGTAGGTTCTATTCAGTGCATCAATCATGCACTAGTGTAATCTCTTGGTCAAGACAAGTCAATCTGA
Organism: Stenogyne calaminthoides; assembly: GCA_037126765.1. Classification (NCBI taxonomy): domain Eukaryota; kingdom Viridiplantae; phylum Streptophyta; class Magnoliopsida; order Lamiales; family Lamiaceae; genus Stenogyne; species Stenogyne calaminthoides. The sequence goes on along the minus strand of JBBCBC010000007.1, from coordinate 33,267,624 downwards.
GCCTTACACTTCAACCTTTCACGATGGATTGTTCATTTCCATCTAGGTCGTGAATGGTGTACTTTTGGTTACAAGGGACTGTTAATTTAATCTTCTGTGATCTGGTATCACTAAATTAACTACAATGTAACACGTACTATTTATTGAACAGTTATGCAGTAAATATATGTAACATTCAATGATATTTAAAGCATCAGTGATAAACAATTTGATTCAGTAAATAAGTCCGAAATTCAGTTTTGATTATACAAAGTAAAAGCATACTTTCCAGTATAATCCCAACAGTGTTCAGGTTTTCTAGCCTTTTCCTGAGGTGTGGGCTTTCTTTCCTGAACTTTCAGTTTTTCTGAAACCATAGGTCCTTTACCCTTATCTAAAACACGGGGTTGTTCTTCAGTAAGAAGATTAGTACATGCCACCGGTTTAACAAAGACAGTCTTAATGCTACTAGAAGAAGCAGCATTCAGAAGACCTTGTGAGGTTCCCCTTGGACTATATCCCAATCCAGTCTTTATAGTTGCAGGTCTTTGATAACTCTGAATTTCATCTATTACTTTAGATGCGGAATTCAATAGAGCTAACTTTCTCTGCACACTATCCTCACTTTTCTTTAGAGTTTCATGCTTCTCAGAGAGGTCATTGAATTCAGTCCTGATAAGTTGATTCTCCTCAGTGGATTTCTCTAATTTTTCTTTTAGGGTCTCTATCACTTTCTCCTTTTCTGAGAGTTGTACTTTCTGAACATCTAGTTCATCAGTAGTTCCCATTAATTGAGAAGTGATTTCAGCAGTATTAGAGTCTTTCCACTTTAAATTTTCAGCAGTCAGTTCCTTATTCTGCTCTTGAGTTCTTATAAGCAGTTCTTGTAACACAGAATAGTCCTTCATAAGATTCTCAAAAGAATCCATCAGGTCAAAGTTACTGGTTACAGATGAACTTGATAACTCAGGTGCTTGTGTAGGAGCAACAATAGAGATAGAAGAATTTACCTCCTCCATAGCAACAAGGCAGGCATCATCACTGTCACTATCTGAGAATATCTCATTTGAAGAACTAGACCCTTCTTCAGATTGTTCTTCTTCTTCAGCAATCATAGCCTTCTTGCTAGAGATTTTTCCGTCTCTCTTGGCTTGTCTCTCCTTTCTTTCTTTGACACTCAGCTCAGGACAATCATATTGGAAGTGACCCTTCATTTGACAGTTATATCATCTGTTGGCATCATCATCCTGATCACTTTCCTCCTTTGTTTTGGAGTGCTTCTTTCTGGATGAGGATCCTTCAGCTTTGTGGTCCTTCCTTTTCTCAGTGGATCTGTCCTCAGCTTCTGAGTTATTCATGTTCCTATACCTGTTGTTCTTATAGTATTTCTTATATTTCCCATATCTGCTATTGAGTCTTTCAAACCTGCTTGCCAACAGTACTAGCTTATCCTATTGCTCATCCTGATTTTTGGCAGGTGAGTTATCAGACTCTCTAGTTTTACAGAATTTCTCTTTGGCTTTGAAAGCCACATTCTTGCTAGATGAAGATTCATCTTTGCTATCAGATTTCTTAGTTTTCTTATCAATCACAAACTCATAAGCTTTCAGTTCAGAGAAAACTTGTTGGTATGGCATAGAATCAATATTCTTGGTGTTTTCAATCACCACAGCATGTATATCCCATTTCTTAGATAATCCTCTAAGAATTTTCAGTGCCACTTCTCTTTGTGGGTATTTTTTCCCAAGAGCATTCAGATCATTCATAATGCTAGTGAATTTGACTTCCAGTTTGTCAATGGATTCACCATCTTCTATTTCAAAGCTGTCAAACTTTCCAATAGCAACAGAAAGTTTGTTCTCTTTAATATGATCTGTGCCTTGACACATGATAGCAAGTGTGTCCCATATTTCTTTGGCAGTTTCACAGTGAGAAATCATCCCCATAACACCATCATAAATAGTGCTATATAAAGTATCTTTAGCAATGTAGTCCAAATTGACTAACTTTCTCTCATCAGGAGTAAGTTGGTCATCAGGTTTTGGAAATTCATCTCTGGGATCATTCCTCTCAATATCAGTAATTCTGGGATTCACAACAGTGTATTTGAATGGTCCTTCAGAAACCACTCTCCACATTTTTTCATGCTTAGAATACAGATGTGCATGCATTCTCAATCTCCATAGGTCATAGCTCTCAACAGAGAAAATAGGAAGTTTCTTAGAAGGCATGATGAATGGGCCTTGTAAGATATCAGCAGTAAGATCTATTCAGTAGACCACTAAAGTCTTTCAGCAAATAGACTATGGCTACCAAAGCAAGTGGTCAAAATGAGCCACTGCTCTGATACCACTTGTTGGTCCCGGTGCAAACGAGTCTTACACGTGTATGGGGGGGAATACACGTGTTCAGTGATTTTTTAAAACTTTTCTTTGCTGAGATCAGAAGGGTCAGGATATCCTGATAATTTTGCCCTGAGAAGCACAAATTGCCCTGAGTCAAAGTCTACTGAGACAGTGATCCTGAACAGCTTTCAGAAGCTTCAGATTAGCCCAACTGATCCTTAGTTTTATCAGAGATCCTGAAAAGCTTGGATCAGATAATTATCTTACTGAATACTCAGTAGAGTTATTTTAGTTTGGTAACTATCTGTTCTAGCTAATCAAGAGTGCAGAATGTGTTGGCCCTAAGTTTGTTTATACTCGTTTTATCTTGCTGAAAATCTCTTCCTTAGTAAAACAGTGGTTAAAGCTGTGATCAAGATTGATGCAAGCTCAATGGATTGTTTCGCTGAATATCAAGAAAATCAGATGCTTTTCAGTGAAAATATGCGCAGAAGATAAAATGTAAAACGAAGCAAACAACACAAAGAACTTATAGTTGTTCGAGAGGCAAAGCTTCTACATCCACTCTCTCTCGATCTTCAGAGAAATTCCTTAACTCACTATCACCTAAAGCTTTCAGGCAATGAACACAGACTTACTAACTTTTTCTACCTTGAGTTTTTACTGGTGACTCACTTGCCTTTACTAACTCAACACACACAAGTTTTCAGACTACCACAAGTAGCTAACTAACTTCTCCTCTAGATCTTTGTGGCTGAACTAACTGCAGCTTACTCACTCTTTACAACTCTTTCTTACCAACAATCAAACACACACTCAAACTACATATAAAAGGGTTTGGGTTGGGTCGGTTTCCAACTAGGGTGAGATATCCTTTGACTATAAGTACAAACACAAAGGCTAGGATATCTCTACTAAGCTTTGGATATGCTTATCAAATCTAGGCTTAGTGAATGAGCTCTCTTCAATGTGAAACACTTGGGAAATCTTAGGTTTTTCGAGTGCTTCAATTTGCAAGAATACGAATGAGCTCTGGAGTTGCTTTGATTTCCCGTGACCTTTCAATGGTGAAGGTCACTGGTATTTATAGGCAACTTCTCCAAGGTCACTCTTTGAAAAAAACTATCCGTTGGAAGAGATAGCATCAAGAGTTTCCTCTTCTAGTTATTGATGAACGACTATTTTTAGGGTTTGAACACACCCTTGCATGTTTTAGGAAATATGCAGTCATGTAGCCAATCACCAATTTTTACAGTCTGGAACATAGTACTACTGACAAAGTTCAGTGCCCTGTCGCTTTCAGTGTCAGTAAGGTATAGTGTTATCTTTCTCTGATTGTTTCTTGTCTTCAGTGAATGTAGACAAACAAAACGGCTCTTTTAGGTCAATTCTCTCTGAATGAGACAACCTTAAACAATACTTAGTTCTAGTTCCTTTTGTCTGTACTTGAATATTAGAGCAACATTTATTTCTTATAAATGTGCGTCTTCCTCAGTTTTGTATGTTCTCAGATAGATATTTTTCAGAGTCTCTGAGCATTCAGTTTTACCTGAGTCTTTAGTATCTTCTGAGTCTTCAGTATCTTCTGAGTCTACTGTGTCTTCTGAGTCTTCAGTATCTTCTGAGTTTTCAGTATATTCTGAGTCTTCAGTGTCTTCTGAGTCTTCAGTATATATGTGTTCCTAACATTAAAACCTGATCTATATCTGCAGACTATACATGGTGCAGATATCTTCTGAACTATTCTATATTGAAACCTGACTCAGACTATCAAGATTATCCTGAACATGTCATACTCAGGGGTTTTGGGATCTAATCAAAATCTTATTTAAATTCATCTCCCAACACAATATATTCTATTTCCCAAAATATCTCCCAACAAAATTAGGGATGTCAATGGGTCGGGTCGGGTCGGGTACTTAGATACCCGACCCACACTTGAAATGGGGCGGGACGGGTCTGACCCGCTCGGGGCACGGGGCAGGACGGGGCGGCCCATATTAAATATATATTCATATTTTATTTTATTTTACAATTTAAAATATTGATATCAATAGATAATTTTAATTCAAATAACATATTATATTTCATATAGACCTAAAAAATGTCTATAAAGTTGAATTTTTGTTATCTACATATTAATAAATATGAAAAAATGTTGGTCCCGGTGCTAACGAGTCTCACACGTATATGGGGAGGAATACACATGTTCAGTGATTTTTAAAACTTTTCTTTCACTGAGGTCAGATGGGTCAGGTTATCCTGATGATTTTGCCCTGAGAAGCACGGATTGCACTGAGTCAAAGTCTACTGAGACAATGATCCTGAGCTGCTTTCAGAAGCTTCAGATTAGCCCAACTGAGTTTATCAGAGATCTTGAGGCGCTTAGATCAGATAATTATCTTACTGAACCCTCAGTAGAGTTAGTTCAGTTTGGTAACTATATGTTCTAGCTACTCAAGTGTGCGGAATGGTTGGCCCTAAGTTTATACTCGTTTTAGCCTTCTTGAAAAATCGCCCTTCAATAAAAAAAGATGAATTAAAGTTTGATCACTTTGATGCAAGTTCAAAGGATTGGTTCCAACCAATATCGATGAACTATGCTTTTCAAAGAAAAACATGCAATGTATAATAATGCAAAGATGAAAGGAAAACAACACAGCAATTATAGTGGTTCAGAGACTCAAGCTCCTACGTCCACTCTCTCTGATCTTCAGAGAAATTCCTTAACCACTTCCTAAAGCTTTCTGGCTAACTCACTGTAGCTTACTCGCTTTACTACCTTGAGTTTTCTGGCTGACTCACTGCAGCTTACTAACTCAAACACACACAAGTGTTCAGACTACCACAAGTAGCTTACTAACTTCTTCTCTAGGGTTTTTTGGCTAACTCACTGTAGCTTTCTAACTCTTTACAACTCCAACTCACCAACAAAACACACACAAACTACCTTAACAAAGGGTTTGGGTTTTGGGTTGGTTTCCAACTAGGGTGAGATATCCTTTACAATAAGAACAAATGCAAAGGCTAGGATATCTCTTCTAAGCTTTGGATATATCTATCACTCTAGGCTTAGAATAGTGAGCTCTCTTCAATATGAAACACTTGGGAAATTCTAGGTTTTTCGAGTGCTTCAATTTGCAATAATATGAATGAGATCTTGAGTTGCTTTGAAATTTCCCGTGACCTCTCAATGTAAAGGGTCTTTGGTATTTATAGGCAACTTCACCAAGGTCACTCTTGAAAAACTATATGTTGGAGGAGATAGTATCAAGGGTTTCCTCTTTCGGTGTTTGATGAACGGCTATATTTAGGGTTTGAATACTCCCTTGCATGTTTTAGGAAATAATGTAGTCATGTAGCCAATCACCAATTTTTGCAGTCTAGAACTTAGTACTACTGACATGATTCAGTGTCCCGTAAACTTTTCGATTATCGATAAAATACAGTGTTGTCTTCCTCTGATTGGTTCTTGTCTTCAGTAAATGTAGACAAAGAAAACGGCTCTTTTTTGCCAATCTCTCTGAACTAATACAAAGGCTAGGATATCTCTTCTAAGATTTGGATATATCTATCACTCTAAGCTTAGAATAGTGAGCTCTCTCCAATGTGAAACACTTGGGAAATTCTAGGGTTTTTCGAGTGCTTCAATTTGCAATAATACGAATGAGCTCTTGAGTTGCTTTGAAATTTCCCGTAACCTCTCAATGTAAAGGGTCACTGGTATTTATAGGCAACTTCACCAAGGTCACTCTTTGAAAACTATCCGTTGGAAGAGATAACTTTATGAGTTTCCTCTTCTGGTGTTTGATGAACGGCTATATTTAAGGTTTGAACACTCCCTTGCATGTTTTAGGAAATATACAGTCATGTAGCCAATCACCAATTTTTGCAGTCTGGAACTTAGTACTACTGACATGATTCAGGGTCATGTCGCTTTCGATGTCGATAAAAAGCGTTGTTGTCTTCCTCTGATTGGTTCTTGTCTTCAGTGAATGTAGACAAACAAAATGACTCTTTTTTGGGCAATCTCTCTGAATGAGACAACCTTAAACAACACTTAGACTTAGTTCCTTTTGTCTGCATATGAATGTTTTGGGCAATATCTACTATTCTGAATATTTGCTTTTTTCTCAGTTTTTGTAGTCTTCAGATAGATTATATTCAGTGCCTCTGAACATTCAGGTTAAACTGAGTATTCAGTATCTTCCGAGTCTTCAGTAACTACTAGGTCTTCAGTATCTTCTGAGTCTTCAGTGTCTTCAGTGACATACTGAGTCTTCAATGTCTTCAGTGACATACTGAGTCTTCAGTGTCTTCAGTTACTTACTGAGTCTTCAGTGTCTTCAAAATCTAACCTCATCTATATATGCTGACTATACATCGTGCAGATAACTTCCTGAACAATCTATACTGAAACCTGACTCAGTCTATCAAGATTATCCTGGACATGTCATACTCAGGGTTTTTGGGATCTAATCAAAACTTCTTTATTAAATTCATCTCCCAACAATTTCCCCCCCTTTTTGATGATGCCAAAATCATCTTTTTACATTTAAGAAAACCTAACCTATCCTCAGGTTTCAGTTTATCTATTACAACCAAAATGGTATTTCTCCAATCAAGTTCTTTAACAATCTGGCATATCAAGACATGTAAAAAGATAATGAGATATTATCTTTGAGCATAAAGATAAAATTTTCATTGATGTAGGATAAGAGTTACAGATTACAATGAAATAAAAAAAAAATCAGAAGTACAAAGTCTTCAGTCTTCTTCCACTTCATCCTCTGGCACTTCCAGGTTGAACATCCCGTAGTATCTCTTCTTCAGTTCATCTCTTGCCTTGATGATTTCAGGGTTGTTTCCTATTATGCCTAGCTGGATGGCATACTGGGCTATTTCCTGAGAAATGGCTGCCTCATTTACATAGCCATTCTCAAACCTAGGAGCTGGGTACATGTATGGACCAGGAGCTACTATCTGAGTGTTTCCTTCATCTGCCAAGTTGATCCAACTTTGCAGGTACTTAGGATAGAATGTCAGTAAGTACTCAATAAAGGCTTCATTCTTATCCGAGCTGCTCCCCCTCCATTCTCTCAGAATCTCATAATAGAACCAGAAGGTTCTCTTGATCTCTTCCCATGCATCATTGAACCGTATAGGCATCCACTTGTCAATGTGCGGCCACTTCTGAGTCTTTTCTGTACCTCTTCTTTTGCTTAGAAACTTTTTGAATCCACCTCTTCTTTTCTGTTCTTCTTCTTTCTTCTTTCTGATCAGAGGAGCACCAGATACTGAAATAGCAGTTATTTTCTCCTTTTCAATCTGCAAGGTCTTCAGAGTCTTCTTGGTATCAAAAGTCTCTGGTTGAGCTTCAGTTTCCTTTTCTGGTCCTTCATCTGATTCTTCAAAATCCATAATCAGCTTCCTCTGAGTAGGTTTAGCAACCTTTGCTCTTTTCTTCTTTTCAGTTTCAACAAAGGCAACTACTTTTCTCTTTTCTGGTCTGGCTTGTTCTTCTTCTGCCTTGCTTGTTCCAACCATCCTTCTATCACTCAATTTCTCATAAATTACTTCCTGAATGGTTTGCTCAGATGTTTGAGAGAAGATAGGTTTCTCAGCTTCTTTGAACTTTAGTTTCTCAGTGGCTTCAATTTCTCGTAAGGCATCAACAATTTTCTTTCCTTCAGCTTCTTTTTTAGCCTTTCTCTCCAAGGTTTGTGCCAACAACTCACTTAATTTGCCACCAGGCATTTCCCCCTTTTTGGCACCATACCTTGGGAGTAGTTAGTCGATCTTGATATCCATATAGTATTGCTCCTTACTCATCTTCCAAGACTTCTCCTCGCGCCAACCCGATTATGCTCATCTTCTAGCCTTATCATGTAATTCTTGGCCATTGAGAACTCATCCGAAAGAGGAGCAAAAACTTTTTTGAAGACATCATGCATCATCTCTGTCATCTTGGTCATGAGCAGAGAGCCCATTTCCTCAACATTGTTTTGATCATCAAATCATTGTTCTCAATCGACTTGGCTTCAAGATAGGCGGTTTCTTTCTTGATACATCTCGCTTCATGTTGGCATTAAGCTCGTATGTACTCCATCAATCTTTCCATCTAATGTAGCTAATTTACTTGATAAAGTTGTTTGAAGTGTATCGGATGATGAACTTCGGGTTCTCCATTTTTACGATTTTGAAGCGACGAGAACTAACTCCATCTCGAGTCATCTTGTGCGTGAGAATTGTTTGCGACATGCTTGATGAAGAGCTTAGATTCTCAAGCTTTTGAGATTGACACGCTAGTATCTCTTCCATCCTTGGCTCTATCTTCTTTAACTCATCCGAGATTGGTGTGAAATCAACCAATTTTTTTTGTACAACATTTTCCAACCGAAATGGGTGCTCCAACCGAGCCTCGATCGCATATCATAAACATCATATTTAAAGCTAGGTACTTGATAACCCGGCATAATGTATAACAATGCCAAAAGGTACCAAGAATGCTAACTTTCGATCTAAGGTTGTCTCGATATCGCTTGGTTCACCTCGATATCATCCCCCATCCGACTCTCGGTTTTCCTTCTCTTCTCGAGATCTATCTGGAGGTTCCTTCTTCTTCTCGATTTCTTTTTCCGCATCATCTCCCTATCCTTATCTTTATTTTGATCATGGGAGCCGAAGCATCAACTCCTTCAAAAAGCTTTTTTTTCAGCTAGCTCTTTTTCACTAATTCATCAAAATCGCCAGCTTTTCATTCTCGGCTTGGTTTTTTTACGAAACACGAGAATTTGGTCGAGCATTTGTCTGCATTCCACCAATCTTCTCCTCTGTATGAAGCAATGTTCAGCATCTCCGGGAGTGTTTGATTCAGAATATACACTGTGGTTCTGAGCCTAAAGAACATATCCTGAAGGTCATTATAGGCATTCAGCTCAGGGTATCTATCTAAGATGAATCGTTTCCCTTGCTTATCTCGGTCTCTTCGGCTTCTCCCTTCTTCAATCTTAGGCTTTGAAGCGATGGAGATTCAGAGTGTATGAGTTCTAGAGCTGATGGATCTAGAAATGGTTCATTCAGAAGTGCATCCAAGTTCAGCAATTCCTGAGGTTCAGACTGATCTGGAGTCTGAACAGGTCTTTCTTCAGTAGGGATCTGAGGTCCCTTGAAGATTTCCTGAGAGATTTTATCTGAGCTCCAGAGAGGTTTTAGTACCTCGGAAAAAAACACATTCTCGGTTTCTTGCTCTGCACATTTGTCACTACCGAGCAAGAACACGAAGTGGAGATTTCAACCCTTCTGGCGGCCTTGAGTTGAGTTTCTTCCGTTTCACCGGCCTCCTTCTCGAAGAATAGATTGAAGCCTTCTGCGGCGTCGAGGAGCGATGCTTTCTTCTTCAGTTTCTCTCCTTTCTCTCTTTTAATTTACATCAGGGCTTTCCCCCTAGCTTGTCTGACTTCTTCATCAGTTTCTTCTTCAGCAGTCTCCTCCTGAGACTCATAGTTTTTCTCTTTCTTTCCTCTCAACGTCTTCTTTGTTAGTTTGAACATGATTTTTGACTTTGGAAAGGAAGTGGAATCGGCAAAGATGTCCTCCTCTTCTCTGCACGTTTCCAAGATAAATGCAATCTTGGTTGCATGTAGAATCTTTCCTTTGATAACTACAGAGCCATTCACCTTCTAAATTTGTTTGGCTTGATCACTCACCACCTTGATCAAATAGTGCAACCAATTGAATGCCGTGGAAGGTGAATCTTCAATCGCCGCCATTAGCCTTAACTTAGGCATGCTTATACATTCAAACTACCAGATCTACTCATGATGCATTTGCTTACAATATCCAACAATACTCGATATTTAGGCTTCAAATGCCTCTTATTCGAGTAAACTCAAACTTTCTTTGGATGCTCGATAATTTTATCCAAATATTCTTGTTCCCTACCCATCATGTATCTTAGTAGGTCTTCACCTCTATCACTTAACTCATATATGGCATTTAGATTCTTAGGAATAATATATAATTCCCAACAAAATCCACATATTTGAACCATGCTCCAAATGTGAGATCATGTCTGAGATTCTATGCAATTCTCATCATCTAACTGCATATTAGAGATAAACTCAATTACCTCTTTCGCATATTCGGCCTCTGGTTGATTCACGACCAGGCATGTAAGCTTTGCCAAATGAATCATATGCAACGCCTCCTCCTCGTGAGTTACATTGGACGAGCTTTCTAGAGAAATGACTTATTCGTACCAAGGTTTATTGGAAATGGCGAGAGTTTGTCGATATCTGAAAAAGTGTCATTTTTGGAGAATTTCTGGTGAAGGGTTTTGAGATAGGTGAAAATTTCTGGGCAATCGAGGGTTTCGAAGCAGAGTGTTTGTGAAGATGAAGGCTTTTTGGAGAAATTTTTCCAATGGATTTTGATTTATGAAAAATCGCGTAGATGAAGAAATCGACGGTTGAGATTAAAAACCGACTAAAACGGGTATATGAAAGGACGATTTCGCAAATACTAAGCCACCAATTTATCCCTATTGGTGATTAATGAACAGTGCATTTAATTACTGTTCCTGCAGACCATTGACTTTCCTCGTGGATTTCAAAGGTCCCGCCCAATTATTTCTTCAGGTGTTTTGTCATTTATTGTCAATGATTACTGAGATTCAGTTAGACAATAAATGTGTTGCATGAGTCAATACTTTTTTAGACTAATTTTCTCCATCAGTCTTACTGAGTTTTGACCTTGATAAAATGTCAGTATAATACTGAGTACTGATCTTCAGGATAATTGAGTTTCCCAAGACTCAGTGTTCAGTACTCTCAATTTTATCCTGAGTTTTTCAGTAAAAACCTGAGAAAACTTCATGCATCTGAAAACCTTCAATTTTTCAGATTTTCTTTATTCACCTGGATCCAACATACCTAATTCAATTGATAGTTCCTGAAATCTTGATTCAGCCAAAGGTTTAGTCAAGATATCAGCTCTCTGTTTATAAGTACGAATTTTATCCATTCTGATGTGTTTCTTCTCAACATGATCTCTGATGAAGTGATGTCTGATATCAACATGCTTACATCTGGTGTGCAATACAGGATTTTGTGTAATAGCAATTGCACTATTATTATCACAAATATAGGTACTTCATTGGCTATAATCTTATAATCCCTCAATTGTTGTCTGAGCCAAAGAATCTGTGCACAACAGCTTCCTGCAGCCATGTATTCAGCTTCAGTAGTACTGGTTGCTACTGAGGTTTTTTCTTTGAAAATCATGATATCAGTTTACTTCCAAGAAATTGACAAGTTCCTGTGGTAGACTTCCTGTCAATTCTACATCCTCCATAATCAGCATCTGAATAACCAGTTAATTCAAGGTTATCATCAGCTGGATACCATAATCCTCTATTCACAGTGCCTTTAAGATATTTCAGAATCTTTTTGGCAGCCTCCATGTGACTAGCCTTAGGATTAGCTTGGTATCTTGCACATATCCCAACAGCAAATGTTATATCAGGCCTACTTGCTGTGAGATATAGCAGTGATCCAATGATCCCTCTATAATCAGTGTGATTTACTGATTTGCCATCAGGATCAGGATCCATCTTGTAGTTAGTATTCATATGAATTCTAACTGTATTGCAATTCTGTACACCATACTTTGCAATCAGATCTCTGGTGTATTTTGCTTGATTAATGAAAATTCCTTCCTTAGTTTGTTTCACCTGAAGTCCAAGAAAGAAATTCATCTCCCCCATCATTGACATCTCAAACTTTCCTTTCATCAGGGTAGAAAACTTTTCACACAGCTGATGATTTGGAGATCCAAATATGATGTCATCTACATAAATATGAACAAGTAAGATGTCTTTCTCATCTTCTATCCTGAACAGAGTCCTATCAACAGTTCCTTTGATAAAACCATGATCAGTAAGAAACTGAGAAAGGGTATCATACCATGCTCGGGGTGCTTGCTTAAGACCACACAAGGCTTTCCTGAGCCTGTAAACTTGGTCATTCTGTCTTAAACCAGGAGGTTGTTCAACATAAACCTCTTCCTTAAGCACACCATTCAAAAATGCATTTTTCACATCCATCTGATAGACTGTGAATATCATGTGGGCAGCATATGCAAGAAACAATTTGATGGCTTCTAGTCTTGCAACAGGTGCAAAGGTTTCATCATAATCCAAGCCTTCTTCTTGGGAATAACCTTGTGCAACTAGCCTTGCCTTGTTTCTCACATTGTTGTTGTTTTCATCTCTCTTATTCTTGAACATCCACTTAGTTCCAATCACATTGTGCCTCTTAGGTCTATCCACTAGCTCCCAAACTTCATTCCTTGAGAACTGATTCAGCTCTTCTTGCATAGCAGTAATCAAAAATGAATCTTGTAGAGCTTCTTCAATCTCAGTAGGTTCTTTTTCAGATAGGAAGCAGCAGAACAAAGCACTTTCTCCATGGAACCTTCTTGTTTTGACACCATCTGATAGATCACCCACAATCTGACTTGTAGGATGACTATCCAACCATTTTCTCCTGGATGTTCCCCCTTCAGTAGTATCCTCAACATCGGAAATGTTAGGTTCAGGTAGTTCATTAAATTCAGGGAACAACAGAAAAGGAGAAAGAGAATCATCTTCCTCAGGGGAAATTCCATTCAGAACATTGTCAGAGACATTTGTTCCCCATTGGTTGATAGATTCAAAGTTTGCCTCAGCTATGACCACATCTTCATCGGCATTACATACCTGAGTCTGAACTGGTGTATGTTTAGATTGGTCAGCTTCAGTGTGTTGGCTTTCCTTCAGTGGAGAATTTCTATCCTGAGTCTCACCATCCTGAGTTTTTCCATCCTGGACTTCTTTGTCTGAGTCTGATTCACTTCATTCATAGAAAGTGACTGACTTCTTCTTTTCAGGTTCAGAGGATGTTTTATCATTCTTTTTCAAAGCTAAGTCCGGTGATTCTCTTGATCGGTTCTTCTCGAGTCATGTTCTGTTTCTTCCGAACACAAGTAGATTCATCAAAAACAACATGAGGTGTTTCTTCCACAATAAGAGTCCTACAGTTGTAAACTCTGAAGGCTTTACTAACTTCAGAATATCCTAAGAATATCCTAAGAATATCCCTTCATCAGCTTTGCTATCAAAAGTTTTCAACTGATCTTTACCATTATTGTGTATGAAACACTTGCAACCAAACACATGAAAGAAAGAAACAAGAGGCTTCCTTTCATTCCACAAATTCATATGGAGTTTTTCCTTGGTTCTTGGTCATGGATGGATCTATTCTCGAGAGTAGCATGTCAAGTTGATAACTTCAAAATTCAAAAATCTCTTAGGAATATCGGCTTGAAAGAATCATTGTCCTTGCAGCTTCTTTCAGAGTTCTATTTCTTCTTTCAGCAACACCATTATGTTGTGGGGTCCTTGCAACTGATGTTTCATGAGCTATTCCATTTGTTGCACAATAATCAGATATGATGATATGATTGATAAACTTCGATTCTTTTATCGATCGATTTTGACCACACTCGAGATTCTTTTTCGATCTTGAGCCTTTTCAAGAGTTTCGTAGTTTTGTCTGAGTATCTTTCTTACTGAGTAAGAATATGACCCATGTGTATCTAGAGTAGTCATCAACTACCACAAGTGTGTATTTTCTGCCATTAGTGCTCACATGTGTTACTGGACCAAAGAGATCCATATGTAACAGTTGCAGTATTCTATCAGTAGAAACATCTACTTTGCTTTTGAAAGATGCTCGATTTGTTTTTCTTTTCGACAAGCATCACATACATGATCTTTCTTGAACACTTCATTGGGTAACCCCTTACAAGTGCTAATCTTGCAAGTTTGTTCGGGGGTTTTGAAGTTTAAGTGATTCATTCTTTTGTGCCACAACCAACTGGTATCAATGGAACTTTTTGCAACCAAACATGTATCTTTAGGAGTTGAACTCCAATCAGCAAGATACACATTTCCTTTTCTAGTACCAACCAAGAAAATTTTTACGTGAAGTATTGTCTTTTACATAACATAAGTTCTTTGAGAACTCAACAATGAATCCTTTGTCACAGAATTGACTGATAGAAAGCAAGTTATGCTTTAGACTAGACACATATGAAACACCATGGATATGAACAGAGTCAACTTCAAGAGTTCCATATCCTTCTTTTTGTCCTTTGGAATTGTCTCCAAATGTGATCTGAGGGCCTTTTTGCTCAACATAGTCAATTCATTTCCACTCATCAGTGCTATGTTGTTTTCATTCAGCTCAGTGCCTTTTTCCTTCACCTGAAAAACAGATCAGTTCTTAGGTACCCATTTGGTGTAGGGTCCTACCAGGTTAGCTGTACCTTTTGGAACCCAAATCTGCCTAACAACTCTAATTACTTTAGAGTGGCTGATTTGTCTCCCATAAACATCTACATACACATTCACCACCCTAGGAGCCTTGGCAGTATCCTGTGCATGAGTGCCAGCCTTAGCATGAACATGAGCCTTAGAGTTCTTCTTGGGTTCAGGCCTTTTGTTCAAGTGCCTTAGCTTTTGTTTAGTTAGTCTCTGTCTCTGCTGACTTGGGTTCAGGAAACCTTTACCCTTAGACAAGTGGGGTTTAGGTTGCCTGTACTGAAATTGGGGTCTTTCAGTAATCTGAGGACTTGGTCTTTTCAGTTGAGAATATCTCTGCTGAGTGTTTCTCTTCTGAAAATTCCTCTGATGGTTCAGTGCAGATCTCTTTAGGTTGGTATTCTTAGCCTGAGGCTTTGAAGTACTGGCCTGAAAATTTCCTACTGAGTGTTCAGGTTTTCTAGCCTTTTCCTGAGGTCTGGGCTTTCTTCCCTGAACCTTCAGTTTTTCTGAAACCATAGGTCCTTTACCCTTTTTCTAAAACTTTGGGCAGTTCTTCAGTAAGAAGATTAGATGCCACTGGTTTAAAAAGACAGTCTTGGTGCTACTAGAAGCAGCATTCGGAAGACCTTGTGAGGTTCCCCCTGGAATGTATCCCAATCCGGCTTTTTATAGTTCTTGGTCTTTGATAACTCAATTTCATCTATCACTTTAGATCTTGCGAAATCAATAGAGCTAACTTTCTCTGCTCACTATCCTCACATTTCTTTAAAGTTTCATGCTTCTCAAAGAGGTCATTGAACTTCGGTTCGATAAAAATTTGAATCTCTTTAGTGGATTTCTCTAATTTTCCATTCGGGATCTCTATCACCTTCTTTTTTTTCGAGTTGTACTTTCGAACATCCATTTCATCGATAGTTCCCATCAATTGAGAAGTGATCTCGGCATTTTCTGATCTTTCCACTTGATTCTCGTGATCGGTTCCTTGTTACGCTCTTGAGTTTCAGTGAGTAGTTCTTGTAACACAGAATAGTCCTTCATAAGATTCTCAAACGAATCCATCAGGTCAAAGTT
Organism: Stenogyne calaminthoides; assembly: GCA_037126765.1. NCBI lineage: Eukaryota > Viridiplantae > Streptophyta > Magnoliopsida > Lamiales > Lamiaceae > Stenogyne > Stenogyne calaminthoides. The sequence goes on along the minus strand of JBBCBC010000007.1, from coordinate 33,251,862 downwards.
ACTGTTTACAGTTGAACTTGAGAACTCATGTGCTTGTGTAGGAACAACAACGGAGATAGAAGAATTTACCTCCTCCACAGCCATAAGACAGACATCATCACTGTCACTGTCTGAGAAAATTTCATCTGAGGAACTAGAACCTTCTTCAGAATGTTCTTCCTCTTCTGCAATCATAGCTTTCTTGCTGGAGATCTTCCTGTCTCTCTTGGCTTGTCTCTCCTTTCTTTCTTTATCACTCAGCTCAGGACAGTCATATTGAAAGTGACCTTTCTTCTGACAATTGTAGCATATGTTGGTATCATCATCCTGATCACTTTCCTCCTTGGTCTTGGAGTCCTTCTTCTTGGATGAGGATCCTTCAGCTTTTTGGTCCTTCCTTTTCTCAGTGTATTTGTCCTCAGCTTCTGAGTCTCTCTTGTACCTGTGATTCCTGTAATATTTTTTATATTTTCCATATCTACTATTAAGTCTTTCAAACCTCCTTGCCATCAGTACTAGCTTATCCTCCTGCTCATCCTGATTTTTGGCAAGTGAGTTCTCAGACTCTATAGACTTACAGGATTTCTCTTTGGCTTTGAAAGCCACATTCTTGTTAGATGAAGAATCATCTTTGCTGTCAGATTTCTTAGTTTTCTTGTCAATCACAAACTCATAAGCTTTCAGTTCAGAGAAAACTTGTTGATACGGCATGGAATCAATATTTTTGGTGTTTTCAATCACCACAGCATGTATATCCCATTTCTTAGATAATCCTCTAAGAATTTTCAGTGCCACTTCTCTCTGTGGGTATCTTTTCCCAAGAGCACTCAGATCATTCATGATGCTAGTGAATCTGACCTCAAGTTTGTCAATGGATTCACTATCTTCCATTTCAAAGCTATCAAACTTTCCAATAGCAACAAAAAGTTTGTTTTCCCTAATATGATTTGTGCCTTGACACATAAATGACAAGTGTGTCCCATATTTCTTTTTCGCGGTTTCACGGAGAAATCATCCCCATAACACCATCATCAATAGTGTTATACAAAGTATCTTTAGCAATGTAGTCCAGATTGACTAACTTTCTCTCATCAGGAGTAAGTTGATCATCAGACTTTGGAAATTCATCTCTAGGATCATTCCTCTCAGTATCAGTGATTATGGGATTCACAACAGTAAATTTGAATGGTCCTTCAGAAACCACTCTCCACATTCTTTCATGTTTTGAATACAGATGAGCCTGCATTCTCAATCTCCATAGGTCATATCTCTCAACGGAGAACATAGGAAGTTTCTTAGAAGGCATGATGACTGATCCTTGTAAGATATCAGCAAACAGATCTATTCAGTAGACCACCAAAGTCTTTCAGCAAAATAGACTATGGCTACCAAAGCAAGTGGTCAAAATGGACCCTTTGCTCCGATACCACTTGTTGGTCCCAAAGTCTTAACGAGTCTCCTGCACGTATAGGGGGAATACACATGTTCAGTGATTTTTAAAACTTTTCTTTCACTGAGGTCAGATGGGTCAGGTTATCCTGATGATTTTGCCCTGAGAAGCACGAATTGCCCTGAGACAATGATCCTGAGCTGCTTTCAGAAGCTTCTGATTAGCCCAACTGAGCCTGAGTTTATCAGAGATCCTGAGGCACATGGATCAGATAATTATCTTCTTGAACCCTCAATAGAGTTAGTTAGGTTTGGTAACTATCTCTGCTCTAGCTACTCAAGTGTCTTGGAATGGTTGGCACTAAGTTTATACTGCTTTTAGCTTTTTTTGAAAATCTTCCCTTCAAAAAAAAAAAAGTGATTAAGGCCGTGATCAATTTGATGCAAGTTCATTGGATTGGTTCCAACCAATATCGATGAACTATGCTTTCGAAGAAAAAAAAATGCAATGAATAATAATGCAAAGATGTAAAGCAAAACAACACGGCAATTATAGTGGTTCGGAGACTCAAGCTCCTCGTCCACTCTCTCTCGATCTTGAGAGAAATTCCTTAACCACTTCCTAAAGCTTTCGGCTAACTCATCAGTAGCTTACTCACTTTTCTACCTTTTTATTTTTCATCGACTCACTTTGCATCTTACTAACTCAAACACACACAAGTGTTCGGACTACCACAAGTAGCTTACTAACTTCTTCTCTAGAGTTTTACGCTAACTCACCAGTAGCTTACTAACTCTTTTACAACTCTAACTCACCAACAAAACACACACAAACTACCTTAACAAAGGGTTTGGGTTTTGGGTTGGTTTTCAACTAGGGTGAGATATCCTTTACAATAAGAACTAATGCAAAGGCTAGGATATCTCTTCTAAGCTTTGGATATATCTATCACTCTAGGCTTAGAATAGTGAGCTCTCTCCAATGTGAAACACTTGGGAAATTCTAGGGTTTTTCTAGTGCTTCAATTTGCAATAATACGAATGAGCTCTTGAGTTGCTTTGAAATTTCCCGTAACCTCTCAATGTAAAGGGTCACTGGTATTTATAGGCAACTTCACCAAGGTCACTCTTTGAAAACTATCCGTTGGAAGAGATAACTTTATGAGTTTCCTCTTTTGGTGTTTGATGAACGGCTATATTTAAGGTTTGAACACTCCCTTGCATGTTTTAGGAAATGTGCAGTCATGTAGCCAATCACCAATTTTTGCAGTCTGGAACTTAGTACTACTGACATGATTCAGGGTCCTGTCGCTTTCAGTGTCAGTAAAGTACAGTGTTGTCTTCCTTTGATTAGTTCTTGTCTTCAGTGAATGTAGACAAACAAAACGGCTCTTTTTTGGTCAATCTCTCTGAATGAGACAACCTTAAACAACACTTAGACTTAGTTCCTTTTATCTGCATATGAATGTTTTGGGCAATATCTACTTTTCTGAATATTTGCGTTTTTCTCATTTTTTGTAGTCTTCAGATAGATTATATTCAGTGCCTCTGAACATTCAGGTTATACTGAGTATTCAGTATCTTACTGAGTCTTCAGTAACTACTGGGTCTTCAGTATCTTCTGAGTCTTCAGTGTCTTCAGTGACATACTGAGTCTTCAATGTCTTCAGTGACATACTGAGTCTTCAGTGTCTTCATATACTTACTGAGTCTTCAGTGTCTTCAAAATCTAACCTGATCTATATCTGCTGACTATACATGGTGCAGATAACTTCCTGAACAATCTATACTGAAACCTGACTCAGTCTATCAAGATTATCCTGAACATGTCATACTCAGGGTTTTTGGGATCTAATCAAAACTTCTTTATTAAATTCATCTCCCAACAAAAAATATAAAAATATATTATATTTATATATATTATATAATATATATTTTTCATTTTTAATATATAAAACAGGGCACGGGTCCGGGGCGCGGGTACCAAAAAATACCCAGACCTGTCCCGTTTCAATACGGGGGCGGGGCGGGTCCGACCCAAACAATGTGGGTCAGGGCGGGTCGGGGCGGGCCGGGGTAATATTGTCATCCCTAAATAAAATCTTCTCCTCCCTTCTTGCTCATGATTTTCGAAAATTATGGATAAATAGGGAAGGAATAAGATCTTTTCCTTTTCTTGAATTTATGGGATAAACTTGTATCTCAAGAATACTTATTCCATAAAATCTTTCCAAGAAAATAAAAAAATATCTCTCTCTTTCCTGCTCATATTTTTCTAAAATTTCAAGAAAAAATAGGCAAAATATTTTCTTCTCCTTTTCATTAATTGGACTTTAGTTTGGGCTATTTGAGGGGCCTTTAAGAGAATTAAGATTGGACCTCCAATGGGCTATGAAGCTTTAATATTTAGCCAAAATATTATTCAAGCCCATTAATATTAATTTACTCCACTATAAAATTAATATTGAACTATCCATCTTAACCCACATTACGACTTCACAATAATATGGCTCCCGGTCATTATTTCCCGTGTTTAAGATTATCTTAGTCTATTAATTAATTAAGTCACTGAACAGACTTTATATTAATTAATATCTTTGTCCTTGGAGTTAAGACATCTCAACATTATTATCCATACCGGAAATAAATTTCCACTTGCAAGATTTGGTATGATAAAGATTCTGAGCCCACCAAGGGGACAAATCAAGCAAGTCGTACTTGCACGCGATTCTCTGTATTAAATCTTAGCAATCGTCATGTCACTAATACTATTGCCCAAGATACAAGGTATCGAATCGCATTGATTCTCTTCCCATCATAAGTCAAAGCAATAGTTATTAATTTCACACAATCCTATTTAAGGAACGGAGATTAAGAAATAACGCACCACTGGGGTCTAATTCTTGTATATTCAATACCGAAGAATTTATCCTCCTGTAGGTCCTTTTCAGCGCATCATAATGCACTAGTGTAATCCCTTGGTCAAGACAAGCCAATCCGAGCCTTACACTTCAACCTTTCATGATGGTTTGTTCATTTCCATCTGGGTTGTGAATTTGTACTTAGTCACGAGGAACTGTTAATTTGATCTTCTGTGATATGGTATCACCAAATTAACTACAACGTAACACGTACTGACTTTATCGAACGGGTATACAGTAAATATATATAACATTCATTCATATTTAATGCAACATGTGATAAATAATTTATTTCAGTAAAATAAATAAGAAATTCAGTTTGGTTATACAAAGTAAAAGCATACTTTCCAGTATAACCCCAACATGATCAACATCTTGATCAGCACTATTTTTGTTCAACTTCTGAGTTGATACCATAGGTGTTTTCATATGCTTTGAGTTCTCAAGACCAAATCTCTTAACCAGGTTCTTTGTGTATGTTATCCCAACACTTTGCATATTTGCTTTGGCAAATGAAGATTCCATCATCTTTTTAGCTTGATCTGCAGACCTAAAAAGTAATTCAAGTCTCCAATCATGCTCATTTCAAATGTAGATGACATTGTCTCAACAAATTCATTCAGCATCTTGTCTGATGTTGCTCCAAATACTATGTCATCAACATAAATTTGTGCAATCATCAACCCTTCATTAACCTGTTTAATGAATAAAGTCTTGTCTGCTTCTCCTCTAACAAAACCAAACTGTAAAAGAAAGTCAGTCAATCTGCCATACCAAGCTCTAGGAGCTTGTTTCAAGCCATACAATGCTTTCTTAAGCTTATAAACATGATCAGGATAGTGAGGATCTTCAAATCCTAATGGTTGTTCAACATAAGCTTCTTCATTCAAGATACCATTCAAAAAAGCAGTCTTTACATCCATTTGATGCAATTTGATATTGATAAAACATGCAATAGCCAATAACAATCTAATAGATTCAATCCTAGCTACAGGTGCAAATGTTTCATCAAAATCAATACCCTCAACTTGAGTGTATCCTTGGGCAACCAATCTAGCCTTGTTCCTTACTATGTTTCCAGACTCATCAGTTTTGTTCTTAAAAATCCACTTGGTTCCAATAACATTAGTATTACCAGGTCTTGGAACTAGTGTCCAAACATCATTCCTTTCAAACTGATTAAGTTCTTCATGCATAGTATTTATCCAATTTCCATCACTTAAGGCTTCCTTGACATTTTTAGGCTCAATTACAGAATGATAACATTCAGAATTAACCATGTTGCATATAGAAGACATACAAACAGATCTTACCACATCTTTTGAGCTTACCCTTCTTCTAGTTTGTACTCCAACAGAAGAATCACTAATGATTTGGTTTGAAGGATGACTTTTCATGATTCTGGAAGCAGGTATCTTGTCATGAGTGTATTGAGGATTGCATTCTAAACTTTCTGTTTTTGGATTTTCAGAGAATGTTGTCTCAGATGATGTGGCATTAGGTGTGACATCCTTTGATTTTCCAGAATTTCCAGATCCAGCAGAAATCTCAATATGCTTAGACACATCTTCTTCAGTACTTTTTCCTGCTATGTTAGATGTATCATCAAAAACAACATTCACGGATTCTTGAACAGTGTTTAACTTAAGGTTGAAAATTCTATAGGCTTTACTATTTCTAGAATAGCCTAAGAAAAAACCTTTGTCACTTTTAGAGTCAAACTTTCGAAGTTGGTCTCTATCATTCAGAATGTAACACACACAACCAAACACATGAAAATATTTCAGATTTGGTTTCTTGTTGTTCAGAATCTCATAAGCAGTTTTTGAACTTTGTGGCCTCATAAAAACTCTGTTAATAATATGGCATGCAGTGTTTAATGCTTCAGCCCAAAACCTTTTAGAAAGATGTTTAGCTTGCAACATTACCCTATTCATTTCTTGAAGAGTTATATTCTTCCTTTCAACTATTCCATTTTGTTGTGGAGTTTAGGAGATGAAAATTCCTGCATTATACCCTTCTTTTCACAGAAATTAGAAAACAAGATATTTTTAAATTCCCTACCATGATCTGACCTAATCTTACTCACTTTCAAGTTGTATACAATTTTAAACCTTTTATACAAAACTTTAAAAGCAGCAAATGTTTCAGATTTTTCTTTCAAAAACTCAATCCAGGTATATCTAGAGAAATCATCTACCACAACCAATGAATACCTTTTACCTCCAAGACTTTCTGTTTCCATAGGACCCATAAGATCCATATGTAGCAGCTCAAAACACCGTGTTGTCGAACAATGTGACAACATCTTGTGTGACATTGGGACTTGTTTACCTTTCTAACAGGAACCACAAATTATGGTTTCTCCTATATTCAGCTTTGGCAAACCTCTTACAACACCTATCTTCACAAGTTTCTGGGTATTCCTGTAGTTAACATGTCCAAGTTTTTGATGCCATAAAACTTCTTCACCATTTTTTGGCAATATTGCAAACATTGTTAGTTCCAATAAGATAACAATTATCAATTGACTTATTACCAATCATAAGACACTCATTTTCATTATTCAGAACATAACAAGAATTCTTATCAAACTTTACATGCAAATTGTCATCACATAGTTGACTTATACTAATCAAATTAGCAAGCAAACCTTCAACATGTAAGACATTAGATAGCTTAGGAAATCCTTCAACATTGAGAGTACCTTTCCCAACAATCTTCCCTTTTGAACCACCACCATAAGTGACATTTCCTCCATCAAATTCTTCATAATCAGACAGGAAATTAACTTGATCAGTCATGTGCCTAGAAAAACCACTATCAAAGTACCATAAACTAGACACACATGCTTTCAGAGATGTATACACAACATTACAAGTCATATCTTGTTTACTGACACATTCAATTTTTGCACATTGTGACTCAGAAACTTCAAACATAACACCTTCATATCCTCTTTTAATTTATCACAATAAGGACGAATATGACCATGACCAGAACAATAGTGACACACATACTTCTTTTTCTTCTTCTTAATGTGAACTTTTGTTTTCACTGGAGTTTCAACATTTGTCTTTTCTCCAGCTTTAACAAATTTCACAGATTTAAAGCTTTTAGAAGTAGTTTCAAAACCAAGACCAGTAGTGTCAGATTTACCAACCATCAAAGCATCTTTCAACATTTATGTTCCTTTGGCATATTTCTTAAAACACAAAGTTGAACTTTTCAATTCTTCCTTTAGTTTAGAAATTTCCAAATCCTTTCTTGTTAAGACAACTTCAAGTTTGGTTAGTGAGTCTCTCAAGTCATCATTTTCCCTAATCATAGACTTTAGAATCTGATTTTGAGATTCCCATTTAACAAACAAATCTTTACAACCTGATCCACATGACTCACTATTCACAACAGATGTTCCTTTATCATTAATTAAACCATTAAAACAGTTAACTGTTTTATAAGAACAATCTTCATCTAATGTTACTCCAGATGTGGTAACATCTATTTCAACATCAGAATCAGAATAATCCAGATCATCATCTAAGGAATCATCATAGTCTATTCTAGCACAGAATGCACGTTCTTCATTTTGTTCATGCACTTCATCAGATTCATCACTTAAAGTAGCATTGAAGTTCAATTTCAGTTTAAGCAAGGTATTAGCACATTCATTCGCATAATGACCGTACCCATGACATGCATTACATTGAACAGACTTTCTATACCCAGGGTCAATTTTGTCATACCTGCCTTTACCAATTTGCCTTGGTTGGAATGCATTACCTTTCTTTTCAACGGTTTGTGAAGAGTTGTTAATCTGAATCTTTGGTTGAATGTTGCCTTTGAACTTACTATTCCTCTTTTTCATAAGAGCTTTGAATTGTCTTATCATAAAAGCAATGTACTCCTCGGGGTTGGAACATATGTCAGCAACATCATCCTCTGAATCAGCTTCAGTTACAATAGGCACTTGCTCAGCATTTGAAGATGTTTCACCTTTGAACACCACCACTTTCTTTGCATTAGCTTTGTCATCCTTCTTAGTTGTATTCATCTCATACGCACGTAGGATGTTGTGTTGGGGAATAATTTGCACAGATCTATTCGGGATGAATATTTAAATACAAATTTAATTCTTATAATTATTACTAGCATGAATTAATCCTATATAAATTCAAATAATAATCCAACAACAAATCATGCATATAATTAATTCACGTAAATCCTACGCATGCGGAATTCTACGAGTTTACGTGAACGTACCTCTTGGGATGGCAATGGCTTGGTTGATTAGACTCACCAAAAGAACTTCCCAAGTATTCCCTTAATCCTTGCTCGACTATCCGGTGGTAGGACGCTCGCGAGCAATTAACAAAAGAAAAATAAATTATGTTGCACCACCTTTGTGGATTTACTAATTTTTCCAGCACATGAAATTGTACTTGGGAATGAAAGAGTCATCCCCTATTTATAGAGCATAGGTGGTCGAAAATTTTGGGCAAAAAATAATGTGGGAAAATCTTTTCTTGATCTCCAAGAAATCTTGAATATATCTCATATATTCTTTTTCCCATAATTATAATATTCCACAAAATCCCACCTACTCTTTGTTATGGGATATTTTCGAAATTATAGGCAAGAATACAAGATTTGGATCTTCTTGAATTTATGAGATATTCTTGTATTTCAAGAAATACATATCTTCCATAATATTTTTTCAAGAAAATCTTTCTTGCCCTTTATATTTCAAAAATTTCGAAATTTTCTTCATGAATAACCAAGTGGGAGATTTCTTGAATTTAATGAGATAATCTTGTATTCCAAGAATACATATCTTCATTCCATAACAAAATTCAAAGAAAATCTTTCTCCCATTTTTATCCATAAATTTCAAAAATAATGGAAAAAATAAGCAACAATATTTATTTTATTTTAAACACCTTTTTCAGTTATTGGATTATATGTTGGGCTACTTAGGGGGCCTTTAGGAGAATTAAGATTGGACCTTCCAATGGATCTTGAATTATCAATATTGAGCCACAATATTATTCAAGCCCATAAATATTAATTAATCCCACTACATAATTAATATTGCACTATCCATCTTAACCCATATTACAGTCAATATGGTTCCCGCTTATTATTTCCCGTGTTTAAGATTATCTAGCCCATTAATTAATTCAAGCCACTGAAATAGCTTTCCATTAATTAATATCTTTTGTCCTTGTTCAAGGAACGGTTCAACATTATTATCCATACCGGAAACTAATTCCACTTGCAAGATTTGGTATGATAAAGCTTATGAACCTCCCAAGGGGGCAAATCGAACAAGCGTACTTGCACACGATTCTCCGTATTAAATCTTAGTAATCACATATGACCAATAATATTGCCCAAGATAAAAAGTATTGAATCTCGTTGATTCTCTACCCATGATAAGTCAAAGCAATAGTTACAAACCACACGTGATCCTATTTAAGGAACGAAGATTAAGAAATAACGAACCGCTGAGGTCTAATTCTTCCTTGTTCAGTTCTGAAGAATTTGTCCTCGTGTAGGTCCTATTCAGTGCATCAGTCATGCACTAGTGTAATCTCTTGGTCAAGACAAGCCAATCCGAGCCTTACACTTCAACCTTTCACGATGGGTTGTTCACTTCCATCTAGGTCGTGAATGGCGTACTTTTAGTTACAAGGAACTATTAATCTAATCTTCTGTGATCTGGTATCACTAAATTAACTACAATGTAACACGTACGATTTATTGAACAGTTATGCAGTAAATATATATAACATTCGATGATATTTAAAGCACCTGTGATAAACAATTTATTTCAGTAAATAAGTTTCGAAATTCAGTTTTGATTATACAAAGTAAAAGCATACTTTCTAGTATAATCCCAACAATCTCCCACTTATACTCAAAGTCTGCTTTTAAGTATACTACAACATGTCTCGTGTAGTTCCTAATTCGTGACATCTAATGTCACCTACACGAACCTAATAATTTCTCCCACTTATACTCAAAGCAGATTGGCAACGGTCTTGACACCCATTCCTTCCACATGTCTCTCGAATGTATTCAGAGGCAGACCCTTTGTGAATGGATCTGCTAGGTTGTCTTCAGACGCTATCTTTGCCACATCTATATCTCCTCTCTTAACGATATCTCGTATAAGATGGTATTTCCTTTCAATGTGTTTGCTGGCCTTGTGGGCTCTTGGTTCCCTTGAATTTGCAACTGCTCCGGCATTGTCACAATAAACAGTGATTCTGCTGGGCAAATTCGGAACTACATTCAAGTCCACTAGGAAGTTCTTGAGCCAAACCGCTTCTTTCGCTGCCTCGCAAGCATCTACATATTCGGCTTCCATGGTAGAATCTGCGATACATTTCTGCTTGACGCTTCTCCATGTCACGGCTCCTCCCCCCATGCAAAACACACTACCGGAGGTAGATTTTCTGGAGTCTATGTCTGATTGGAAATCCGAGTCCGTGTAGCCGATGGGGATTGGACTATCTGACTGATAAATTAACATTCTATCCCGATTTCTTTTCAGATACTTCAGAATGTTTTTAACTGTCGTCCAATGTTCTTTCCCCGGGTTACTTTGATATCTTGCCATCATGCCAAAGGCAAAGCAGATATCCGGTCTCGTACACAGCATTGCATACATAAGGTTTCCGACAGCCGAAGCATAAAGAATGCCTCTCATGTCATCTATCTCCTTTTGCGTCTTAGGGCACATTTTCTTAGATAGATGGATTCCATGTCTGAAAGGTACGAAGCCTTTCTTGGAATCCTACATGCTGAATCGTTTCAAGACAGTGTTTATATATGAAGCTTGCGATAAGCCTATCATCATTTTCTTGCGATCTCGAGTGATCTTGATCCCAAGGATGTGTGCGGCTTCCCCTAAGTCCTTCATATCAAACTATTTTGAAAGCCATGCCCTTACGTCTGATAACATCTTTACATCGTTCTCGATGATCAGAATGTCATCTACGTATAGTACTAAGAATACCAATGCAGTTCCGACACGCTTTTTGTACACACAACTTTTGAACTCGTTTTGATCGAACCTATAAGATTTTATAACTTGATCAAAACATTGGTTCCAAGCTCTGGATACCTGTTTAAGTCCGTAAATGGACTTCATGAGCTTACAAACTAGGTGTTCTTGGCCTTTTTCAATGAAGCCTTGGGGTTGTTGCATATAGATCTCTTCATCAAGACTTCCGTTAAGGAAAGCTGTCTTGACATCCATTTACCAGATTTCAAAGTCGAGATGCACAGCAATCGATAAGAGAATTCGGATGGACTTAAGCATGGCTACGGGCGAAAAAGTTTTCTCATAATCGATCCCTTCTTTCTGAGTATAACCTTTCGCCACGAGTCTTGCCTTGAAGGTTTCCACCTTCCCGTCCGGTCCTCTTTTTCTCTTATACACCCACTTGCAACCAATGGGTTTGACCCCATTAAGTGGTTCGACTAGGTCCCACACTCTGTTATGAAACATAGAACTCATTTCGGCTTTCATTGGTGTTTGCCAAGAATCTGCATCCTTGTCTTGGATTGCCTCGTCATATGTCCATGGGTCTGATTCGTCTTTTCCGAGAATCAAGTCCGAGGACTCTCCTATTCTTATGAATCTCTCGGGCTGTTTCACAACCCTCCCACTACGATGAGGCTCCGGTTGTGTAAGTGTGTCGTTTGGTATGTCATCTTGTACAGTTGGCATTGAGGTTAGCCCCCTTAGCTCATTTAAGGTAATCTCACTTCTGGGTCTTCTTTTTCGTTCATATAATCTTCTTCCAAAAATCTAAAGTGGGTGCTTATTACCACCTTTTGATCTTCGGGACCATAGAACATACACCCTTTTTTGTTCCCTCGGGGTATCCCACAAATAACCTTAATTCTGATCGAGGATCCAATTTTCCGGCTTCCTTGTCCAACACGTAGGCCGGACACCCCCAAATCCTCATGTGTCTCATACTAGGCTTGCGCCCGGTCCACAATTCTTTGGGAGTTTTGGGAACCGATTTGGATGGCACCAAGTTCAGAATGTAGGCTGTTGTTTCCAAGGCATGACCCCAGAACGACTTGGGAAGATCCGCATAACTCATCATAGATCTAACCATTTCCAAAAGAGTTCTGTTTCTTCGCTTTGCAACCCCATTTTGTTGAGGGGTTCCGGGTGCAGTAAGCTGGGATGCAATCCCTTCATCAGATAAGTAGTTCAAAAACTCATCACTGAGGTATTTGTCTCCACGATCGGATCGTAGAGACTTGATACGTTTTTCCCTATGATTCTCTGCTTGAGCCTTAAATTCTTTGAATTTCTCAAAGGTCTCAGATTTATGCTTCATAAGAAAAATATAACCGTACCTTGAGTAGTCATCAATAAAAGTGATAAAATACTCATAACCTCCTCTTGCTTTGGTTGACATTAGACCACATACATCTGTGTGAACGATCTCTAACACTTCTTTGGCTCTATTCCCCTTGGCTCCAAATGCCCTCTTGGTCATTTTACCCTCCAAACATGATTCGCAGGTTGGAATTGGTTCAACTTGGAGAAACTCCAGTGAACCGTCTTTCACCAACCTTTGGATCCTCTTTGGATTTATATGAACCAATCTTAGATGCCACGGAAGTGTCTCGTTCACGTCTGATGAACGTTTTCTCTTATCGGAAACAGTTGATGTGTTATAGGATGCATTTCGTGAGTGGTGTGCATAGTTAATTGTATAGAGATTATTCGATAACGTTCCATGATAGATAAATTTATCAAAAAGAGAAATGGTAACAACTTTATTAAAAGTAACCGAATATCCATCAAGAAAAAGTTTAGAAACTGAAATTAAATTCTTTCTAAAATTCGGAACGTAAAGAACATCTCTTAGAATTAAAACTCTGTCTTCAAAAGACATGTGCACTTCTCCAACTGCTTCAGCTGCCACTCTCGTAGCATCGCCCAGTGTGATGAGGATCTCACTCCCACTAAGTTGTCGGGTCCGCTTGAACCCCTGTAAAGTGAAACAAACATGATAAGTGGATCCCGTATCCACTACCCATAAATGGGAGGCATACGCCGCTAAACAAGTTTCAACAACTAGTGCGTGAGAATTACCTTTCTTTCCATTCCTTCTGGGTTTGGAACAGGCTGACCTCCAATGTCCTTTTTCACCGCAGTTAAAGCACTTCCCCTTAGTTGGCTTGTTCACTCCTTTACCTCCCTTCACCTTTTCTTTGCCATTGGCAACGCTTGAGTTCACTTGCTTGTGGTTTTTGTCTTTTTTCTTGTTCTTACCACCCCTTGGCCTAGAAGAAGAAGAAGGTCCATTTGCCACCAAGGTTTGGCTCTTTTGCCCCAATATCGCCTCCGCCAAGACTAAAGCTTGCAACAGATCAGGCATTGAGAACTTCTGATTATTCATCTGGTAGTTCAGCCTGAATTGTTCAAAACTTTTTGGCAGAGAGTGGAGCACGAAATCGATTTGGGTCTCGATATCGTATTCAGCGCCAAGTACCTCAAGTTTATTAAGGTGAGCCATCATCTGGAGAATGTGCTCCCTTACGGGCGTTCCCTCCACCATTCTCATAGAGAGCAAGTCCCTCATGGTGATCTGACGAGCAACACGGTTCTATGTTGAAACATCGCTTTAAGACTAGTCATGATGTCTGCAGCGGTCTAAACGTTCTGGTGTTGGTGTTGCAACAAATCTGACATAGAAGCCAAGATGGTACACTTTGCCATTTCGTTGGAACGCTCCCAGTCAGCATACTCTTTCTTAACCGTTTTAGTTGACTCATCTTTTGGCTTTTCTGGTTTAGGTGCAGTGAGAACCCAGTTATGGCTTTGTGCAGTGAGGACAATAGTAAGTTTACGATTCCAATCAACAAAGTTTTCACCAGTAAGCAAATTGTCTTTAAGTATATTGAACAGTGGATTAAAAGGTTGCGACATGATGAACTGAAATAAATAATAATATGCATAAGCACAAATATATCACAAGATTCAATCACATGCATCATATTAAAATCTCAAAAAAATATGAACATGCATCAGCCAACATCTCAAAATAGTTTAAATAAGCCACGTGGGGTGGGTCATCATTTAAACACATTCAAGCAGGTTACAAACAAGAACAGTTACAAACCTTTAATATCCAGACTAATAGTTGGCTCCCACTTGACCAATATAAAATTGACAGGGACTTCGAGGAAGTATATGCATATCAATTTTATACCTAAGTAATAACCATGATTAAATACAGGATTATTATTTTGCTTTGAACGAGCCTCGTGGGGAGGGCCATCGTCGCCACTAGTAATAATCCACAATCATCCATTTGGAATTCATTCATTTAAAAGCTAACTTTTGACCGTCCCGTGGGGGGAATTTCTCCAAAAGAATTCACAAATAAATAAATCATGGAGGTCAAAATTAATTCAATTTTATTATCCGGAATAAAATTGTCAATTAATTATTTAAACATACTTAGTAATTTTTTACGGTGAGATTTTTCATTGGGCAATTCTCATGCAAACACATTTAAACAAATTAAATAAAGCATAAGATAACACAATAATAAATCAAGCAAAGCAGAAAATAAATATATTGGGCACAAATTATCCAATTGTCATGGTTTGATTTTTCTTGACTTGATTTTGAAGAAATGCCGTCTTGAATTTCTCCCACTCGATCGTCTCGAAAAAAACTCCGTCTCGAAACGCCACGCCAAGTAGTTCGCAGTCGGGATGCACGCCCGCATCCGGCCGGCCACTTGGCCGAGCAACCGCTCCCGTGTGCCTTAGCGCGTAGCCACAAGACGCCTTCAGACCGGCCTCGGCGGCCTCTCAGCGCTAAGGGCTTCGGCGAGGCAGCGTGATGATGCATCGTACCCCAAGATCATACAAGACGAGCTCAGACCAACCAAATAAGGCGGCTCGATCCTCGCGCTTCGCTCGGCCCTCGGCCTCGCCCTGCGCCCGTGCGTGCTTCACAGACGTCTCAAGATCATGCGTGCCTCCTTAACGTTTAAGGACGACGCCGCCTATGCCTGCTGCTTACGATTTTTATCTTTTAATTCTTCGTCTCGCCTCCGTTTACGATCCGGGTTATAATTTATTTACAAAAAATAAATAAACCTAGATCTAGACTAGTCTATTACATTGATCAAATCAAATAAATCCTAATCTACTAGTGGATTTTCTCACGAGGCAAAACGAATCCGAACGAATCGAATTAAAAACCACAATTTATATGCATGCATAAATAAACACATTAAATTCCATGACAATTGGATATCTGCAAAAAAGATCTAGCAATTCTACTATCCAATTTCAAATTTAATGATAATGAATTAAATTACAATTTAAAAAATTCAGAGCCCGAAACCGTGGCTCTGATACCAGTTGTTGGGGAATAATTTGCACAGATCTATTCGGGATGAATATTTAAATAAAAATTTAATTCTTATAATTATTACTAGCATGAATTAATCCTATATTAATTCAAATAATAATCCAACAACAAATCATGCATATAATTAATTCACGTAAATCCTACGAATGCGAAATTCTACGAGTTTACGTGAACGTACCTCTTGGGATGGCAATGGCTTGGTTGATTAGACTCACCAAAAGAACTTCCCAAGTATTCCCTTAATCCTTGCTCGACTATCCGGTGGTAGGACGCTCGCGAGCAATTAACAAAAGGAAAATAAATTATGTTGCACCACCTTTGTGGATCTACTAATTTTTCCAGCACATGGAATTGTACTTGGGAATGAAAGAGTCATCCCCTATTTATAGAGCATAGGTGGTCGAAAATTTTGGGCAAAAAATAATGTGGGAAAATCTTTTCTTGATCTCCAAGAAATCTTGAATATATCTCATATATTCTTTTTCCCATAATTATAATATTCCACAAAATCACACCTACTCTTTGTTATGGGATATTTTCGAAATTATAGGCAAGAATCCAAGATTTGGATCTTCTTGAATTTATGAGATATTCTTGTATTTCAAGAAATACATATCTTCCATAATATTTTTTCAAGAAAATCTTTCTTGTCCTTTATATTTCAAAATTTTCGAAATTTTCTTCATGAATAACCAAGTGGGAGATTTCTTGAATTTAATGAGATAATCTTGTATTCCAAGAATATATATCTTCATTCCAAAACAAAATTCAAAGAAAATCTTTCTCCCCTTTTTATCCATAAATTTAAAAAATAATGGAAAAAATAAGCAACAATATTTATTTTATTTTAAACACATTTTTCAGTTATTGGACTGTATGTTGGGCTACTTAGGGGGCCTTTAGGAGAATTAAGATTGGACCTTCCAATAGATCTTGAATTATCAATATTGAGCCACAATATTATTCAAGCCCATAAATATTAATTAATCCCACTACATAATTAATATTGCACTATCCATCTTAACCCATATTACAGTCAATATGGCTCCCGGTTATTATTTCTCGTGTTTAAGATTATCTAGCCCATCAATTAATTCAAGCCACTGAAATAGCTTTCCATTAATTAACATATTTTGTCCTTGGTCAAGGAACGGTTCAACATTATTATCCATACCGGAAACTAATTCCACTTGCAAGATTTGGTATGATAAAGCTTATGAACCTCCCAAGGGGGCAAATCGAACAAGCGTACTTGCACACGATTCTCCGTATTAAATCTTAGCAATCACATGTGACCAATAATATTGCCCAAGATAAAAAGTATTGAATCTCGTTGATTCTCTACCCATGATAAGTCAAAGCAATAGTTACCAACCACACGTGATCCTATTTAAGGAACGAAGATTAAGAAATAACGAACCACTGAGGTCTAATTCTTCCTTGTTCAGTTCTGAAAAATTTGTCCTCCTGTAGGTCCTATTCAGTGCATCAGTCATGCACTAGTGTAATCTCTTGGTCAAGACAAGCCAATCCGAGCCTTACACTTCAACCTTTCACGATGGGTTGTTCACTTCCATCTAGGGCGTGAATGACGTACTTTTAGTTACAAGGGACTGTTAATCTAATCTTCTGTGATCTGGTATCACTAAATTAACTACAATGTAACACGTACGATTTATTGAACAGTTATGCAGTAAATATATGTAACATTCGATGATATTTAAAGCATCAGTGATAAACAATTTATTTCAGTAAATAAGTTCGAAATTCAGTTTTGATTATACAAAGTAAAAGCATACTTTCTAGTATAATCCCAACATGTTGATCAGTTCATTTTGACTTAGTGTATATGTATCCCTTGCCTCTTCAATTGCACAAATTTTTGCATCAAAGCGCTTAGGTACAGTACGTAAAATCTTAAGAACTAATCTCACATTGGAGATGGGATCTCCAAGAGATTGAGCTTCATTTGCAATTTCAGTGACCCATTCGTTGTAAGAAGAAATTATTTCATCCTCCTTCATCTTCAAGTTCTCGAACTTTGTCCCAAGCATTCGAAGTCTGGACCTTCGAGCACTATCTGAACCTTCATTGTGTTCTTGCAATCTATCCCAAGCTTCTTTTGCAGAAATACATGTTGATATGATCTTGAACATAGTCATATCAACTGATGTGAATATTGCATTCAAAGCTTTATAATTGTAGCTAGCAGTTGTACTTTTTTCATTAGTCCAATCCAGTTCGCGTTTGATTGTAACTTCTCCTTCTTCATCTGCAACATTCTTAGGAGGTGTCCATCCTGAAAGTATACTTCTCCAGGCACGTTCATCAATTGACTTGATGTACATCCTCATCTTTGGTTTCCAATAAGCATAGTTTGTACCATCAAGAATTGGTGGTCTCAAACTTTATGGAGTAAGTGGATATTCCATCGCCATAAAAAAAACAACACACTTGACACAGGATCTAACTTAGTAAAATCAAGTTTTGGCTCTGATACCAACTGAAAGTGTGTGAAATGGGGTTGTGTTTAGTAAAATCAGAGTAATGTTACACTGAATGTTGTAACACTCAAAGTAACATTCAAAGGACAGAAACAACGGAAGACTCAGAAACACAACATACGAAATTAATAAGACTTTGCACAATCTATATCAATATAGATTGTGATGCCTTATGGCCGAAATCACTATTTATCAAAATAATGAATACAAAGAGGCTCACAAATCGAATCCTCTTGAAACAAGATCAAGCATATGATCTAAAGGCTAGGTGTATCTCTACACTACCAAAGGTGACCTGTTCTATGAGTGTGAAACTATCTTACACCGAGACTAACACTCCACATAAAACAAATCTAGCACCAGTTCAAGGTATTGTAAACCCTACAATTACACTCTTATGGTAAAACAAACTCCACAACAACAACTCTATCACTCTGGATGCACTCACGCACTCTACAGTTGATGCTTGGTTGTTGCTTCGACTAAACAGCACACGATTAATGGTAATGTTCGGCACTTGATGTGAACATCAAGGTCTTCTATTTATAGACTTGTGTAGCTTTACTAGAGCCTCCTTGAAGGATCTAGAAACTCTTTCATCCACTCTTCCATGATCTTTGTAACTGCCCAGGTAGTGGGTCTTCTCCAATCTTCTGAAAACAGCCACATGATCCAGTCCCTTCTACTCGATTCTTGAAGCTTGTGGAACCTTCTGGAATCTTGCAGAACAACCTAGATCGTCAACCTGCAGTCAACAACATCAAAGATAACATGAACATAGAAGTGTTAGTGGTTAAGAAGAAAGAACGAATACTGATGTTGTAACCAATGTTGTAACATCGGTGGCAACATCAACAGCTGTCTAAGCTTTACTTTTGCACAGCGGTTAAAAATTGTTGTCTAAGTGGTTAAACACCTTAGACAGCTGTAACTTGGACAACCTTTATAACCGCTGTCTAAGGTATTTTTTAACAGCTGTGCAAAGCCAAATCTGTATTAGTGCTTTATCTCCAGGGAAAACCAGATTAATTAATGTCTCATGAAATTTGACTCCAAATATATCCGCAGTACGTACGTGGCCCAAAGTCTTGAGATGATAAGCATGTGGAGTTTTCAGAGTAGTGACAAAATAACTATCATGTTTTATAAAAAAATAATAGTTATTAATTTCACTAAAAATAGGAGGCCTAATTGGCTCGGCAAAATAAATCTGAGCCCCGCTAGGAAAAACTCCCTCATGAGAATTAGGCCCATGTAAACACACAAATTGCTTGATTCCTCTGTGTCCCAATTCTTCATCAAAATAACAACGCCCATTTGTGTTGAAAATTAAGCTCAGTCCAACAACATCAGTAAGTTTGTCAGGCCCAATACTATTAAATGCGAAGATTTGTGGTCCAATGTCATTTACCAAAGTAACAAAGGGCCCAATACAATTATAAGGAGTAATACTAGGCCCAACTGGATGCACGCTGCATTGTGGAGTTAGCGGGGTTGGATGGACGTTGCATCGTGGAGTTAGTGGGGTTAGGGCACGAGCGTGAAAACTTCCACAGTCATCTTCCTCAACAGCGCGGTGTGGCGGCGTCTCGGCAATGGCGGTGTTCCGAGGAGTGAGGGTGTCGGTGAAGGCGGTGGAGTATGATGAACTCCGGTGGAAGGTGTTAGCGACGGCGCACTAGTTGCGGCACGACATCGTCTTTGCAACTGTGGCGAAATTGAAGTCGTCGCGGCTGAGGTTGTTAGTGTTAGTGTCCTAGAGACAATCCATTGTAAGGACATAATGCTCAGATAATATTCAGTATTGATTTAATATTATTGTTTATTTAATATTAAATATATGGCGTTGCACTTATTAGAATATTATGTTTGATTGTTTGCATTTGTTTTTATCTGTGTTCCTTGAGTCATTGTTGTCATTGAGTGAGTGAGAACTCAGATGACCTAAGCATGATTCTCAAATAACCACAATCGAGGATCATCAAGAATGGGATATTGGTGATGCAATGAAGATTGATGTGCGATCTGCATCATACTCTTAGAGAATGTAGTGAGATCTCACTTACTATGAGATACTAGGTATCTCATGATGGATGCACAAATACCTTAGAGGGTACTGGTATACCCATCCGAGAAACCGTTTGATGTAGTTCCACTATATGTGTCTACGGGTGTCTCGGTTAGTGGGAGCGATGCGATACTCCTTTGACTTGAGGTCAATACGTACGACATGTGTGGAGTGATGAACTTTGACCATGACCGACGCTTGCACCCTTCCATGGGTAGATATGGCTTGGATTGAGTTCATCACGAAGTGCATGTGCGTGGTAGTTGAGCCAAAAAAATGATTCATTCCTCAAAGTGGATTTAGAGAGAATATTCATCTTCTCATCATAATTGGATCAAAGTCATTGGCCAATGCACGTCAACTTGGACTTTATGGCCAAGTGTGACATGAGTGATCAATTAGTGATTAGAGATAAATTGATTAAGTTATTTGAATAGACACTTCATCATGTTCAAGGCTTAATCGAGTATTCGTGAATGAAAGGAGGAAATTGTAATAGCCCATGTTTCAGTTATAGGTAGTTGCACATTTCCTTTCAACGTACCTCATATATTGAGAATATCTGATTTATTGTCTAGGGTTCAATTAAGACCGTTAGTTTGACTAATCGCTTGATATATGAGGGTCTATGGGTCACACAACAAGCAACGGTTGTTTACTAATTATAGTTGGTTGATTAAATATTAAATTAGATTTAATATTTAATTTATGGAGAAGTAATTAATAATAGATTAATTTGGAATTAATATTTAATTAAATTGGATTTAATTAAATAAGAATTCCCAATAATAATATTTAGAATATTATTGTAGGATTTAATATATATGAAAACAAATCGTAAAGATTTGTCATATATGGAATTTAAATCCGTAGAGATTTATATGTGGGAAATAAATCTAAGAGATTTATTTAAATAAAGATTAGGGATTTTATTTCCTAATTAGGTTAGCTTGAGACTTAAGCTAATCATTTCCTATATATATGAGCTCTTGGGAATTCATAATACGTGAGTTCATATTTTCTCCATAAAATCTCTAAGTTAGAATTTTTCTAGCAAATTCATCTCGGGGATTCAACGCTGACAGATATGTGCAAGTTAGTAAACGACTGTTACATGGATACCATAGTTGAGGAAACCGTGTACGAAGTGCTGTAAGAATTCTGTTTACGTTTACTCGTATTTAATTATGCAATTAACTGTTCGTTGTTGGTGAATTTTAATTTCTGTTGCGCATGTATTACGTGTTTATGTGCCTCTAAATTCCAACAGAGGTAATAGGTGATGACGTGTGGCTGGGGAAGAAAACGGAATTATGCTTGGCGGGGTGGGTTTTTGGTCGCTATCTGGGCGACAGTAAAGGTTTGTGAAATTTGACATCGTTCACTTGGCAAGGCCGTAGGACGTGGATGGTGGTGTGAATCCAGCTCTGGTGGTGGGATGGTGGCGTACACAGGCGGTGCTGTTGCGGAAGCAACCAGGACTGCCAAAACTGGAGATGGTGGTGGCAATGGCGCCAATAAATCCGGTGTGTGCTCGTCCCTTTGGCAGTAGCAATCGAATATTCTATTGATTGTAACAGTCAATTGAGACCTATCGTAGTGTAATGTCATCATTGATACATGTTGGGAGATGAATTTAATAAAAGATTATATGATTTTGATTAAGATCCCAAAACCCCTGAGTATGACATGTTCAGTAATGATCTTGATAGTTGAGTCAGGATTCAGTTTTAGAGTATTCAGGATGTTATCTGCAAAATGTATAAGTCAGCAGATATAGTTTCAGAATAGTCTCTGAAGACTTAGTATGAAACTGAGAGATCAAGACTTCAAAGATGAAGACTCAAGAAAAGACAACAAGATAAATCTAAAGACTCAGAAGACTCTGAAGACTCAGAAGACTCTGAAGATGCAAGACTGAAGACTGAGTATCTGAAGATCAAGAAAACTAAGAGTACATAATTTATCAAGACTCAAGAATATATGAATGCTTTCGATATGAACTGAATGTTCCAAGGCACTGAATATATCTATCTGAAGGATGCAATACTGAGAGAAACGCGATGCCTTAAAAAGTTAGATATTGCCAAGACATTCAAATGCGCATAAAAAAGGAACTAAGTCGAAGTATTGTTAAGGTTATATCAAACTCGAGTTTGTGATCAAAAAAGCCGTTAAAAGGTGTCTACCCTTAATGAAGACAAAAGTCAAAAAGAGGAAGATGACACTGTACCATACTGACAATGACAGTGACAAGCCTCTGAAAAAAGATGTTAGATGTACGAAAGTTCCAGACTGCAAAAAGTGAAGACCGGCTACATGAAAGGCTATTGCCTAAAACGTGTTAGGGAGTTTCAAACTCTAAATATAGCCGTTTCTCACACACCATAAGAGGGAACTCACGAAATATCTCTCCAACGGATAGTTTTCAAGAGTGACCTTGGTGTATGCCTATAAATCTTGGTGACCCTCTACATAGTAAGGTTACGGAAATTTATACGCAACAAGAGCTCAAACTTATTCTTCGAAAGTTAAAGCACTTTCGAAACACCTTGAATTTCCCAAGTGTTTTTATATTGAAGAGAGCTCAATTTACTAAGCCTAAGCGTGATAAGTTTTATCCAAAAGCTTAGTCGAGATATCCTAACCCTTTGCATTGTGCTTTATTGTAAAGGATATCTCATCCTAGTTGGAAACCAACCAAGAAACCCCAAACCCTTGAGAAGGTAGTTGGAGTGTGTTTGTTGGTAAGTAGAGTTGTAAAGAGTTAGTAAACTACGCGGAGTAGTCAGAAAACTCTAGAGAAGAAGTTAGTAAGCTGTGGGGGGTAGTCTAAAAAGCTTGTGTGTGATTGAGTAAGTAAACTACGGAGGTAGTCAGAAAACTCAAGGTCGGGTTGAGTAAGTAAACTACGTGGAGTAGTCAGAAAACTCAGGGCCGAGTTGAGTAAGTAAACTACGAGGTAGTCAGAAAGCTCAGTTTGATAGTGAATTTCTCTCAAGAGTCGGGAGAGTGGATGTAGGGCTTGAGTCTCGAACCACTATAAATCTTTTTGTGTTCTTTATCGCTTTTATTATCTCGGCTTAATTGTTGCATCAACTTGATTGTGAAAGCATACTTTTCATTGATATTCAGTTGGAATCAATCCACTGAAAGTTGCATAAGTAATTCACAGCCTAATCACTATTTCATAAAGGGAAGGTTTTCAGCAAAGTTTAAAACGAGTATAATCTAAGGGCCAACCATTCCGCACGACTGAGTAGCTAGAACAGATAATTACCAAACTGAACTCTCATCTGAGGATTCAGTAAGTTAGTTATCTGATCCAAGCAACTCAGGATCTCTGACACTCAGGACTCAGTTGGGATTATCTGAGGTATCTGAAAGACTCGGGATCAATCATCTCGATGAACTTTGACTCGAGCAATACATCTTCTCGAGAACCTAATCTTGAGGATTTTCCGACCCAGTGACCTCGAAGAAAAAAATTTTTTAAAATCACTGAACACGTGTATTCCCCCCCCCCATACACGTGTAAGACTCGTTCTCACCGGGACCAACAATACATGACTTTGAATCTCCTCTATGGGATCGACCGCGGGTCCCTTTCCCTTGGCAACTGTCGGTGCCATCGTAACTGGAGCGTAGTCAGACTTTGGATACCAACTGACGCAGCACGAAAGACATGATATAATTTGCAAGGATTAAACCTTACATGAGAGTAATCTCATTTTTTTCATAAATCATCAAAGCTTCTTTACAATGATCTTGAGACAACTATTTATAATCGATAAACTAAAACCACCCATTAACTTAATTAAAACATAAATAAAATTCTAAACTATAAAATATAAGTATAAACAAATAATTATAATGCATTATTATCTCCATCATCGACGCTCTCTATCATCTTCAACCAAATTTCCTCCCCCATCCACCAAATTTCAGATTTGTAAAAATCTAAAAAAATACCACAGATATGTAAAATAAAAAATACAAACAAAAAAACCATAGATCTGTAAATCAAAATACCACCAAAACCAGATAACTAAAAACATAAAAAAATACATAGATTTGGGCACACGTCATCATCATTCATCCCCTCAAAAATTGAAAATTTTCGACACAAAAAATACACAGAATTGGGTAGCCATTCACCCATAGAAATTGGGCAGTCATCCGTAGAAAATTTGCCATATCTGTTCAGATTTTGGCTAAATTTGAAATTCAAATCTTCAAATATGCATCTTCAAATCACCAGCGAACAAGTCACCTTCGTCCCCTCGCCTTCATCCACCAGAGACATCGTTTTCCTCGTCGAGTCTTCACACTTCGTAGATTTGTTCAGATTCGGCCTTCATCCCCGTCGCACAAGTCGCCTTCATTCACCGGAGATGTCGTTTTCGCAGGTGGTGACAGGAGGCGTCGAAAGTGGCGGCAGCAGCGACATGCTTCAGGCGGTGCATGTTGATTTTGGGAGGGAGAGTTGAGAAGTTAGAGAGAGAGAAGAGAAATGAGATAATGAAGGGGTTGGACGGCTGATTGTAACTTGTGGAGAGGAAAATTTAGTATGAGGGTGATATGGGTATTTTAAATAGAGTTTTGGACCTAGGAGTAATTTTTTTTTTTGGACCTAAGAGTTACAATAGGGTGAATCTTAGACCTATAAGCCATTAATTCTTATTTTCTTGATATCATGCCACGCGTCACGCTATATTAAATTATTAATCGAGTTTTACATCTTTGGGCACAGCCTTGCCCGTGCGCTTCCAGGTTGAGGCGGAAAACGGCAGTTCATGCACTTGAATGTTATTAATATAGTATAGATTACCATCATTTTATTTTTTAATTGGAGAAGTTTTTAATTTTTAATTTTTTTTAATTTTTAAAGACAATCAATTATAATAGTTTTATAAGATAATCAATTACAATAATTTCTTCTACCATCGGGCACATGGTAACATCATTTTATCTAGCTATAGACCGGAACCATAATCACCATAAGAGGAGGACCACCCGAAACTGCAACTCGGAACCGCAACTGCACCACAATTGGAACCGCAAACCACCACACAAGAGGGGGACCACCACAAGAGAATAAAAATTCCTTCTCCGTGTCTTGAATCCAAGACCTCAAGGTCTCATGTATTGTAGAATGTAGAGCATCGTGTTGTGCAATAAATTTATATGAATTTATAATGTATTTGAATATAGAATACAATATAATAAGGTGCTATTCAATTAAAAATATATTACGGTTGTGTTTGCAAAAAGTAAAAAGTTGTGAGGGGGTAACTTTAAAAATAAGTGTTTTTAACCCCCTTAATTGAAATTGCAAACACCACCTACATACTCTGATACTCATATGAGTTTACTCCATGATACTGTAATGTACATCACATGATTAAATCCGAAAACTCCAAACCACACTTCATTTATTTAAAAAAATGTTGTTATAATTAATGAACGAATTACTCTTAGGTCCATCTAGAGGGGTTGGATTACTCTTAGATCCATACCTTTATATTATTACTAGTAGGTCCATAATATGAGTGTTGTTTTACTCTTGTACCCTTGCTTCAAACTCCAAGACAGAAATTAATAAAAATCAATTAATAAAAACCCCACCCCCATTTCACACTCACGCTCAGATGTCATTCTCAGAAACCCTAGCTCACTCTTTTCTCTCTCATATTGCCGCGGCCGCGGCTGCCACCCTCTCCACGGCGCGGCCGCGGCCATCCCTCTCTCCCTCCCAAGAAAATCCATCTTGCACCAAATCACTCCCCATCGCTGCCCCTCCACCCCCCACCCCAAGCCCGCGCCGCGGTGAGGAAGAAGAAGACGCACGTCGTCGCTACCCCCAACCAGAAACTTCGCCGCGGCCCTGCCTCCTCCCAGAAACGCCGCGGCGGCCCCGTATAATGGTATACTGGTAATTTCATCACTGTTTATCCTCTGAACAAAATTGGGGATTTTGACATTTCTTCTGTTTGGATAAAGAATGAATTTTTGTGAGGAAATTTTGATTTGGGTTTTGTGGGAAGACGTTTTTGGTTGTTTTTTGAGGTGGGTTTTGTTTGAAATCTTTTCTTTTTTTGTGGTTTTAATGTGTTTGTTGGAGATGAGTGATACAATGTCTTCGTTATCTGTGTATCAGTTTGTGGAGAAAGAGACTATGCTTGGGGTGGTGGTGGTTAAGGGGATGTTGAGATATTGGCCTATGACTAATTGTCAGAAGGAAGTTCTGCTGATTGGTGAGCTTGAAGAATTAGTTGGTCAAGGTATTTGATGATGAAGACAAGGTGTTTGTTTAGTTGTTGCAGAGACTTGGCCGTGATGTTGAGAAGGAAAGTGCAGGCAATATTTCAATGGATGGAGGAAGAAGATGGATATTTGAGTTTGTGGATCTAGAAAGGGTGAATATGAATACTCTGTTTTTATGAAGTTTGTGATTTTAATTCTCAATCTGGGTTTTTTTTAAGATTTGGATTGTTGATATGGAAGTTTATTTGAAGATTTTTATTTTACGAAGATCTGAGTTTGTAAATTTTTGAGCATGTTTATGTGTTTTGATGAATATGTTCATGTCGTGATAAAGACGATGATATGTTAGATATGTAAATTTTTTATATTTTTTTAATTTTGATATATAAATTTATGTAATATTCTATTTTTTATATGAATTTGAGATTTTAATTTTTAGATATGAATCTTGCAACTCTTTTAATTTTGAGATTGATAAACAATTTGAAAGAAATGCAGAAATGAATGGATAGAAAAAATGCAAAATTTTTTTACAATTTATAAACAATTTGAGTAATAAAATGAATCAGCAAAAATGAATGGGGAGGAGAATGATTTTTGGGTGATTGAGCAAGTTGATAAAAAAGGAAGAAAAAGGTAAAAAAGGGAAGAAAAAGTGATAAAGGAAGAGAGAGAAAATTAAGGAGAATTGTGTTTTTTATATATAATCCTTTGAACCTCTTAGTATTTTTTTTTTCAAAATTGGACTTAACAATAATTTATAAGGGGGATTTGGATCTAAGAGTGATCTACCGTAATTGATTACAAAGTCGTGTAAAATTCCCAATAGTTTCTCATCTCCAAAAAGTAACGAGCACAACTAGTTAAATAAGAAAAATACGTAACGATTTATGTCCATTTTCTCTAATTTCATTTTGTTGAAAGTTGAAACACAACATTAATTCATTCATATTTTGATTGCCTGCTCGCGCTCTCCCCCCCTTCTCTACCGCGCTGCTGCTACTTGCTAGTGAAGGGGTAATAGACTCCCTCAATTCCTGTTTCCTTTAAATTACTCTCTTTTCTGAGAAGAAAAAGGCAATCTTTTTTTGGTTGAGTTTAAACCCTGCATCTCGTTGTTGCACATGAATTGCTCGATCTAATGCCTCACCCCACTGTACCTCCGATTCTTGAGCTATTACAATGTTTGGTTTCAAAATGAGTTTCTTTCGATTAAAGTAGATGCTTTCCAACCATAAATGTCACCCCAAAAACTCGTTGCACCATAATAAGGATTTTTTTTTTTGGGGGGCAAGTTTAGGTGTGTGAATGAAGCTTTTATGGGTATCTCAACATTCTTGTTCAGTTGATCAATGCTAAAATTGATGTTTTTTTCTTTGGAGCAGGATATTAAAGAGAGGGAAAATGAAGGTGAGCCTAGAAGGGGAAAAGGTAATGCTGGTGCCATACATGAAAGAACATGTGGGCAAGTACCTTGTGTGGATGCAAGATGAATCCATTCTCCAAGCCACCGCGTCTGAGCCGCTTACCCTCGATCAAGAATACGAGATGCAGCTTTCATGGCTTCAAGACCCCCTTAGTATGTACTAGTATTAAACTTCCCTCTTTAACTACTTAAGCTTTTTTATTCTTATTCATTATTAAAAAATTGTTAACTAAGTGATACTCCCTCCGTCCCGAAATAGGCTTCACACTTTAGAGAGCACGCATATTAAGAAAAATGGAGTAATTTATGGGATTTTAAGGGATAATTTCGTAAATCTTTATGTATAAAGTGAATAAGTTGGCTGGATTGTGTGTGTATTGTGAGGGTGAAGTTTATGAAGAATTTTCTACTTTTGGGGTGTGAAGTTTATTGGGGGATGGATGGAAAAGGTTCGCGTGAAGTCTATTTCGGGATGGAGGGAGTATATATTATTAGTGGTTGTGGGTTTTGTTTTGCAGAGCAGACTTTTATTGTGCTGGACAAAGAATTAGTGGTAGGAGATTTCATCCATGGAGAACCCCATACTGAAGGTCTTTTTTTTAGTCTACCAAATGATAAATGTTCATCATAAGTAATGAAAGTGAATGTATACGAAGTGCTCGGATACTGCTAAATATTTGGCCTATAGTTGCTGGTATTTATTAAACAGGATTAGTGTTCGTTTATTGGGGATAGAATTAGAGTTTACATTTACGCAGGAGTATTAGGAGATTAGAAGTATGAGATTGAAAAATGGAAAGTGCTTTGGTGCTTTCTTTAAATCTTCTGCACTGCATACAATGGCACTCTTACATTCTATAGTGATTGTTTTCAGCTATGGTTGGTGATGTAAATATATTTATGAATGACCTCGATGATCCTAAAATTGCAGAGGTAGAAATAATGATCGCTGAACCAAAAAGGTACCCAACTCTTTTTTCTAATATCCAACATTTTCTTTATATTTTTCAGATTTTGACTTGATATTTTTTAAATAACTTTTTGCTTTTATTCTTTAGTTCTATGCCCATGAGTTGGTTTTAGAAAAGTTTTTATACTAGTAGTTTAAATAGCAATATGGCTTTGTTGATTTTTGTGCATATTCCTCGGATCATTCTTGGTTGAGAATTTGATCATACTCAGAGCATCTAAAAGATAATGAATGTCATTAACTATTTAACTGTAACAGCATTGATAGGAAAGTAAACATGTTATTTGATTAGCATATTATCAAATTTCATTTTTCTTAGCTAAGATTGCTTAAATTAGAATTTCCTTATTTTCCGTCCTCTAGGGTCAAATCCATGACTCAACTCCTTGTCAAAATACTTTCGATTTGCTGAATAGCAACCATACTATTGAATTTCGTATTGGAGTAATTTTAGTAGATTAATTTGACTTAGTCTGAGTGACTTATAAAGCCATTCAAAGCATTGCTCAAATTTCTCTCAAGATATTCTTCTTTTACAGTCGAGGCAAAGGACTAGCAAAAGAGTCGGTTCTCCTCATGATGGCATTTGCTGTTAAGAATTTTGGCATTCACATCTTTCGTAACAAATGAAGCTTCAATTTGCCTATTCAAAAAATTGGTGGGTCTCTCTCTCTCTCTCTCTCTCTCTCTCTCTGCATACTGATGAACAATGACAGCTTTACTGAGCATTTCACACTCCCTCCGTATCATTATAACTTTCTCATTTTCCTTTTCTATATGTCTCACAATCAGTTTCTCATTTCATAAATTGAAAAAATAAATTCCACTGCCCATTACATTTATCCTCACTTTCTACACAATACCACAAAAAATGACATTCATTACTCCACACACATTTTTCCTCCCTCCCAAATTCCAAAATTAACCTTTACTTCTCATCAACTGGATCACTGAACTAAATCGCAAATGTGTTTTCGAATCTTCTCTCTCAGTTGGCTTCAGAATGATTGGATGATTAGTGCACCATTGTTGTTAGATTTAGAGAGATTTAATATGAGACATTAAATTAGTTCTGATAATGTAGTTTTGCTGTGTTTCACAGATTACATTGGAATTGCCAATAACAGAATCCAAGAGCAAGGAACTCCAACAGTTAATCGCTAACATTGTAACTCATTCATGACCACAAATATCATTCTTTGGCCAGATAAGCCATGAGAAAATCTTGCGTAATACTCTACTTTACATGTGACAGGCCATTAGTCGCTTGTACTAAGAAATGGTTTAGATTTTTAGACAAATTCTTGTGGCTTGATGAACTTGCAATGAAATCTAATTTCCTTCCCTGATTTATGGTTGACATCTTTTGATCCAGCAAAATATGTGAAACCTTAGTATATAACTCAGAAAAATTGTATGCTGTTTTCACTCTTTGTTCTGTGTTCCCATTGGAGAGCTCCTGGAAAACCTTTCCTCTGCTATAATATCTCTTAAAAGTTTCCTTGCTTTCTCCAACTAGATTTTTGATTCATGTTGTTCCACCACTTTTTTGTGTGGCCAAAATTGCAAATTATTGATATGGTGAAGTTGAGCATCTACTTAAAAGACTTGATTCTTGATTCTAAATCAATATTCTGCTGCTAGGAAGATTAATATATGCAGGAGTTGAAGAGTCTTTCTGTTGGATGAGAAAGTGCTATTTTAGCAGAGAAAAATGACAAGCATAGAAGCAATTAAGAATATGCTCATTAGGAGATTGAATCAAGATTGATTCATTAGAATAAGTCTCTTGTGAACCCCGGGTTCACGTGAACTCTTTTTTTCAAGTGTCGCTGTTATGCATATATATTATAATTATTTTTAAAAAAAAGCTTAATTTTTAAAATAGTGATAGTGCATATATATAACCGTCATAATGCTTATGCATAACAATAATAGTTCATATTCAAAAACAGTGATATTTGGGAAAAAAAAAATTATGTGAACTCGAACGTTGAGTTTTTGGTTTCCACGTCTTTAGGTTGCATTAAGGTTGGGCCTTTTTGCTGGTTAGGCTTTTGTTATTGGGCCTTGCAGAATAGTTTCTTATCAACGTCAGATTTTTTGTCCAACATTTTTGTTTTTCTCTTCAATAATACCAACAAATTAGACTCAGTAATGAAGAATAGTTCACATGGAGACCAACTCAAATTTCCTACCTAACGCCTGATTAATAAGAAAATGAATTGGTAGTAGAATAGATGTTTAGAAATCGTAAAATTTGGAAACTTGTATTTATGACAAGTTTGAATTTTATGCGAGAGGTCCCTTTATTAGGGGAAAACATTGTCTATTTCTTTTTTTAACCAGGTGGCTTAGCCCACCTGACCACTGAGCTCCTCAATTGAGTGGGAGACCCATGTTCGATTTCCTTTAGGAACAAATTGGAGTATGGGAGTTATAAGGTGGCTTGATGAATTTGTGGAGTGTTTGGGTGTTTGGTGTACTAACTACTAACAACTAACTTTGTCAGATAAAAAAAAAAAAACATCGTCTATTTCTTTTGGCTTCTAAAATCTCACACAGGTCAACCCTTACTCGTTGGAAGATTGATTGGTAGAAAACTACTATTAATATTATTATTATTGATGCTGCACAAATATCACATGCTTGAGATGATGACACGTGTATTGAATTTATAAGATGATGATATTTGGAATAGTCCTACAATGGGCTCTCTTTGGGCTTGGCAGACTCTGGGGTTTCAGTCTCAGGAGGATCCCAAGCCATTCTATTTTCTCGGGAGAGAGAATGAGAGTTGACAAGTCTTGGTTGATGACTAATCCGGGTCATGAAGAATTGGCCAATCAGGAAGGGCCACATGGAGACTTTGTGGAAGTCTTCCCCGATTTTAGGAAGAGACACTCCAAGTTTGAAAAGAAGAAGATAATTGAGAGAATCAAGGGAGCGGTCATTGAGATATTCTAGGGAGACGCGTGGAAGAGCAATTGACATTAGTATTAGCCATGTTGGCCTTTTCTTTGATCTTCTCTTTGTTTATCTCAATGTTAGAATATACAAGGAAAAACACCAACTACAGTGAGAATCTATATTTATATATAAAAAAACAGAAATCATCCCAAATTTGAAAATTATTGAATTTTCCCGCCAAAATTTATTGCTAAATTGGGAGACATACCTATGGAATCATTGCTATCAACCTTCCTTGATTAAAATTAATTATGCAATCATAACCGTGTATCGCACGGGTTCAATTACTAGTGAAATATAAAGATTGAATTCTCTACTTTCTATGTTAGTTTATTATACAAATTGTTGGTCCCGAATTTCTGGAAACCCATTAGCGGTGAAAATAGCATGTAATGCATATAAAACAGGGGTGAGGGCAGAGTGATTCCAATTGCTCTTTTTCGCTTTTAAGAACAATGTGTGTTTTGCTTAATCGAATGCATATGGCAAGTAAGAACATAAAGCAGTAAAGAACACACGATTTTATAGTGGTTCGGACAACTCGTCCTGCATCCACTCTTCCCTTCATGGGGCACCAACTTAACCAACTGGACTTAGTTTACCGTGTTAGTCCAACACCCAACAGATGTTTACCGAGTTCACACTCAAAAGAGACTTATCTCCCTCATGGGATTGCCTACCCTCCCTTTCGGGATTGCTAGATGTTTACCGAGTTCACACTCAAACGGGACTTATCTCCCTCACGGGATTGCCTACCCTCCCTTACGGGATTGCTAGATGTTTACCGAGTTCTCACTCAACCTACAAACTTATCCTACCAAACTGATTTGGGTAAGGTTTGTTTGGTTTCCAACTAGGTTGAGATTTTCCCTTACATTTGTTTAGCCCCAATGCTAAGGATGGGAAAATCTCTCTAAGCTTAGGATATTACATTTGTGCTTAGATCTAGGGTAGAACACTCTTGAATATATGCGTGTATTTCTTGCTCAGTGTTCTATGGTGGAGATGCTGATTGATTTGGCTCTGTAGCTTGATGGATCATGCATTTCTCACACTTCCACACGAATAATGAAGGAAGAACTTTGTATTTATAGTGTGAATTTGAATGTTACCGTTGGATGGAGTCACATTCAAATCCATACTATTCTGTAGCTTCTTGCAGCTTTTTCGGCTTGTTGTCTTCCTCTCATTGGTCCACGTCAGCTGAATCTAACGGATATAATCTTCAGGATCTTCTGAGTCTTCAGGTTTCTCTGAGTCTTCAGGATTCTTCTGAGTCTCAGGATTCTTCTGATCCTCAGGTTTCTTGATTTTAGCATACTTCTCTTGGTGGACCTTATCGTCGAGCATCTTGACACTCGAAATAAGCGAGTTGACCGACTTCGAACAATCGACCCTCAGTCACTAGCTTTTCGAGCTAAACGATCATCGATGGCGTTACGATTCTCGATGAACATGACTTGGATGACTTCTTCGATGACTTCTCTTCGATTTCTTCTACTTTGATCCGGTATCACGATTTTTGGTTTCGATATCGATTTCTTCTCGCTTTGATCTGATCGACTCACATGATCGGAATCGATTAGCCTCAGTCAACATATCAGTTTATCTGCATTAGATTTGTACATCAGGTTAGCATATCCGGTTAGCATATCAGGTTAGCTTATCTGATCTCGATCACGTCTGATCTCGATTAGTCTCATCTACTCCTCTTCTGATCTGCAACCTCCTCTTCTGATCTGGCCATCTGGTCATCCGATCCGTCTTGAATCAGTGCGCACTGATCATCATCGATCATCCGATCACCGCTTTATCTTTTCTTCTCTTCTGATTTTGCACAACTCATCAGTTAACTCCGGAACTCATCTTACTCATCTGATCTCGATCAGTCTCGTCTGCAGCCTCGTCTGATCTCGATCATCTACTTATGATTTCGTGAGTTCCCCCTCAACTTACTCTCTCGTTCCCCCTCAACTTGTTATCTGTAGATTAGCTTAAATAACACAAGTTGATAATGTTTTGGCATAATTCATCAAAACTAAAATATCCCAACACATATACCTCATCTCAAACACTTAAAATAGAATATAGACATTTTGCTTACGATCTGCAGCAGAGTGAATATTTAGATCGTCTAACCTTTAAGGGTATGTTCGTTTCTTGACTATCACAGACAGACTTTGGACTTTACAATCCTAAATACCCTTTAT
Source organism: Stenogyne calaminthoides (assembly GCA_037126765.1). NCBI lineage: Eukaryota > Viridiplantae > Streptophyta > Magnoliopsida > Lamiales > Lamiaceae > Stenogyne > Stenogyne calaminthoides. The sequence continues at coordinate 33,217,727 of JBBCBC010000007.1, read as the reverse complement.
TCCAATACTCCACAAAAGTATTTTGAAATCCTATTTAATCCACCCCTAATACCTACTATTACATCATATACCCTATTTACCCAACATTTTCTTTGGCCTAATAAAAAAGTCTACAAATTTCCTTACTTTTACACAATTTTCAACACATCACATTCATTCAATAATTACAATAATAATATAATAATATAAATTAATCAACTTTTTCTTCATCCTACACAATCATACTGTTGGGATATTTTAGTTTTGATGAATTATGACAAAACATTATCAACTTGTATTATTGAAGTTAATTTACAGATAACAAGTTGAGGGGGAACGAAAGAACAAGTTGAGGGGGAACTCACGGAATCAGAAGTAGATGATCGAGATCGACGAGGTTACTGCATTTAGACCGATTGAGATCGAATGAAATTAGATGAGTTCGAGTTAAGCGATGAGTTGTGCAAAATCGAAAGAGAAGAAAAGTTAAGCCACCGATCGAAAAAAACCACGGAAGATCAGAAGAGAAGGTTGCGATCCGAAGAGGAAGGCGGATGAGATGGATCAAGATCAGACGTGATCAAAATCAGATATGATAAACCGATATGCTAACCTGATGTACTGACTTGATGCTATCCTGATATGTTGACTGAAGATGTGTTGATCTGATCACGAAATGATCGATCGAAAAGAAGAAATCGATAGCCCGAAATCAAGTGATCCGAGGCTCAAGAAGTAAAAGTGATCCGAGGCTCAGTAAGTAAAAGTGATCTGAGGCTCAGTAAGTAAAAGTGATCTGAGGCTCAATAAGTAAAGTGATCTGAGGCTCAGTAAGTAAAAGTGATCTGAGGCTCAGTAAGTAAAAGTGACCTGAGGGTCGATGTCCGGTCGAGGAATCGAACTCACCACCGAGTGTCAAGATGCCCGACGCACAAGGTCCGGCCAAGAGAAGTCTCACAATCAAGAACCCCGAGAAACCAAGGCTCAGAGAAACCTCAAGGCTCGTGAGAATCTCAAGACTCGAGAAAAACCTCAAGGCTCGGAGAAACCCAAGGCTCAGAGAATCTCAAGACTCGGGAGAAACCCGGGAGGCTCGGAGAAACCCAAGACTCGAGAGAATCCCAAGGCTCAAGATCCTCAAGAATATAGCCGATTAGATTCAAATTGACGTGGACCAATGAGAGGAAGACAACCAGCCTGAAGAAGCTGCAGAACTTACAGAATAGTATGGATTTGAATGTGATTCTCTCCAACGGTAACATTCAAATCCACACTATAAATACAAGATCTTCCATCAAATTACGGGTGGAGAATGTGGAAAAAGATGCAATAGAGCCAAGAGCCATACACTCAAGCATTCCCACCATAGAACACAAGTCTGTAGATATACAAATATATTCAAGAGTGTTCTTAAACCCAATCTAAGCAACCCACGATATATCCTAAGCTTAGAGAAATTTTCCCAACCTTAGCATTGAGGCTAAACAAATGTAAGGGAAAATCTCAACCTAGTTGGAGACACCAACCAAACCCAAACCCTATTGTTAGGTAGTTTGTGTGAAGTTGTAAAAAGTTAGTAAGCTGCAGTGAGTCAGCCAGAAAACTCTAGAGAAGAAGTGAGTAAGCTACAGTGAGTTAGCCTGAAAGCTTGTAGGCGATCCCGTGAAGGGTGATAAGTCCCGAGTGTTGGGATTATACTGGAAAGTATGCTTTTACTTTGTATAATCAAAACTGAATTTCGGACTTATTTACTGAAATAAATTATTTATCACTGATGCTTTAAATATCATCGAATGTTACATATATTTATTGCATAACTGTTCATTAAATAGTAAGTGTTACATTGTAGTTAATTTAGTGATACCAGATCACAGAAGATTAAATTAACAATCCCTTGTAACTAAAAGTACACCATTCATGACCTAGATGGAAATGAACAATCCATCGTGAAAGGTTGAAGTGTAAGGCTCGGATTGACTTGTCTTGACCAAGAGATTACACTAGTGCATGACTGATGCACTGAATAGGACCTACAGGAGGACAAATCCTTCAGAACTGAACAAGGAAGAATTAGACCTCAGTGGTTCGTTATTTCTTAATCTTCGTTCCTTAAATAGGATCACGTGTGATTGGTAACTATTGCTTTGACTTATCATGGGTAGAGAATCAACGAGATTCAATACTTTTTATCTTGGGCAATATTATTGGTCACATGCGATTGCTAAGATTTAATACGGAGAATCGTGTGCAAGTACGCTTGTTCGATTTGCCCCCTTGGGAGGTTCATAAGCTTTATCATACCAAATCTTGCAAGTGGAACTAGTTTCCGGTATGGATAATAATGTTGAACCATTCCTTAACTAAGGACAAAAGATATTAATTAATGGAAAGCTATTTCAGTGGCTTGAATTAATTAATGGGCTAGATAATCTTAAACAAGAGAAATAATAACCGGGAGCCATATTGACTGTAATATAGGTTAAGATGGATAGTGCAATATTATTTATGTAGTGGGATTAATTAATATTTATGGGCTTGAATAATATTGTGGCTCAATATTGATAATTCAAGATCCATTGGAAGGTGCAATCTTAATTCTCCTAAAGGCCCCCTAAGTAGCCAACATATAGTCCAATAACTGAAAAAAGTGTTTAAAATAAAATAAATATTGTTGCTTTATTTTCCATTTTTTTCGAAATTTATGGATTAAAATGAGAGAAAGATTTTCTTTGAATTTTGTTATGGAATGAAGATATGTATTCTTGGAAATCTCCCACTTAGTCATCCATATAGCATATTTCGAAATTTTGTGAAAAAAAAGGGAAAGAAAGATATTCTTGATTTTCTTGAAAAGATATTATGAAAGATATGTATTTCTTGAAATACAAGAATATCTCATAAATTCAAGAAGATCCAAATCTTGGATTCTTGCCCTATTTTTTCGAAAATATTCCATAACAAAGAGGAGGTGGGATTTTGTGGAATATTATAATTATGGGAAAAAGAATATAGGAGATATATTCAAGATTTCTTGGAGATCAAGAAAAGATTTTCCCACATTGTTTTTGCCTCAAAATTTCGACCACCACTACTCTATAAATAGGGGATGATTCTTTCATTCCCAAGTACAATTCCATGTGCTGAAAAAATTAGCAAATCCACAAAGGTGGTGCAACAAAATTTATTTTTCTTTTGTTAATTGTTCGCAAGTGTCCTACCACCGGATAGTCGAGCAAGGATTAAGGGAATACTTGGGAAGTTCTTTTGGTGTGTCTAATCAACAAAACCATTGCCGTCCCAAGAGGTATGTTCACGTAAACTCGTAGAATTTCCGCATGCGTAGGATTTACGTGAATTGATTATATGCATGATTTGTTGTTGGATTATTATTTGAATTAATATAGGATTAATTCATGCTAGTAATAATTATAAGAATTAAATTTGTATTTAAATATTCATCCCGAATAGATCCGTGCAACTTATTCCCCAACACCGAGGTGAGCCAGAGAGGGTGATAAGTCCAGTTTGAGTGAGAGCTCGGTAAATATCTGTAGGCAATCCCGTGGAGGGTGATAAGTCCCATTTGAAGGAATTTCCCTTGGAACAGGGAGAGTGGATGTAGGAGCTTGAGTCTCTGAACCACTATACTTTGTTGTGTTCTTTATTGCTTTATGTTCTTATCTTGTCATATGCATTCGATTATAAGCAAAACACAACACATGGACTTAAAAAGCAAAAAAAATTGGAATCACTCTGCCCTCACCCCTGTTTTATATGCATTTCATGATTTTTTCCGCATTTCATGGGTTTTTCACCGGGACAAACAATTGGTATCAGAGCGGGAGTTCAAAAGGTTCACTGATTTCAAAGTAACCACCTGAACTGATCTATTTTAAAAACCCGTCTCTGTACTGATACCAAACAATTGGTATCAGAGCAGGAGTTCAAAAGATCACTTTTAATGTGATCACCTGAACTGATCTTTTTAAATGAAAACCCGTTTCTTTAAAAATGCATATATTTTAATGTTTGGGCGTCATTATCAAAAATGGGGAAATTGTTGGGATATTTTAGTTTTGATGAATTATGCCAAAACATTATCAACTTGTGTTATTGAAGCTAATTTACAGATAACAAGTTGAGGGGGAACTCACGGAATCAGAAGTGGATGACCGAGATCAGACGAGGCTGCAGACGAGATTGATCGAGATCAGATGAGTTAGATGAGTTCCGAGTTAACTGATGAGTTGTGCAAATTCAGAAGAGAAGAAAAGCTAAGCCAACTGATCAGAAAGAAACTGACCAGAAGATCAGAAGAGTGTTGGGATTATACTGAAAAGTATGCTTTTTCCTTTGTATAATCGAAACTGAATTTTCAGACTTATTTACTGAAATAAATTGTTTATCACTGATGCTTTAAATATGATTGAATGTTAAATATATTTACTGCATAACTGTTCAATAATTCGTACGTGTTACATTGTAGTTAATTTAGTGATACCAGATCACAGAAGATTAAATTAACAGTCCCTTGTAACTAAAAGTACGCCATTCACGACCTAGATGGAAATGAACAACCCATCGCGAAAGGTTGAGGTGAAAGGCTAAGATTGGTTTGTCTTGACCAAGAGATTACACTAGTGCATGACTGATGCACTGAATAGGACCTACAGGAGGATAAATTCTTCAGAACTGAACAAGGGAGAATTAGACCTCAGTGGTTCGTTATTTCTTAACCTTCGTCCCTTAAATAGGATCACGTGGGATTGGTAACTATTGCTTTGACTTATCATGGGTAGTGAATCAAAGAGATTCAATACTTTTTATCTTGGGCAATATTATTGGTCACATGTGATTGCTAAGATTTAATATGAAGAAACGTGTGCAAGTACGCTTGTTTCATTTGCCCCCTTGGGAGGTTCATAAGCTTTATCATACAAAATCTTGCAAGTGGAATTAGTTTCCGGTATGGATAATAATGTTGAACCGTTCCTCGACCAAGGATAAAAGATGTTAATTAATGGAAAGCTATTTCAGTGGCTTGAATTAATTAATGAGCTAGATAATCTTAAACACGGGAAATAATGACCGGGAGCCATATTGATTGTAATATGGGTTAAGATGGATAGTGCAATATTAATTATGTTGTGGGATTAATTAATATTTATGGGCTTGAATTATATTGTGGCTCAATATTAGATATTCAAGGTCCATTAGAAGGTCCAATCTTAATTCTCCTAAAGGCCCCCTGAGTAGCCCAACAAATAGTCCAATAACTGAAAAAGGTGATTAAAATAAAATAAATATTGTTGCTTATTTTTCCTTAATATTTTCGAAATTTATGGATAAAAGAGGGAGAAAGATTTTCTTTGAATTTTGTTATGGAATGAAGATATATATTCTTGGAATACAAGATTATCTCATTAAATTCAAGAAATCTCCCACTTGGTTATTCATAAGGGATATTTCGAAATTTTGAAAATAAAGGACAAGAAAGATTTTCTTGATTTTCTTGAAAATATATTATGGAAGATATGTATTTCTTGAAATACAAGAATATCTCATAAATTCAAGAAGATCCAAATCTTGGAATCTTGGGACCCTTAATTTTCAAAAATTCCATATATTGAGAAGGTGGGATTTTTGTGGAATATTTTAATTATGGGAAAAAGAATATAGGAGATATATTCAAGATTTCTTGGTGATCAAGAAAAGTCTTTTCCCACATTGGTTTTCTACTGAAAATTTCGACCACTTCTCACCTATAAATAGGGGATGATTCTTTCATTCCCAAGTACAATTCCATGTGCTGGAAAAATTAGCAAATCCACATAAGTGGTGCAACAAAGTTTATTTTTTCCTTTTGTTAATTGTTCGACAAGTGTCCTTCCACCGGATAGTTGAGCAAGGGCTAAGGGAATACTTGGGAAGTCCTTTTTGGTTAGTCCGTCCAACCGAATTCACTGCCATCCCGAGAGGTATGTTCACGTAAACCCGTAGATTCCGCATGCGTAGGTTTTACGTGGCTTATTATATGCATGATATGTTGTTGCAATTATTATTTGAATTAATATAAGATTAATTCATGCTAGTAATAATTAAAGAATTAAATTTGTATTTAAATATTCACCCCGAATAGATCTGTGCAACTCATTCCCCAACAACTGGTATCAGAGCCACGGTTTCGGGCTCTGAATTTTTAAATTGTAATTTAATTCATGGACATTAAATTTGAAATTGGATAGTAGAACTGTTAGATCTGTTTTGCAGGTATCCAATTGTCATGGATTTTAATGTGTTTATTTATGCATGCATATAAATTGTGGTTTTAATTCGATTCGTTCGGATTTGTTTTGCCTCGTGAGAAAATCCACGAGTAGACTAGGATTTGTTTGATTTGATCAATGTAATAGACTAGTCTAGATCTAGGTTTATTTATTTTTGTAAATAAATTGTAACCGGATCGGGAACGAAGAGACGAAGAATTAAAGGACAAAATCCGTAATCCCAAGGCGTGGGCGTGGGCAGGGCGGGGCGGGCGGCCGAGCGCAAAGCGAAGAAGCCTGGTGGGGTCAAGGTGCGGGGGTGGGTCAAGGTGATCACGATGTACAGACGGGCCAAGACGCCGCCTGACGCGGACCTTGAAGTAGGACGTCATGGGCAGGCGAGGTCGCGGGCGAGGCGGAGGCGGGAGCGAAGACGATCTTGTGCGTCTCTGCTTCGCCGCCTGCCGAGATCTGCCGACGGTGCCGAGGCGTGCCGAGGCATTAGCGGGGCGGTGCCGAGGCTGGTCTAGGCCAAGTGGCCGGCCGGATGTGGGCGTGCATCCCGGCTGCGAGCTGCTTGGCGTGGCATTTCGATACGAAGTAATTTTCTAGACGATCGAGTGGGAGAAATTCAAGACGGTGTTTCTTCAAGATCAAGCCAAGAAAAATCAAACCATGACAATTGGATAATTTGGGCCCAATATGTTTATTTTTCTGTTTTGCTTGATTTATTTTATGCTATCTTTTGCTTTATTTAATTTGTTTAAATGTGTTTGCATGAGAGTTGCCCAAATGAAAAATCTCACCTTCAAAATTACTAAGTATGTTTAAATAATTAATTGACAATTTTATTCCGGATAATAAAATTGAATTAATTTTGACCTCTATGATTTATTTATTTGTGAATTCTTTTGGAGAAATTCCCCTCACGGGACGGTCAAAAGATAGCTTTCACATGAATGAATTCCAAACGGATGATTGTGGGTTATTACTAGTGGCGACGATGACCCTCCCCACGAGGCTCGATCAAAGCGAAATAGTAATCCTGTATTTAATCATGGTTATTACTTAGGTATAAAATTGATATGCATATACTTCCCAAAGTCCCCGCGATTTTATATTGGTCAAGGGGAGCCAACTATTATTCTCGGATATTAAAGGTTTGTAAATCGTTCTTGTTTGTAACCCGCTTGAATGTGTTTAAATAATGACCCACCCCACGGCTTATATAAAAACTGCTTTTGAGATGTTGGTCGATGCATGTTCATATTTTTTTTTTTGAGATTTTAATATGATGCATGTGATCGAACCTTGTGATATATTTGTGCTTATGCATGTTATTATTTATTTCGATTCATCATGTCACAACCTTTTAATCCACTTTGCTCAATATACTAAAAGACAATTTACTCAATCGAGAGAAAATTTTATTGATTGGAATCGAAAACTCACTATTGTCCTCATCGCACAAAGTCATAACGGGTTCTCGACCACACCTAAACCGGATAAACCATCGATGAGTCCACTAAAATGGTTAAGAAAGAGTATCTTGACCGGGCGGTCTAACGAAATGGCAAAGTGTACCATCTTGCTTTATGTCGATGTGTTTGCAACACCAACACCAAAACGTTGAGACCGGCATGAAAATCATGACTAGTCTTAAAGCGATGTTTCAACATCGAGCCGGTGGGCTCGTCCGATCACCATGGGGACTTGCTCTCTATGAAAATGGTGGAGGGAACACCAGTAAGGAGCACGTTCTCCGGATGATGGCTCACCTTAATAAACTTGAGGTACTTGGCGGCTGAATACGATATATCGAGACCCAAATCGATTTAGGTGCTCCATTCTCTGCCAAAAAGCTTTGAAATATTCGAGGTTGAACTACCAGATGAATAATTAGAAGTTCTCGATGCCTGATCTGTTGCAAGCTTTAGTCTCGGCAGAGGCGATATTGGGGCAGAAAAGCCAAGCCTTGGTGGCAAACAGACCTTCTTCTTCTTCTAGACCAAGGGGTGGTAAGAACAAAAAAAAGGAACAAAGGCCACAAGCAAGTGAACTCAAGTGTTTCCAATGGCAAAGATAAGGTGAAGAAGGGTGGTGGAGTGAACAAGCCAGCTAAGGGGAAGTGCTTCAACTGCGGTGAGAAAGGACATTGGAGGTCAGCCTGTTCCAGACCCAAAAGGGATGGAAAGAAAGGTAATTCTCACGCACTAGTTGTTTGAAACTTGTTTAGCGGAGTATGCCTCCCATTTTGTGGGTTGTGGATACGGGATCCACTAATCATGTTTGTTTCACATTACAGGGGTTCAAGCGGACCCGTCAACTTAGTGGGAGTGAGGTCCTCATCACACTGGGCGATGCTACGAGAGTGGCAGCTGAAGCAGTGAAAGAAGAGCACCTGTCTTTTGAAGACATAGTTTTAATTTTGAGATATTCTTTACGTTCCGGAATTTTAGAAAGAATTTATTTTCAGTTTCTAAACTTTTTATGATGGATATTCAGTTACTTTTTAATAAAGTTGTTACCATTTTTCTTTTGATAAATTTATCTGTCATGGATCTATACAATTAACAGTGCACACCACTCACGAAATGTATCCTATAACACATCAACTGTTTCCGAGAAAAGAAAACGTTCATCAGACGTGAACGAGACACTTCTTTGGCATCTATGATTAGGTCATATAAATCCAAAGTGGATCCAAAGGTTGGTGATAGACGGTTCACTAGGGCTTCTCCAAGTTGAACCGATTCCAACCTGCGAATCATGTTTGGAGGGTAAAATGACCAAGAGGGCATTTGGAGCCAAGGGGAATAGGGCCAAGGAAGTGTTAGAGATCGTTCACACAGATGTATGTGGTCCAATGTCAACCAAAGCAAGAGGAGGTTATGAGTAATTTTATTGATGATTACTCAAGGTATGGTTACATTTTCCATATGAAGCATAAATCTGAGACCTTTGAGAAATTCTAAGAATTTAAGGCTCAAACAGAGAATCATAGGGAAAAACGTATCAAGTCTCTACGATCTGATCATGGAGGCAAATACGTCAGCGATGAGTTTTTGAACCACTTATCTGATGAAGGGATTGTATCCTCCACTCATCAAGACCTAACCCCTCAACAAAACGGGGTTGCAGAGCGAAGAAACATAATTCTTTTGGAAATGGTTAGGTCAATGATGAATTATGCCGATCTTCCCGAGTCGTTCTGGGGTCATACCTTGGAAACAACGACTTACATTCTGAACTTGGTGCTATCCAAATTGGTTCCCAAAACTCCCAAAGAATTGTGGATGTATGCAGTTTTAGTATGAGACACATGAGAATTAGGGGGTGTCCGCCCTACGTGTTGGACAAGGAAGCCAGAAATTGGATCCTCGATCGAAATTAATCTTTGTTTGTAGGATACCCCGAGGGAACAAAAGGGTGTATGTTCTATAGTCCCGAAGATAAAAAGGTGGTCATCAGAACCCACTTTAGATTTTTGGAAGAAGACTATATGAACCAAAGAAAACCCAGAAGTGAGATTACCTTAAATGAGCTTAGAGGGAAAACCTCGATTACTTAATTGTACTAGATGATATACCAAATGATACGCTTTCTAACCGGAGCCTCGTCATAGTGGGAGGGTTGTTAGACGGACCCGAGAGATTCATGGGAATAGGAGAATCCTCGGACTTGATTCCTGATAAGACTTAATCGGACCCATGGACATATGACGAGGCACTCCAAGATAAGGATCTTGATTCTTGGCAAACAAAGAATGAAAGCGAAATGGGTTCTATGTTTCATAATAGAGTGTGGGAGCTAGTCAAACCACTTAATGGGGTCAAACCCATTGGTACAGTAAGTGGGTATATAAGAGGAAAAAAAGGATCGACGGGCGGGAAGGTTGAAACCTTTAAAGCAAGACTAGTGGCGAAAGGTTATACTCAGAAAGAAGGGATCGATTATGAGGAAATTTTTTCGCCCGTAGCCATGCTTAAGTCCATCCGTATTCTCTTATCGATTGCTGCGCATTTTGACTTTGAAATCTGGCAAATGGATGTCAAGACAGCTTTCCTTAACGGAAGTCTTGATGAAGAGATCTATATGCAACAACCCCAAGGTTTTATTGAAACAGGCCAAGAACACCTAGTTTGTAAGCTCAAGAGGTCCATTTACGGACTCAAACAGGCATCCAGAGCTTGGAACCAAAGTTTTGATCATGTAATAAAGTTTTATGGGTTTGATCAAAACGAGTTTGAAAGTTGTGTGTATAAAAAGCGTGTCGGAACTGCATTGGTATTCTTAGTACTGTACGTAGATGATATTGTGATCATCGGGAACGATGTGAAGGTGTGATCAGACGTAAGGGCATGGTTTTCAAAACAGTTTGATATGAAAGACTTAGGGAAAGCCCGACACATCTTTGGGATCAAGATCACTCGAGATCGCAAGAAAAGGATGATCGGGTTATCGCAAGTTTCATACATAGACACTATCTTGAAACACTTCAGCATGCAAGATTCCAAGAAAGGATTCGTACCTTTCAGACTTGGAATCCATCTATCCAAGAAAATGTCCCCTAAGACGCAAAAGGAGATAGATGACATGAAAGGCATTCCTTGTGCTTCGATTTGTCGGAAACCTTATATATGCAATCTCAGGAGACCGGATATCTACTTTGCCATAGGCATGGTAGCAAGATATCAAAGTAACCGAGGAAAGCGCATTGATCTACGATTAAAAACATTCGAAGTGTCCGAAAAGAACTCGGGATAGAATGTTGATTTATCGATCGATAATCCAATCCCCATCGGCTCTACGGAGACTCGGTTTCCAATCGGTTTAGATTCCGAAAATTATCCGCCTCGATTAGTGTGTTTCCATTTGGGAAGTGTAGCCATCAAATGGACGAGTGTGAAGCAAATGCATCAACGACTCAACCATGGAAGTCGGGTAAGAAGTGGCTTGTGAAGCGATGAAAAGAACCGATTGGGCTCTAGATCTTCTTAGTGGACTTGGATGGTGTTATGAATTTGTCTAGCAATATCTGCTAGGGGCAGTTGCAAATTCAAGAGAACTAAGAGTCCACGAGTCAAACAAGCACACTAAAGGAAAGACATCTTATCTAGAAATCGTTAAGAGAGGAGATATAGATGTGGCAAAGAGTCGTCGAGGACGACCCTAGCGAGATCCATTCACAAAGAGGCTGCCTCTGAATACATTCGAGAGACATGTGGGTGGAATGGGTGTCAAGACCGTTGCCAATCTGCTTTGAGTATAAGTGGGAGAAATTATTAGGTTCGTGTAGGTGACATTAGATGTCACGGACTCTGAACATGTTGTAGTATATATAAAAGCGGACTTTGAGTATAAGTGGGAGATTGTTGGGATTATCTTGAAAAGTATGCTTTTTACTTTGTATAATCGACCTTTGGATTTTTCGGACTTATTTATGAAATAAATTTTTTATCACTGATGCTTTAAATATGATTGAATGTTACATATATTTACTGCATAACTGTTCAATAATTCGTACGTGTTACATTGTAAGTTAATTTAGTGATACCAAATCACAGAAGATTAAATTAACAGTCTCTTGTAACTAAAAGTACGCCATTCACGACCTAGATGGAAATGAACAACCCATCGCGAAAGGTTGAGATGTAAGGCTCAGATTGGTTTGTCTTGACCAAGAGATTACACTAGTGCATGGTGATGCCTTTGAATAGGACCCTCTGAGGAGGATAAATTCTTCAGAACTGAACAAGGGAGAATTAGACCTCAGTGGTTCGTTATTTCTTAACCTTCGTCCCTTAAATAGGATCACGTGGGATTGGTAACTATTGCTTTGACTTATCATGGGCAGCGAATCAAAGAGATTCAATACTTTTTATCTTGGGCAATATTATTGGTCAAATGTGATTGCTAAGATTTAATACGAAGAAACGTGTGCAAGTACGCTTGTTTGATTTGCCCCCTTGGGAGGTTCATAAGCTTTATCATACCAAATCTTGCAAGTGGAATTAGTTTCCGGTATGGATAATAATGTTGAACCGTTCCTCGACCAAGGATAAAAGATGTTAATTAATGGAAAGTTATTTCAGGTGGCTTGAATTAATTAATGGGCTAGATAATCTTAAACACGGAAATAATGACCGGAGCCATATTGATTTGTAATATGGGTTAAGATGGATAGTCAATATTAATTATGTAGTGGGATTAATTAATATTTATGGGCTTGAATTATATTGTGGCTCAATATTAGATATTCAAGGTCCATTAGAAGGTCCAATCTTAATTCTCCTAAAGGCCCCCTGAGTAGTCCAACAAATAGCCAAATAACTGAAAAAGGTGATTAAAATAAAATAAATATTGTTGCTTATTTTTCCTTGATATTTTCGAAATTTATGGATAAAAGAGGGAGAAAGATTTTCTTTGAATTTTGTTATGGAATGAAGATATGTATTCTTGGAATACAAGATTATCTCATTAAATTCAAGAAATATCCCACTTGGTTATTCATAAGGGATATTTCGAAATTTTTAAAATAAAGGGCAAGAAAGATTTTCTTGATTTTCTTGAAAAGATATTATGGAAGATATGTATTTCTTGAAATACAAGAATATCTCATAAATTCAAGAAGATCCAAATCTTGGAATCTTGGGACCCTTAATTTTTGAAAATTCCATATATTGAGAAGGTGGAATTTTTGTGGAAAATTTTAATTATGGGAAAAAAAATATAGGAGATATATTCAAGATTTCTTGGTGATCAAGAAAAGTCTTTTTCCACATTGGTTTTCTACTGAAAATTTCGACCACTTCTCACCTATAAATAGGGGATGATTCTTTCATTCCCAAGTACAATTCCATGTGCTGGAAAAATTAGCAAATCCACATAAGTGGTGCAACAAAGTTTATTTTTTCCTTTTGTTAATTGTTCGACAAGTGTCCTTCCACCGGATAGTTGAGCAAGGGCTAAGGGAATACTTGGGAAGTCCTTTTGGTTAGTCCGTCCAAATTCACTTTGCCATCCCGAGAATGCGTTCACGTAAACCCGTAGATTCCGCGTCGTGGGTTTTACGTGGCTTATTATATGCATGATATGTTGTTGCAATTATTATTTGAATTAATATAAGATTAATTCATGCTAGTAATAATTAAAGAATTAAATTTATATTTAAATATTCACCCCGAATAGATCTGTGCAACTCATTCCCCAACAAAGAGAAGGTTCTGGATCGGAAGAGGAAGCGGATGAGATCGATCAAGATCGGGGCGTGATCAAAATCGAGATATGATAAACCGATATGTTAACTTGTAATCAATGACACTATCCCCGATATGTTGACTGGAAGATGTGTTGATCCCGATCAAAAATTGATTAGGGCAAGAAGAAATCGCAGTCAAGTGATCCGAGGCTCAAGAAGTAAAAGTGATCCGAGGCTCGAAGTAAAAAAGTGATCTTCAAGAAGAAAAGTGATCCGAGGCTCAAGAAGATGGATCCGAGGCCGCAGAAGTAAAGTGATCCGAGGCTCAAGAAGTGCGACCTCGAGGGTCGATGTCCGGGGTCGAGGAAAACTCACCAAATTTCGAGGTCAAGATAACGACGTATCAGTCCGGCAAGAGAAGTCTCATTGAATCAAGAACCCCGAGAAACCCGAAGGCTCAGAGAAACTCAAGGCTCGAGAACTCAAGACTCGAGAAACCTCAAGGCTTTGAGAAACCAAGGCTCGTGAGAATCTCGAGAAACCCAAGGCTCAGAGAAACCTGAAGACTCAGAAAATCCTGAAGACTCAGAAGATCCTAAAGAATATAGCCGTTAGATTCAGCTGACGTGGACCAATGAGAGGAAGACAACCAGCCTGAAGAAGCTGCAGAACTTATAGAATAGTATGGATTTGAATGTGATTCTCTCCAGCGGTAACATTCAAATCCACACTATAAATACAAGATCTTCCATCAAATTACTGAATTGGAGAATGTGGAAAAAGATGCTACAGAGCCAAGAGCCATACACTCAAGCATTCCCACCATAGAACACAAGTCTGTAGATATATAAATATATTCAAGAGTGTTCTTAAACCCAATCTAAGCAACCCACGATATATCCTAAGCTTAGAGAGATTTTCCCAACCTTAGCATTGAGGCTAAACAAATGTAAGGGAAAATCTCAACCTAGTTGGAGACACCAACCAAACCCAAACCCTATTGTGAAGTAGTTTGTGTGAAGTTGTAAAGAGTTAGTAAGCTGCAGTGAGTCAATCGAGAGAAGAAGTGAAGTAAGCTCTGATGGAGTTAGCTTTAAAAGCTTGTAGGCGATCCCGTGAAGGGTGATAAGTCCAGAGGCGAGCCCGAGAGGGTGATAAGTCCAGTTTGAGTGAGAACTCGGTAAATATCTGTAGGCAATCCCGTGGAGGGTGATAAGTCGCGTTTGAAGGAATTTCCCTTGGAACAGGGAGAGTGGATGTAGGAGCTTGAGTCTCCGAACCACTATACTTTGTTGTGTTCTTTATTGCTTTATGTTCTTATCTTGTCATATGCATTCGATTATAAGCAAAACACAACACATGGACTTAAAAAGCAAAAAAAATTGGAATCACTCTGCCCTCACCCCTATTTTATATGCATTTCATGATTTTTTCCGCATTTCATGGGTTTTTCACCGGACAAACAATTGGTATCAGAGCGGGAGTTCAAAAGGTTCACTGATTTCAAAGTAACCACCTGAACTGATCTATTTTAAAAACCCGTCTCTGTACTGATACCAAACAATTGGTATCAGAGCAGGAGTTCAAAAGATCACTTTTAATGTGATCACCTGAACTGATCTTTTTAAATGAAAGTCTGTTTCTTTAAAATTGCATATATTTTAATATTTTGGCGTCATTATCAAATAGGAAAAAATTGTTGGGATATTTTAGTTTTGATGAATTATGACAAAACATTATCAACTTGTGTTATTGAAGCTAATTTACAAATAAAAAGTTGAGGGGGAACGAAAGAAAAAGTTGAGGGGGAACTCACGGAATCAGAAGTGGATGATCAAGATCAGACGAGGTCAGCAGACTAGACCGATCGAGAATGAAAGTTAGATGAGTTCTCGAGTTAATCATGAAATGCAAAATCGGAAGAAGAAAAAGCTAAGCCACCGATCGTAAAGAAACCGATCGAGAAGATTAAGGATCGGAAGATGAAGACGATGGGGATCGATCAAGATCGACGGGATCAAAATCGGATATGATAAACCGATATGCTAACTCGATGTTCCGACTTGCTATCCCGATATGTTGACTGAAGATGTGTTGATCTCGATCGGTCGATTCAAATTTATCGGATCAAGAAGAAATCGAGCAAATCGAAGTCAAGTGATCCGATCAAAAAAAGTTCCGAGGCTCAATGAAGTAAAAAGTGATCCGAGGCTTAAAAAAGTGATATGAGGCTTGAAGTAAAAAGTGACATCAGGGTCGATGTCTGTTGAATCAACTCCTCGAGTAAGGTCAAGATGATCGGGATCCGGCCAAGAGAAGTCTCACAATCAAGAACCCCGAGAAACCTAAAGGCTCAGAGAAACCCCAAGGCTCAGAGAAACCTCAAGGCTCGAGAGAATCCCAAGACTCGAGAGAAACCTCCGAGAAACCTTCAGAGAAACCAAGGCTCGAGAATCCTCAAGACTCGAGAGAAAACCGGCTCGTAGAGAATCTAAGATCCTGAAGAATATAGCCAAGTAGATTCATGGACCAATGAGAGGAAGACAACCAAACAAGAAGTCATAGAATCTTCTATATTTGAATGTGATTCTCTACAACGGTAACATTCAAATCCACACTATAAATACAAGATCTTCCATCAAATTACGGGTGGAGAATGTGGAAAAAGATGCTACAGAGCCAAGAGCCATACACTCAAGCATTCCCACCATAGAACACAAGTCTGTAGATATATAAATATATTCAAGAGTGTTCTTAAACTCAATCTAAGCAACCCACGATATATCCTAAGCTTAGAGAGATTTTTCCAACCATAACATGGAGGCTAAACAAATGTAAGGAAAAATCTCAACCTAGTTGGAGACACCAACCAAACTCAAACCCTATTGTTAGGTAGTTTGTGTGAAGTTGTAAAGAGTTAGTAAGCTGTAGTGAGTCAGCCAAAAAACTCTAGAGAAAAAGTGAGTAAGCTACAGTGCACACCTTATATGTACGTGCACACCTTATATATTTATGTGTTATGATCACATTTGGATATACTCGTGTATATGCAGATAAAAATTTCAATAAATATTTAAGCATGTATCTTTTCTAAGGCAAATTATTAGTAATGGTGTAATATAATAATAATAACAATAAGTAAAGTTGATATAAGAATAGTAAATTAAAAAAAAAAAGAAAAAAGCAACGCTTATAGGGGATAAGAAAGAGAGGCGGTGTTGGGGGATATATTCACGTATGACGTATCCCAATCCTTATATACACAAATAATAGGGTTAAACTTTCAATAACATTTACTTTGTTAATATTCTGATTATGAGAGTATCTATTAAATTAGTTTCCAATGTGTTAATGTGGAGCTGAGAAATTGAGATGTTGATTGTGGTTTTCTAGTTTGCTTAAAGTAACACTCCTGTGAACCAAGTTCACCATGAACTCTAATTCAATATGACCCATATTAAGTGATAGTTGACCCGCAATTAAGGAATTAAATGAATAGTTGTCTCCTCCCCGTCGTTGCTGCCAACCAACATCTCTTTCTCGTCAACCCGTCGCCTGGGGTGATTCTCACTGCTTTGATCATCAAATCAACTAGTAATTCCCACAACTCGGATCAAATATGTAGGTTGCTCTTATTTAGTCAATAATTCGAGAATAACAAACCCAAATGCACAAGAATCGAACTTTTGCATGAAAATTATCACAGTTAAGCAAAAAAACTATCACTGATATTCAACAAAACTATAACTGTTACGCATGAAAACTATAACTGATACTCAGAAAAACTTTCACTGTTATTAAGAAAAACTCTCACTTTTATTCATAAAAACTCACTTTTGTTCACAAAAACTCTCACTGTTGCTATGTGAAACTCTCACTATTATTAAGTAAAACCCTCACTGTTACTAAGTAACACTCTCACTTTTGTTCACAAAAACTCTCACTATTGCTATGTAAAACTCTCTTTGTTATTAAGTAAAATTCTCATTGTTGCTAAGTAAAACTCTCACTGTTGCTAAGTAAAACTCTCACTTTTGTTCACCAAAACTCTCACTGTTGCTATGTAAAACTCTCACCGTTATTAATTAAAACTCTCACTGCTATTAAGTAAAACTCTTACTTTTGTTCACAAAAACTCTCACTGTTTCAAAAAAAAAAGACAAATACGAACCGTCGTCGCGGAGGCATCGTCGCGGAAGCGCCGTCTTCATCACGTCGCAGAGGAGTCGTCGTCTCCATCGCCGTCGCGTGAGGAGTCACCATCTCCATCACCGTCGCGTGAAGAGTGGCAAAGAGTGGAGCAGTTTCGAGTAAGGAGTCGCAGAGAGTGGAGCCGTTCGCGTGGAGTAGCAGAAAGTGCGGCGATTTCGCGTGAAAGGGTGAGAGATAGGAGAGAAGGAAATGAGCGTGAAAAAGAAGTAGCTGAAATTGAAATTGGCTTGCATTGTTTATATTTGACCCATTTTATGTGTATGAGTCAAGTTTAACCCGGGTTCATGGTATGAACCAGGTCTACCCAAGTTTTTGTCTTTTGCTTATATGTTGAAGGAATTAACTAGATGTTAATTTATACATTTTCAATATCAAATTAGGAAAAAATAAAAAAGACAGATGTTTTTCGAACCCAAAAAAAGAACAGATAAATGAAAGAGAAATTTCTGCGGTAACTTTATCCGGAGCTGTATAATTTGGAGTATCTTTAACCATCTTGAGTTAGACTATTTTTAATGAGTTTATTATAAGTTCTAGATTTATTTACAAGTCAATAGTAATGGATTTTAATTATATATTTAATATAATTGCTACATAATAAACTAAACTTTTATATATATATATATATATATATATATATATATATATATATATATATGTATGTATTTGTAATATCGGTTTGAAGTTCATGGTGTAAAAATGAAAGTACATGTAACATTAAATTGTGTGTAAATGCTTCTGTTGGGAAATTTATAGTTTTGATGAAAGTTCCAAAAACACATGTAATAGACCAAATCGGACACATTAATTTTGATGTTTACATTTTGCTATAGGAGACCAATTGATAATGATTGTATAGAAAAAGCTGATGTAATAGATAGGTCACATATTGAGGGGAACTCAATATGTAAAGGTCGATCCAAGAATCGGAAAAAAGTTCGATATCCCGATCGGTCGAATCGATCTAGTCGATAACTTCAAGTCATGAAGCTCAAACCTCTATACTAGAAGATCGATGACTTCGAAAGATAAGACCGGAAGACCTACATCGGTAGAAGTCACCAAAGTTGAAGGTAAGTCAACAGCGCCGAAAAACTTCATCAATTCGATTAATTGATCGGATAAGATGAAATCGATGTTTTATCTTATCATACGTCTGCGATCTCAACAAGATGAATACCAACCTTAGTTGGAGGAACAACACTTAAAAGCAAGGCTTTCATCCAATAAGGAAGAAACACGTATGAAAAAGAAGTACTTCGCGGGGTTTTCGATGTTGCTCTCTCAAACGGCTTATAAACTTTCGGCCATGCCGTTCTCAAGCACGCCACATCAAGCCTGCAACTCTACCTAAAATAGCCCGAGATTCAAATTGCTCTCCAACGGCTCTTTGATCTCAAGGTCTATAAATATGGGATCACACTTAGTGATACACGGAAATGCTTGGACAAACAACATAATCAAGAAGCTCAAACTATAGTCGATTTCCTAAATAAGAACACAACTACAAGCTTATTTTATATTGTGTTCATCCCATAAGTTCTTAGCAAGAAATCTTTTCATCTAGCTTTCGCTACTTATAATGCAAGGAAAGATTTCATAGTTGGAACCTCAACAATCTTACCCAAACCCCCAAGTTAGGATAAGTTGTTTAGCAAGATTTCGATCTAGGGTTTCTAATCTTGATTTAAGGATCGGTTGAGTGAGAACTCTTAAAACATCTGTTGGTGTCTTGTGTTGGACTAACACACTAATCTAAGTCCAAATTTAAGTCGGTTAAGTTGGTGCCCCCCTTGGACGTGGGGACTTGTTTGTCCAACCACTATAAATCTTGTGTGCCTTTTTTCGCTTTGATTAATCGCTCTCACATCGCACAATCTTAAAGCGCATACATATTCTAAGTTAAGATCAGATTGCACCAAGCATCCGATCCGAATTTGATTTACATCATCGATTAAAAAGATAAAACTTGGAATCGATTTATACAAACCGGTTTTTCACGGGTAAAACTTAAGCTTCCGCACACATCGCTTAATCGATAGTTACCGAATCGATCGCTACGGCGTTCAAAGTTAGTTATCGATACGAATGATTCACTCGATCGATAATTACCGATCCAAGAAAAAAGTTTTTTCGAAGTCTATTCACCCCTCCTCTAGACTTACGCCTCACTTAACCGGGACCTACAAGTGGTATCGGAGCGGTTGGTTCTTCCCAACCAACTTTCATTGTGGTCATCTGAAATCTTGAAAAACCGTTTTTAAAAACTCATTCATTTTCCAAAATCACTCAAAGCATGGATAACACGTCCGGTATGTATCATGATCTGCGAAGTTTTCAATTGATGAGTATGCAGATTAGGCCATATATATGTCCAACCATCTAGGCTCGATCAAGGGCGTAATGATGGAAGTCATCGAGAGGACCCATCATCATTTACTACGACAATCCTGCAATCGGAGAGATCCGGACTTTCCCACGTGAAGTCTTGTGCGAAAAAAGCCCAAATTCGATGGACACAGAAGAAAGAAAACTGCATACTCTGGACACCATTGCAAGACATATCATCATGAAGACAATGGATAAGGTCACAAAAGAGAAGATTAAGTATCTCAAATCTGCGAAAGCAATGTGGATATACTCATCTCGCGAGGGAAATGAACAGATAAAAGACAGCCGTCTTCAAACCGAAGTTCGAGAAACTGAAGATGCTGCCCAACGAAACCATCAACGAACTCGATGGAAGAATTACAATGTCTATAAACAAGCTTCGAGAGCTTGGTAGAGAGATGACTGATAAAGATATCAACTATAAGATCCTAAGGTCTCTCACCAAGAAGTGGGACATGAAGGTCACGGTAATCAAAGATTGCCCATTTCAAGAATGAAACCTAGTAGCTTGTTCTTGAGTCTTAAAGCTCACGAGTTCGACCTTGATTGAAAGAGGTCAAGGTGATGAAGACGAGGTCCTCAAAAACCTCGACTTCAAAATCTGCTTTTTCAAGGCAACCAAATGGCAAAACAAAGGCCAATGAACCCATTGGAAATATATTAAGTCGAGAGATCGCGTTGCTTACCGGGAAGCTTGAGAAGTCGGATATACAACTTGGTAAGTATCGAAGATTTTATAAGGACTATCAACATATAAATAGGACGAGATAGGAGATCGGACAATAGATCTCCGGAAGAACCCGATCTCGATGATCGGAGGGATCCCAAAGGAAAGAGATAGTCGACGAAGGAAGGAAGAGATAACCAATCGATAGAAGAAACTCGGAACTATCGAAAGGAAATCACCGATAGGTCATATGATGAAGGTGATTCACCCGGAAGAAAGGAACGATGGATCCGTGAGCGTTTTAATCGGAGAAGCCGGTCACTATAGCAGTCCTGAGAGAGGGGAAGAAAAGAGAACAAAAGAGAGCAAATCGGTATAGAGACAAAGAGCTATGGTTGCCGAAGAATCGACGATTCCTATAACTCCGGATATAGAGAAGACTTCGCGTCGAGATTTCTATGAAAAGTGAAGATCTTATTCTCGCCGACGATAATGAACTCGAAGGACCAAATCGAGGTAACCTCCAAACCCCTTCGCTCGCTTTACACCAAGCATTAGCACACCTCGCTTTGGAGAGATTGACCAGAATTGCTTGAAGATCTCAATGCAAAGAGAAACTTATGCTATTGTGAAGCCGAGAATGATAAGCCGAGATCGAAATAATCGACTTCTAAAAAACTCTCAACTTAGATCAATTTAACCGCCGTAATTAATCGAGAATTTAAAATTTCGGTTAAAGCTTCGATCGAGAAAGCCATCAAAGAACGATGGAAATTAACAGAACAAAGAAGTGATGACTTCAAAATCTTGCAAGCAAAATTCGATGAGCTATTCCGAATGCATGAAAGTCCGAAATCCTCTGAGGAAAATCTGCGTAAGAAAATAGATGTTTTTTCAAAATCATCTCAAACCGTTAAAGACATGAACGCCTATTTTCGAGTAAAGATTGATAAGGAGGGACTTGGCTATGAGAAACCCTCCACATCCTCAAAAGCCCCGACTGATTCATCTCGAGAAGGTGTAATCGAGAAATTTCAAAAAATACACCCAAAAGCTAAACTTGTATCTAATAGGGGTAAGAGACCGGGTTTGAGCGGTAAAAGGCAAGTGCCAAACGTAAAGGAAATGAAATGGACCCCAACCGTAAAATCATCGAGGAATCAAATCTAAGAACCCGTTTCTTACGAAAGAAACCTCAACCTGATCAACAGATCAGGAATCAGAAAAGACAACCTACAAAAGGGAAGTCTAATCTGAGACCCAGTCAAGGTCAGCTGCCTAATAAGCATGCTTCTGGTAAACTGAAAAACCATCTATGCGAAAAGGATATGAATCTTTTGATGGTAGCGATCGTTGTCGAAATTTAGGGCTAATCTCGTGAACCACACTGGATAAAAAGAAGACAAACTGAAAAGGTAAATCATAAGTCTTCTAAGTCATCCAAGGTTCACACAAGTAATCATACAAATCAGAAAGCATATGAGGATAAGTATGATTATGTTGTGACAAAATGGGAGACAAATCAAATCTTCGATCCGACCGATCACCATAGAAGTGCTTTCGCTTTGTATGGATCCCCAAATCCAAACCTAACCCCTCGGGACCCAATCCGAAGGGGTACCTAAAACTCGATCCGATTGCGGTTCAAGTGGAGTTCAAGCAACTATCCGGTACATCGATAGTGGATGCTCAAGGCACATGATTGAAGCAAACATCTCCTCCGCCTCCTACATAGAAATGGAAGGCCCGCGTGTACTCTTGTTTGGCTATACCAAAGGGTTTCCTTAGAGAATGATGATGTACAAAAATTCTCGTATGTCGAAGGTCCGAAGCACAACCTATTATCGGTTTCTGAAGCTGCGACAACAATTCATGTTGAGTTCTCGATGATCAATGCACTATCAAGAATCGAAATCACTCAATGGATATTGCTAATCGGTTCAAGAAAAGGGACGATCTACACAAATTGGAACAGTTTGTCCAAGAAATGCATGCTGATTGTTAAGAGTTCCAAAAGTAGCGATTGGCTCGCACAAAAAAGAATGAGCCATCCTAACTTTAAAACTCTTAATAAGATAAATAGGATGTCTCTAGTGGAAGGACTTCCGAATGAAGTGTTCTCAAAGGATCGGACATGTCTTCGCATGTCGGAAGGAAAACAGTCAAAGCTTCATTCAAAGGAATTTCGGGAAAGCGACATCAAAGTCTTTCTGCCGGTTGCTTCATATGGATCTGTTTGGACCCGATTACAGAGTCGATCTCAACGGACGAAATACACTCGTAATCGTGGATGACTATTCCAAGTTTACAGGTTATATTCTTACATAAGAAGAATGAGACGACAACCAAGATACCCGAGCTACTAAGAAGATTACAAAATGAGAAGGGTGTCAACAGAGTAAAAATCGGTCGAAACTCCTTTATTAATGATTTTTGCTCTAAGTTTGGTATACAACATGAAACATCAAATAAAAATGGAGTAAATTTGAGCGGAGAAAAAGAACTCTCAAAGAAGTTCTTTCGAACAATGTTAGTTTAACATGCGATACCAAACCGTTTTCGACGAATAATCAACATTTGCATGCCATACGCAAAATGATGTCTCGACTAAGGCTCACTACAAAACACCCTATGAACTGAAGGAAGGCGAGTAAAACCTCGTGTTTTCTTACTTCCATGTTTTTGGGTCAAAGTGTTTACATACACAACAATGGGAAAAGTCAAAAAGACCTTTGAGGCTAAGTCCGATGAGGGTATATTTCTAGGGTATTCCTCATCTAGCAAAGCCTTCGGGGTCTACAACAAAGCGAACCCTTGTTGTGGAAGAAACACCCCATGTAGCCTTTGATGAAGCATCTTCGATCAAGAGAAATCGCCTCGAACAAGAAGCACGATCTACGTAACGATATTCTAAAATGGATCGACTAACGATCAAGGATAAAGGATCGAGATCAATTTACATTCCGGATCTAGGCGATTCACCGGATCAATCGAGAAGGTACGAACAACCTGTCGATGAAAAAAGGCGATCCAATCCACCGAGATAAGAAGAATCAACCGTCCGGTTCGGGGAACTCTGAAGTTCTCACGAACGCAGACATCGCCGATACATGATGATTCCAACATCACCGAGACTTGTTCTTATCAAGTGGACCATAACCTGCTGCTCCCAATCTCTAGTAATAAGATTTTATCGAAATTTGACGATGTTCTCAAAACCGACGCAAATCGAGCGAAGGACACGGATAACCGATCATCCAACCGATCGATAATTGGAGACCCATCCGATAAAATTAAAACTAGACATCAGTTGGTGAAAGTGCCATGTATTCTTTATTATCTGTCTATGAAGGAACCTACTACAATCGAGGAAGCATTACAAGACGAAAATGGATTCTAGCCATGCGCAGGAGGAGTTTGAATTGAAGTATGGGAACTAGTAGACGCACCGGGCCATCAAGATGTAATAGGCACGAAATGGATCTTCAAGAACAAGAGAGATGAGAAAATGTTATCACGAAAATAAGGCAAGACTTTGTTGCTAAGGGTATTCGCAATCGGAAGGAATTGATTACGATGAGACCTTTGCACCGGATCGCCGCTTTTTGAAGCCATTCGGCCGTTTTTTGGCTTATGCTTCCCACGAGGGTTCACTTGTGTATCGATGGACGTAAAGAGTGCTTTCTTAAACGGGGTACTAAGCGGAGGAAGTTTATGTCGAACAACCTCCGGGCTTTGAAAAGGGCAACCAAGTGTATCGTTTAAGAAAAAGCTCTTTATGGCACAAACAGTTCGCGAGCTGGTATGATACACTCTCTCGATTCTTGATCGAAAGTGGGTTCACTAAAGGAACGAAGGACGAGAACCTTATTCGAATAGAAGATGGAGAAGATATTACGATGGTTCAGATTCGTGGGCGACATCATCTTCGGATCTCCAAATAAGAACCTATGTGAAAGATTCACAAACCGATGCAAGGGAAATTCGAGATGTCCATGATGGGTCGATGAATTACTTTCTAGGTCTCCAAGTTAAACAAAGTTACGAAGGGATATTCATCGCTGAAGCAAAGTACACTAGAATATTTTGGCTAAGTTTGGAATTCAAAATAGCAAGGAAGCCAAAATTCCTATGATGATTGGATTCAAGATGGATCCGTATGAGGTCGGAAAACAAACAAATCGGAAGAATATAGGGCTCTCATTGGATCTTTATTATACCCGAGGCCAGAGAATATCACTTTTCGCGATGGGTGTATGTGCGATTCGAGCAAATCCAATGGTCGACCACCTAGAAGGCTAAGCGGATTCTTAAGTATCTGAAGGAACAATAAACCTTGGTTTATTTTACCCATCGATGATAATCTAGAGCTTAGTGGGTATTACGATTCGATTATGGAGGTTGCAAGGCAACCTCGAGAACATGTCGAAGGAAGTAAACCGATCTCGTGGTTTTCAAAGAAGCGGACATCGATTCAATATCAACAACCGAAGGCTCAGAGAAAAAAAAGCTCGCTCGGTCGGCGAAATGAATTACAACATTATAGCTAAGAACGTGCCTATATTACGTGGATGAGAAATCACTTTCGAAATCCGGTTCTACATACAAGATGCAAGCATGTAGATGTCGAGACACCACTTCATAAGAGATCACGTTGAAAGAAGAATATCGAAATGGAAAAGATTCATCTTGATATCTGTAAAAGATATTCTAACCAAGCCACTAGCGAGATCGATTCAGAGATTTATGCAATGAGCTAGGACTTCTAGATCTTGGAGAAATGTCATGTTTGATGGAATGCTCTCGAACTTTGGTTAAGAGACTAACCAGATCGAAGAAATCGATTGAGTTTGGTATCTTAATCGATCTCAAGAGACCGATAAGCAAAAATCGATCGTATATACGCTACCAGATCCAAAGGAACTGATTTTAGTTTATCAGATTTAAAGTCTATCAGTTTAAAGGAACTGATCAGATTCAAGGTTTATCAGATTTAAGGAAAATGCTCAGTTTAAAGGATTATCTGATTAAATCAATTTGGTTCTAGTATTTCTTTGTGATTCGTTTTAGCTGATATTCAACAAGCAAGATTCAGAGATTAAGAAGCTATCAATCGCATAAGAAAGCAGGAATTTACACAACAAAATGAAATAATGTAACTTTTCATTGATAAAAACCGAAGGTGAGGTTACATTACGAGTTACAAGTACAAGAAGACCCAGGTCAAGACATAAATGTTAACCAAAATCCTAAACCTAGGACCCTAAACCTGCATCCAAACCCAAACCCGAACTCATTAGTTAAATGTTAATGAGGGGAAGAGAGAGAGATTTTATGAAATCTGACGCTCTCATTTTTCCCCACTTAACAGGGTGAGGGGGAAGGCTTGAAAGGTAATCCCATGCCGCAAACTGATGGACTCTCCAAGTGAAGTGAGAGCGGCATTGACAATTATTAAGCAAGAGCCCTAAAAGGAGGAGTAGTAGGGCTCTCCAAATTGTTGAATGGAGCACGCGTGCCAAAGAGTTGGTCATCGATCTCATGGGCACATGTCTTTGATATATTTTATACCGGACTAAGTCCGATGGTTCCAAAATAGACACACATGGTGCATACGGTTAGGAGAAGTGTCTTCTCGGTTACAACAACCAGATCCGCCAAAAACCTATGTGAAATCGAAGATGATGAAGAAAAACGACAATAAGGGATGCAAAGGGTTGATTTGAGAAGATGAAACCATATAAAAGGGTGTAAAAGTGTTTTCTTGGGAAGTCTCACCGAAACAAGGGTTCACCAAGATACATGATTCTTACAAAGAAGATAAGTATGGTGAATGGGTGATGTTAAAATTTATAGAGGCCAAGCAAGGATGCAAATGCAATTCTCATTTCAAGAAGCCTATCCGAAATTTGCATCAAAAGGACAAATGTAGAAATCACGCGATAATTGGATAAATTTACGGTTGATTGACATATCGAGAGATTGAGACGATATTTACGCATTCAATCACGCCTACTTAGGGAATAGAAGCTACTACTCTAGACTAAGTTTTCAAACACTTATCCCAAGAATTGGCTTAATCTGAAAAAGAATCGATGAGGTCAACCAAAAATCGATTATTTACAAGATGATCGTATAGAGATAAGCTTGAAACTCCAATAAATCGGATATATCGAATATTTGATAAAGAATCAAAGAGGGAAATCGACGTATCAAAAAAAGATCAAAAAAAAAAGTTTCAACAAATCGAATCTGTTGGAGAAGATCGGTTAAAAGGATCGGTTAGGAAATTTCTTAAGGCTTAAGTGAAATGATTAAGATCAACAAGTGGAATCAACATTGACAAGTAATATTGACCGATAACAACATCGATCCCCAATCACGATATTCTCTTGTTCTTAATTTATTTATCGGATCGTATCGATTTTATTTGCCTTTTTGTACCCACTATCCTTGTGGACGTACTAATTAACTGCTACTTGATCGTTTTTAAATCCAAAAGTTTTGTGTCGTCGTTTTCCCAACCCTACGATCAAAACCGCTAAATCTGGAGCGTCTAATCTTTTCAAAAAACGATTGATCTTCAAAATCTTGTCTTATTGTACCCTCCAAGATCTATATATGATTCATCAAACCTTACGAGTTTTTCGCTTCACAAACTTGCATTACTCTCATTGAAAAACTTCAAATTTTACTCTCACGTTTCAAAATCTTCTCCGAAAATTTGAATCGGTAATATTTTCTTTTAAGCAATGATGAATCTTTCTTTCCGAAAAACATTGTTTTCAAAAGTTGTTTTTCGAATTTATGCTTCATTGCCTTTTGTTTTCCGCGAATGATATTGATATTGATTATGCACAAATTTAATGAGTCTATCTCACTGTAGATGGCCACTCATGGACTTGGAAAGATCATGTGCAATTATCACCGCAACGAAGATTTTTGAGGATAAGTTCTAACCACCGAGGATTCAATCCATGGAGGTGGAACAAATTTCAAGAAGGCCGGATCGAAACATATTGCTCTGCTCCACCGCAATCCAAAGATGCGAAGATGAAGCACTTCAATTCTTGCGAAATTTGAGTGTGGATCTGAAAAAACCGAGAATGTCGACAAATCAATAGAAGAAATCGATCGACAAATGCAACATCACTTCTGCTCACAATTTTTTAACCCGAATCTCACCGCACACTCAGGGAGAATGAGGATGAAGAAATCGAGAAGAGCTCTTAAGAGAGGCGGATAAACATCGACAAATGATTCATCGGAATCTCAAAAAGAAATCAAGAACGATCATAAATCTCATTTAGCCCGACATGCTCTCACATCACCAAAATGTCAAAAGAATAATTGATGGGGCTCGGAACATCAATTGGAAAAGCCATCTTGCTCCAAGAACACGAAAAATTTGGAGTCAATGAATCCAGCAGGTTAAAAAGAGAGTCAAACAATCTCAACAAGGTTGCGAGATTGAAAGACAAACCGCCAAAATGGAATCGAAATGGATCAAGTCCTACAATGCCTTCCTCTCATCAAAATATATGGGCCACCAGACGATGACAAGGAGCCCACTCCAACAAAAAACTATCCACACCAGTTGCTCCATTCAACCAAAAAAGCTACCTAACTCATTGAGTCGGAAGAAGAAAAAAGCGCCCGAAACAAATATGAAAAAAGCTTCTCAACCGAGGGGCTCGCCAAGAAAAACTTCTCCTCAACCTCAAAATCACTTTTAAAGGTCACCGAAGCATCATTCAACTCAACTTTTGTTCACCAAAACGAACCAATCGACAACTTCCGCCGACTCAAGCACAACCACTTCCACATCTCATCCAACGTAATTATAATTCTGATCCGGATCAAAAAGACCATCACCGGAAAATGGTCGATTAAGAATTGAACGAGAGATTGATGAGATGTATCCACAACCGGTCGCCCATCCCTCTCAAAGAAGTTTTGATCCTCACCGAGAATCTCAGATTAAAAAAGCTTCTCGATCTTATCTTACTTGTTGAACAGATGGGGTGGTCGGATGAGTTCGCAGATTTTGACTTCGATATGAGGAAGTCTCGCCAAAGTGGGATCACCAAATGAGCTCATATCCGAAAATCTGTGAAAGCTCGATCAACGGGAAGTTGGAATTGCCAAGAAGAGAAGGCCGAGACTGTTCCGAGCAAATGACGCCGAAATGGTGAATGCCGAAGCCGATGAAAACCGGTCTCTGCGTTCACGACCAACCAAAACAACCGAACTCCTCGATCAAGTGATGGATCCAATTCCTACATCTCAAATCACCATCGATCAAATCTTGTCTCAAAGATCTCCTCGAAAAGTTTGAGGAGTGTTAATCGATCGTAACAAATCGGCCTCAAACAAATCGAAGCAATCGTAGATCGGTTCTCCCAATCTATGACCACCATATCTGCCGAGCTTACAAAATCGTTGATGACAAACAGTGGATCAAAATCAATCTTTTTTCTCGACGCTTTGAGAAAAGGCTCGAGTTATCGAAAAAATTTGACAAAATGATTTGGACACTCTTGCTTGGAAATCGCCAAGAAAGAACTAACCTGCTCGAAATCCGACAGACTCAATCTTCGTTTTATCTGCTAATGATCTAAATCGTTGTCGAAACTTTGGGTCTCGACTTCCCACCTCAATCGCTTTTGATCAAACCAAAAAGGGAAGGATCTCGAGAAACCAATCACATCGTAAGACAAGGCCCATGGACAAAGCTCAATTGCAAGAAAGGTGCTCTGTGTGCCGGAACATCAAAATCTGGACGATTATTCGGACCAGAAAAGTCACCAAGACAATTTAGTCGACATCTGGTGATAAGGAGCTAGTCAGAAAATTGTCCAAAAAGCGGATGACCAAGAAGAAAGAAGGATGTAAAAAAACGGCACACAAGCGAAGGGTTGAAATGAAGTTCAAATCAAGGGCTAAGAAAGGATTAATCAAAAATCGCACGAGAACCTCGGTTACAAAGAAGAGTCGGAGATCATACCAAAAAAATCTTTGCACACGCTAAGAGGTTTGAGGAATGGAATAAGATCGAAGTGAATGGCTTCTAGATGCCTTTGTCCTTGATCTTGTTCCAAAAGAAGAATCACCAGATGATGAGTTCCTCAACCGTTCTGTAATAAATATCCGACTTTCTAAAGTATCTCGGAAAATGAGGCCAAGCTTATAAATGTAAAGATATCTATGAAGAGTATGATCCATTAATATACTCAAAGAAGGCGGATGGCTCATTTGACAGACCGGCATTTGAGAGATTCTACTTTGACATCTTGAGCAAATCACGATAAACGATCAAGTGCGCATAACAAGTGATGTCAAATGGAAACTCTATCGATTTTCAACATTCCACAAGACCAAAGAGAAATGCCGAAGGATACAAGCCCAAGGTGAAGATTCGGAAGACGTCCTAGGATCGTGACTTTTAAATTCAAAACTTTTCTCGATGTAACATGTAATCATCATATCTAATGGAAAGTTTATTTTTTACGATCCCAAGACAAAAATCTCTTTGTCTTCCGATTACTTGCTCTTTAACCATTTTATACTTATCAACTTGTTTGGTTTCTCAAGTGTTTTGGTTTCATCAAAAAGGGGGGAAATTGTTGGGAAATTTATAGTTTTGATGAAAGTTCCAAAAACACATGTAATAGGACCAAATGGACACATTAATTGATCGATGTTTACATTACCGCTATAGGAGACCAGTTGATAATGATTGTATAGAAAAAGCCGATGTAATAGATAGGTCACATATTGAGGGGGAACTCAATATGTAAAGGTCGAAAATCGGAAGAAAGTCGATATCCGACAGAAAGCGAAAAACCGAAAGGAAGATCGGATCGAATTATCTAGTCGGATAACTTCGGTAGTCATGAAGCTCAAACCTCTATACTAGAAGATCGGATGACTTCGGAAGATAAGACCGGAAAGACCTACATCGGTAGAGTCGGCCAAAAGGTAAGTCAAAATGCGCCAAAAAAAAAATCGTGGATCGATCGGTTCAGATCGATCGATCGATCATAAGATGAAATCGATGTTTTATCTTATCATACGTCTGCGATCCGAACAAGATGAATACCAACCTTAGTTGGAGGAACAACATTTTCATCCAATAAGGAAGAAACACGTATGAACAGAGCAGAGCGATACTCGCGGGTTTCGATGTTGCTTTCAAACCGGATATAAACTTTCACCCATGCCGTTCCTCAAGACGCCACATCAAGCCCGCAACTCTACCTAAAATAGCACGAGATTCAAATTGCTTCCAACGGCTCTTTGATCTCAAGGTCTATAAATATGGGATCACATGATACACGGAAATGCTTGGACAAACAACATAATCAAGAAGCTCAAACTATAGTCGATTTCCGCATACGAAGAACAACTACAAGCTTATTTTATATTGTGTTCATCCCATAAGTTCTTAGCAAGAAATCTTTTCATCTAGCTTTCGTGCTACTTATCTAAGGAAAGATTTCATAGTTGGAACCTCTAACAATCTTACCCAAAACCCCAAGTTAGGATAAGTTGTTTAGCAAGATTTTCTAGGGTTTCTATATATTTACGGATCGGTTGATAAACATCTGTTGGTGTCTTGTGTTGGACTAACACACTAATCTAAATCCGGTCGGTTAAGTATTTATTGGTATAAAGGGAAGAGTATTTGTCCGAACCATATAAATCTCTTATATATATTAATATATTAAGATCGATATATATATATATCATCGATTAAAAAAAGATAAAACTTGGAATGTATAAAACCGGTTTTTCATTTAAAACTTCCGCATATCGGTTTCGATAAAAGTTCATGGTGTTCAAAAATCGAAAGATTCATGTAACATTAAATTGATCCGCAAGAAAAAGTTTTTTTCGTAAGTCTATTCACCCCCCTCTCTAGACTTAACCCGCTTTCTACACTTACTTGGATATGAATATAATACATATTAAAACGGTTATTTGGTACATAAATAAAATAAGTGGGTGGGGATGGACTTCATAAAATTAGTGATTAGATAATTATTAGCCGTGGACATTTCAAATGGTTTAGATAAATAATGAAAAGATTTACTAGCAAACTAATATGGCCATAGTACACTTTCTTTAATTTTATTGAGATCTTTACAAGGGTGAGCAATGAATTATCTTCGGTATCACTTGTGTAATTTGAGGCAAGTAGAATTATGAAAGAAAGAATTAAATCTCCGTAATCTACGATGAATATAAAAGCATAATTAATGAAAGACAAACCTATTGCTAATTAAATTAATTAGTAACTCAGAGTGGTATTTATAGTTGAATTTTATTAGATTTGATAGCTTGGTGGGTGGTGGGTGGGGATGGGGTGGGGGGGTGATTCAAGAGTTTGATTATCAACAACATTTTTCAAATTCGAGTAAGTAGAAATTCATTTGCAATTAAAATGCATAAATATAATATTATGTGATTAATTAATGTATAATTGATAATATGTGGATTTTACGTGAATTATGAAATATCTTGTGTTAAATTGCATTACATTATGCATATCATGCATTATCATGAGATGAGATTTTATCAGATGATGTGTGTGTTGGCTACGATTATACACCGAGAACGAAAGGGGCGAACTGGGAGTGGTAGTGACCAAGGATATCATGGCGAGCTATCCAGAGTAAGCCACCGTCTTATAATTATGCGGAAGGGGCAACCTGAGAATGATAGTGACCAGGGAGAACCTGACGGGCTATCCACAGTAGGCCATTGTCTTATAATTATGCGGAAGGGGTGACCTGGAAGTGGTAGCGACCAGGGAGATCCTAACGGGCTACCCAGAGTAGGCCACCGTTTTATGTATGTGCTAAGCTCGTGCTGATGTATAACAGTGTGTCAGGGGCCCTAATGAGTGTTTCATAAATAAATTTGTGATTTCAAATGAGAGTGCATGAGGAGGTTGTCTAAAAAAATACATTATCATGCATATTTCTATTTATTGATATATTTCACATAGTTTATGCATTGTAGGTAATCAGACCCCTCCTCTCATTAGGCGAACGAGTCTATTGACTCGGGCCCAAAAGTATCGCAAATTTTTAGGGGCCCACAATTTTATATAACTATATATGTAAATATTATATATTATTATATGTGTAAATTTATCTTACATATTGTACGTTGGCTTTAGTGGCTTAAATCATTTTTTTTTATATTCGCACAAACAGTATCATGTTTAAATGGAGCAGTCCTAACTTACTCCTATAAGTATTGAAATAAAATCTGAAAAATATCATTTTTTTTTTGACAAAGAGTACAAATCAACTAGAACAACAAATTTCTCTCTAGCTAAGCTAACTCGGGAGAACCTGCCTCGAACCAAGCGTGAGGAACGGAGGAAGATGGGGCAAATTTCACTAAATTGGGAGCGACCCTGAATGTGAGCTCGTGGTACATGGACTAAGCCCGGACTAAGACATTATCCACTTCACGTCATGACACATATATTTCGTCCTGCTATAGACCAGAACCGCAACAACCACCACAAGGGAGTCTCGCATCTTTCTTTTTATCGTCTTTGAGGCTTACATCTTTCTTTAACCTCCTTTGCTATCGACTGGTACCGCAAACCAGTTTCTCCATAGAGAGTGGAGAATACCTGCAACAAACCCATACAGGGCGGAGAATACCCAAGAAGGGTGGAAAAATCCCACTTAAATCCCATTAAAGGGGGGCAGCATGTCTCGAACTCGGGATCTCTTGGTCTGTATAGTGGTGCTCTAACCACATGAGCTAAGCCACTTTGACGGAAAATATCATTTTTAATTATCTTGCCACCACGGATCTTATTTAAATAGAATATGTTATACATATGATACAATTTGTACCAAAAATCCTTAATTCCTTCCATTAACTTTTTTACAATTTCCATTATAAATTCCATTAACGTTGCAATACAACCATAAAAAATATAAAGTGCACAACATGAAAATAAAATTGTTTCACCTTTCAAATTGCAAACTCAAGCATCAAGAAATTTAATTAGACTTATGATTTTATCTTTTTAAAAAAATATATATATACGGATGAAGTATATTGAAATCCTTAAATGATATTTTTAATTAATTAATAATGAGATAACATTTAAGTGTCTTTTTTTAATATATACTTATATTAGAGATTATGTTTAAGTGTCTAATTTAAATTTGAGAATTTGTTGGATTAAACAAATATAAAAGATTAGAAGAAAATAATGAAATTAGTATTGAAGAGCACATACAATAAATATTTAAAAAAAAATACATTTTTTCAAATATTTTATATTATTTAAAATTTTGTATTGTTTTCGAGTTCATATAAGAAGAAAAGATTATGAGGGGCCTAATATTAAAGTCGACTCAAGCTCTCGAATTTTTTGGATCGGCCCTGTAGATAATCATGAGATGTTGTGACGTGACAGTCTTAGTGGACAAGTTGTGGAGCTCCTGCAGATTTTGAGTGGTTGTGTACATAGATGACGAAGTGTTGGGCATACGTGGCTGACTTTACTTCCGTTATTATATATTTAGTACGCACTGGCGTGCTGACTGGGAGTCTGATTATGAATTGTTGGTTTGCTGGCACCTTTTATATATATGTGAATGCGAAAGGTTATTTTGAGTGTGAATGGATGTTGTTGTTCAGTAAAGGAGAAAAAAAATATAGCAGATTTATATGCTGAATTATATTTATACTCGTATTATATTGGGTTATATAAGGGTGGTCGTGTCAATCCACCCCAAACGTGGCTGGAAATCCCCTTGTAAATTCATGTGACAGGAAAGAATTATTCCCCGTAGGACGGGGCGGGGATGAGGATAGCATTCCCAGCCTCACCGAGGCCCCAAAATTTATAATATATTTAAATTTTATATTATATATATATATTAATTAATTAATAAATATTAAAAAATACAAATAATTTTTACTAATCTCTTATACGGGAATGATATAGAGCCCACTGGTGGGCACTATAATTGTATCCACCGCCTATGTGGCCGAAGACGTGACAATGTCACATAAGAAATTTTTTTTTTTTAATCGCCACATATATGTATTTTTTTATTTTAAAATTTAATTTGATTTTATTCCATAACTGTAATATGTTTTTTTTTCAAATTAATAGAAAAATATTTCTTCCTTTCCTTTTTCATTTGTCATCTCTTTCGTAGTAGAACTGAAAATGCAGAAAATAAAAATGTCAAATCATGAAAAGTTTGAAACATCTCTCAAACAATTTCTAGCTCTCTGAAGCATTCTGTTGCGTTCTCCTTCAATTTGCAATGAACATTTATGTTTCGCCCCTTTCGGATTCTGAGATCTAAACATGATTTTGTTTTGGGTGCCTCTGGTTTCAATTTGTTGTTGTGAATCAGAATCATACATAATTGCATTGTTTTGAGAGACCTTTAAAATAAGAACTATAAAGAGTTTTCACAATGTTATGATGCAATTGTTGGCCTCTTATACATTCCTGTACACAACCATATTGGCATATCAAATTGCTCTGTTCTTTTATGTAGACAGAAATGTTTTGTTTTTCTAACAACTAATTTTCTTTGTCTTACATGTAATGGTGCAATTGTTGTACACCTATTCACTTCTCATTGGTAGACCCCAATTGGTAGACTTACAATTTTTGTAGAAAAAGTTGTCTCATGACTATTTTAATGAGGAAAGATGCTACTAAATTAATTTATAGAAATTTTAAAAAAATGGGTATTAAATATTATATATTGATTGATAAGAGGTATTAAGAGTGATAAAATATTAAAAAATAATAAAAGTGTATAAAGGACCAATTTATCCTTCTACTTAATTCATACCCAATTTCAATATTAGGGCATCGTCGATTGAGGAGAAAAAACGCCTGTTACGCGAGAAATGAGACGCAGATATAGAATGAAGTTTAGCTCTGAGAGCAGTGGACATCGTAAAATTGTGATGATCAAATCTCTATGCCTTTTTTTAACAATTTGACAGTGAAATGGAAGAAAATGTATCAATGGTTTGCATAATCAAGAAACCCAGCAATACGCGAAGAAAATCAAGAAAAAAAATGACGAAAATTGAAGAAATTTGGGTTAAATTTTAAGGGAAGGCAGGGACCATGGTGATGGTTGTGGTGTTTTGGGGAAGGCGGCAAATTTACCCATGGTCTACTTCACGAATTTACCCATGGTGACAGTGGCGGTGTTTGGGGGAAGACGACGACCATGGTGACAGCTGCGGTGTTTGGGGGAAGGCGACGGCCATGGTGATGCCGGCGGTATTTGGGGGAAGGCGGCGGTCAGGTTGACGACGGTGGGAGGAAGAAGGAGAAGGAAGAAGGTAGTAATTTCAATGAAAGAGGGAGGGTAGATTTGTTATAAATTTTACTGTAGAGGTTTGTTTAAAATAGTGGCATTGGCGTGAGAGATGTTTCAAACTTTTCAAGATTTGACATTTTTGTTTTCTGCATTTTCAGTTCACTACGAAAGAGATGATAAGTGAAAAAAGAAAGGAGGAAATATTTTTATATTAATTTGTAAAAAAACATATTTCAATTATAAAATAAAATAAAATAAAATCAAATCAAATCTAAAAAAAAAACATATATGTGGTGATTAAGGAAAAAAAAAATTAAATTATCTTATGTGGCATTGCCACATCTTAGGCCACGTAGGCGGTGGGCACAGTTAGACTATGTTTATTTTGGGATTTAAGTGTGCGGAACAAGTCAAAGTTTAGAATTCAGAGATTCGGAATCCTTGATGAATAGTAAATGTATGTGTTTGTTTTGAGATTTGAGTAGAGTGGGATTTAACTTTATGTCAAATCAATATTTAATAGTGATTGATGTTGTATTATTATATTATATTGAAAAGAGTAATAAAGTGTGATGTATTGAGAAGAGTAATAATATATTTTTTAGTTATTTGTAGGTATGGATTGAATGTGAGATTTGAAAACTAGACTCTAAATGTCGAACTTATATGAGACGTGGAGCGTAAAGTACTAAGTTCATCCGTGTGAGTCTCAATACAAGCATAACCTAAATTTTTGTGAGAAGTTATTTGTAGTATTATTATTATTTTTTTAATTTCAGTAATTCATTATTTAATTTTGATCTCTACCTTCCATTTATCTCTTATCTTTTAATTATGAATCACTCCTTATTAATGTGGATTGCTATATTTCAAAACCTTTGAATTATTATGAGAAGTTATTTATGGTATTATTAATAATATAATTTTTAATTCCTAATATTATTTTTTCTAATTTAATCTATGTAATTTAATCTTTTGTAGAATAGAGTAAATATAAATATTTTAATTCTTATGTTACAAAAAAGAATTTATCGTGTCTGTCTAACGACTTTCTTCGTCTGTATCCATATATTTTTTTCGTCTCATCTTTTTTTGAAGACATTTATTGAAAGATTCATAGGGGTTTCTAAGGAAATTCATTTTTAAATATCACTCCATAATTTATTCAATTATACTCCCTCTTATTCTTTTTAAATATCTTTAGCATGTAACCCGACATCTTATACGAGATTGAAAATAATTTTTATATCATTAATTTTAAATTAAATACTTCAAATGTTTAATTAGTTTATTTAATTCAATTATATACATAATTTTTTTATTTTTTAATATTGTATGTGCATATTTTCATTCATTTCTTATTATAAATGACTCCCTCCCATTCTTCCAAATATCTTTTTAATTTATTAGGATATTTATTTAATAATTTTTTTTAAATATTTTCTCCCTTCATTATATCATATATACCTATAATAATTAATTTTTATGGTCATTTAAAATTTCTTATGCCAACATTAATCTTAACATTTTATAATTAAATATTTCTAATAATAATTACTATTGGCTGAAAAAATTATTCACACAATATATTTGCAGAAAAATAAAAAAAAATTAATAACCAGGAAAAATAATAATGAGAGGTATATATGAGATAATGAGGGGTGAAAATATCAAAACAACATATATTATGTAAATAATATATAAGAATGAAATGAGTATGATACCTAATTTTAATGGGATGAAGTAATTTAGAATAAAAAATGAATGAAAATATGCACAAAAATATTAGAATATAAAAAGTATACATGTAATTGAATTAATTAAATTAATTAAATATTTTAAATATCTCTTATATACTAAAGACGAATCACCCCCAATTCATATGGTGACTTTATTTCAAATCTCTGAATTTATGTGAGAAGTTATTTATATATTATTATTATTATTAATTTTTCAATTTCAGTAATTCATATTTAATTTTGATCTCTATCTTCCATTTATCTCTTATATATTAATTATGAATCACCCCTATTAATGTGGTTGCTATATTTCAAATCCTTTGGATTTTTATGAGAAGTTATTTAAAGTATTATTAATAATATAATTTTTAATCCCTAATATTATTTTTTCTAATTTAATCTATGTCATTCAATCTTTTGTAGAATATAGTTAATATAAATATTATAATTCTTATCTTACCCAAAAAAAAAAAAAATTATCGCGTCTGTCAAAGGACTTTCTTCGTCTATATCCATTTTTTTTTTTCGTCTCATCTTTTTCCTGAAGACATTTATTTGAAGATTCATAAATGTTTCTAAGGCAATTCATTTTTAAATATCACTCCACAATTTATTAATTTATACTCCCTCTTATTCTTTTTAAATATTTTTAGCATGTAACCCGCCATGGTATGCGAGATTGAAAATAGTTTTAAATCAAATACTTCAAATGTTTAATTAGTTTGATTAATTCGATTATAGACATAATATTTTATTTTTTTAATATTGTATGTGCATATTTTCATTCATTTCTTATTATAAATGACTCCTGATTCTTCGTAATATCTTTTTAGTTTATTAAAATATTTATATAAAAAATATTATTCTAATATTTCTCCCTTCATTATATCATATATACCCATAATAATTTTTATGGTCATTTAAATTTTCTTATGCCAACATTAATCTTAATTTTTTATAATTAAATATTTCTAACAATAAGTACTACTGACTGGAAAAATTATTCACACAACATATTTGTAGAAAAATAAAAAAATTTAAAATGAAATAATGAGGGGTGGAAATATCAAAACGACATATATTATGTAAATAATATATAAGACTGAAATGAGTATGATATCTAATTTTAATGGGAGGAAGTAATTTAGAATAAAAAATTAATAAAAATATGCACAAAAAATATTTAGAATATAAAAAGTATATCAGTAAGCGAATTAATCAAATTAATTAAATATTTAAAATATTTAATTTAAAATTAATAATAAAATATTATTTTGAATCTCGCGTAGTACGCGGGGTTACTGTTGGAATTTAGAGGCACGTAAACACGTAATACATGCGTAGCAAAAATACCAGTTCACTAACAACGAACACGTAATTGCATAATAGAATACATATAAACATAAAGAGAAACCTTACAGTAAATCGTACGCATATTTCTCTACTATGGTATCCACGAAATCCCCGTTCACAGACTTGCACAGATTTGCCAGCGTTGAATCTGAGACGGAATTTGCTAGGAAAATTCATATTCTAGATTTTAAGGAGAAAATATGAATCCCTTGTATTATGAATTCCTAAGAGCTCATATATATATGGGAGGCCCAACTTAAATCTTAAGCTAACCTGATTAGAAAATAAAATCCCTAATCTTATAAAATAAATCTCTACGGATTTAATTCCCATGTATATCAAATCTCTACGGATTTGATTTCATAAATATTAAATCCCATAATAATATTCCATATATTATTATTGAGAATCCTATTTAATTAAATCCAATTTAATTAAACATTAATAATAATTAATTCCAAATTTATCTATTATTAATTAATTCTCCATAAATTAAATATTAAATCCAATTTAACATTTAATCAACCAACTATAATCCGTAAAATAGAACTACTTGTTGTGTGACCCATAGGCCCTCATATATCGAGTGATTAGTCAAATTAATGGTCTTAATTGAACCCTAGACAATAAATCAGACATTCTCAATGTATGAGGTACGTTGCGAGAAACGTGCAACTACCTGTAATTGAAACATGGACTATTACGATTTCCTCATTCCATTCGCGAATACTCGATTAAGTCTTGGACATGATGAAGTGTCTATTCAAATAACTTAATCATATTATCTCTAATCACTAATTGATCATGTATGTCACACTTAGCCACAAAGTCTAAGTTGACGTGCATCGGCCGATGATTTTGATCCAATTATGATGAGAAGATGAGTATTCTCTCTAAATCCACATTGAGGAATGAATCCTATTCTTAGCTCACCTACCACGCACATGCATTTCGTGATGAACCCAATCCAAATCATATCTACCCATGGAATGGTGCAAGCGTCGGTCATTGTCAAAGTTCTTCACTCCACACATGTCGTGCGTATTGACCTCAAGTCAAAGGAGTATCTCATCGCTCCCACTAACTGAGACACCCGTAGACACATATTATGGAATTACATCAAACGGTTTCTCGGATGGGTATACCAATACCCTCTAAGGTATCTGTGCATCCATCATTAGATATCTAGTATCTCGTAGTAAGTGAGATCTTACTACACTCTCTAAGAGTATGATGCAGATCGCACACCAATCTCCATTGCATCATCAATATCCCATTCTTGACGATCCTTGATCGGGGTTATTTGAGAATCATGCTTAAGTCATCTGAGTTCTCACAACCTCAATGATATCAATGACTCATGGGAACACTTGCATGAATAAATGCAAATAATCAAACATAATATTCAAACAAGTGTATTGTCATACATTGTTGGGAGATGCATTTAATAAAGAAGATTTTGATTAGATCCCAAAACCCCTAAGTATGACATGTTCAGGATAATCTTGATAGTATAAGTCAGGATTCAGTATAGAGTGTTCAGGATGTTATCTGCACCATGTATAGTCAGCAGATATAGATCGTCAAAGTTAGATTTCAAGACTCAAGAAGTT
Organism: Stenogyne calaminthoides; assembly: GCA_037126765.1. Lineage (NCBI taxonomy): Eukaryota > Viridiplantae > Streptophyta > Magnoliopsida > Lamiales > Lamiaceae > Stenogyne > Stenogyne calaminthoides. Next base: position 33,176,962 of record JBBCBC010000007.1, on the reverse strand, counting down.
TCAAGACTCGATAAGTTTCAAAGTTTCAAGACTCAATATGAAATCAAGAAATCAAGACTCAAGATGAAATCAAGAAATCAAGACTCAAGATGAAATCAAGAAATCAAGACTCAAGATGAAATCAAGAAATCAAGACTCAAGATGAAATCAAGAAATCAAGACTCAAGATGAAATCAAGACTCGAGAAGACATCAAGACTCGTAGACAAAGTGAAGACTCAAAATACATCAAGATATCAAGACACGTGAGTTAATTGAAGACTCGAAGAAGATATCAATACTCAAAGATAACCTGAATGTTCCGAGGCACTGAATAATATCTATCTGAAGACTACAAAACTGAGAAAAACGCGAATACTCAGAAAAATAGATATTGCCCAAGACATTATATGCAGACAAAAGGAACTAAGTCTAAGTGTTGTTTAAGGTTATCTCACTCAGAGAGATTGACCAAAAAGAGCCGTTATGTTTGTCTACATTTACTGAAGATAAGAACCAATCAGAGGAAGACAACACTGTACTTTCTTCGACCTTTGAAAAGCGACAGTCATTTGAGCATGTCGGTAGATACTATGTTCCGCATCGCAAAAAGTGGTGATTGGCTACATGAATGCATATTTCCTAAAACATGCAAGGGAGTATTCAAACCCTAAAAATAGCCGTTCATCAAACACCATAAGAGGAAACTCATGAAGCTATCTCCTCTAACGGATAGTTTTTCAAGAGTGACCTTGGTGAAGTTACCTATAAATACTAGTGACCCTCTACATTGAATGTTATGGGAAATTTGAAAGCAACTCAAGAGCTCATTCGTATTATTGCAAATTGAAGCACTCGAAAACCCTAGAATTTCCCAAGTGTTTCACATTGAAGAGAGCTCATTCACTAAGCCTAGATTGATAAGAAATATCCAAAGCTTAGTAGAGATATCCTAGCATTTGCATTGTTCTTATTGTAAAGGATATCTCATTCTAGTTGGAAACCAACCAGAAACCCAAACCCTTTGTAAGGTAGTTTGAGTGTGTTTGTTGGTGAGTTGGAGTTGTAAAGAGTTAGTAAGCTACAGTGAGTTAGCCAGAAAACTCTAGAGAAGAAGTTAGTAAGCTACTTGTGGTAGTCTGAACACTTGTGTGTGTTTGAGTTAGTAAGCTGCAGTGAGTCAGCCAGAAAACTCAAAGTAGAAAAGTGAGTAAGCTGCAGTGAGTCAGCCAGAAAGCTTTAGGAAGTGGTTAAGGAATTTCTCTGAAGGTCAGAGAGAGTGGATGTAGGAGCTTGAGTCTCTGAACCACTATAATTGCTGTGTTGTTTTGCTTTCTGTACTGCATTATTATCTGTTGCATGTTTTTCACTGAAAGCATAATTCACTGATATTTAGTTGGAATCAATCCACTGAACTTGCATCAGGCTGATCACAGCCTTAATCACTGTTTCATTAAAAGGAAGATTTTCAGCAAAGCTAAAAACGAGTATAAACTTAGGGCCAATCATTCCGCACACTTGAGTAGCTAGAACAGATAGTTACCAAACTGAACTAACTCTACTGAGGGTTCAGTAAGATAGTTATCTGATCCAAGCAGCTCAGGATCTCTGATAAAACTCAGGCTCAGTTGGGCTAATCTGAAGCTTCTGAAAGCAGCTCAGGATCATTGTCTCAGTACTTTGACTCAGGGCAATTTGTGCTTCTCAGGGCCAAATCATCAGGACAACCTGACCCATCTGACCTCAGTGAAAGAAAAGCTTCAAAAATCACTGAACACGTGTATTCCCCCCCCATACACGTGTGAGACTCGTTAGCACCGGGACCAACAAGTGGTATCAATTAAATGAACTATAATATTAAATCAGACTGAATATCATCGAGTATTATGTCCTTACAATAAATTGTCTCTAGGACACTAACTCTAAGAGTTAAGTGCTAGTATTGACTAAAACCTTATCTCACTTTTTCTCATTTAGTTCTAACATTTGATAAAAGCATGAAAGAATATAATAAATAAGCTAGGTCGAATAGATACGAGTACGATAATACGGGTACAGATACACATGTTTTTAAAAAAAAATTGGGTAAGATACGGTAGGGGTACGACTTTAATTTTTTCAATTATTTTATATTATTCATGTAAATATAAATATTTTTTATAAATTTTTAAAAAATAAGTATATTCGTACATGTATACAAATATTTTTAACACCTAAATAAATATAAAATCAAAACAAGAAGAACATCCCAATAAAATATGTAAATGATCACCAACATCACAAATTTGTAGTCAATATATAAAAAAGTATGCATAAGATAGTTAAATCACAAATATGCAAAGGCTAGGTCTTGTATGCACCCGGGTGCACCATGCACTCATAGTGCATTTTAGAAGCGTGCAACTTGTTATGCTGAAAAGTGCGACTTGTTTACACAGAAAAGTGCAACAGTTAAAATTAGAACATAGTTGCATGCTTCTATTTGGAATAGTTGCACGTTTTCATTTTGTATAGTTACACGATTCTAAAATGCACTATGAGTGCACGGTGCACCCGGGTACACATGAGACCCACTCATATGCAAAATACTAGATAGAATTTAAAATCACAACTCAATTATAAAGTAATCTAATTATCTAGGTTAATGGAGCATCACACTCAAACACAAAGCAAACAAAAACAATTCCTGTTTAACTTCGACGAACAGTGGTGTATCGACCTTGATGGATTTTTATTGTTTGTAGATGTAGGTTAGAATTAATGTAATATAAGACAAATTTAAAGTAAAAAATATTAATTTTTTAAATTTAATCGCACGCACGTATCCTATCCATGTCCGACACGTTGATCAGCCATGTCCGACACGGTACCCAAAATTATAATTATTATTTTTAATTGGGATACACCACGTGACGTATCAGGTGCGTATCCCACCCGTATCCGCCTACCCAAGTACCCGCGGTGTATCCGATATTATATTATTAAGAAATTCCACGTATCCGTGCATCCTAGTAAATAAGTAATGTGTGTAGACCTTTTTTTGTTGGTGTTGTATGATTGTCATATGAATTACTTTGAAAAATTATTATTATTGTGTGTGCTTTAAATTTATAATTCGATTTTTAAATATAGTTATATTTTACGTATTTTATATTATGTATTTTGATATTTGTATTATGAAAATGAGTTTTTTTTTAGGATTTTGCAGGAAATGGGGACGATTATTCTCCGAATGTTTTGCGGGGACTGGGTGGGGAATTCCCAAATTTTGCAAGACGTAGATGAGGAGTTGTCCCCCGTCCCACCCTGCTTCGTTGTCATACCTGAATGAGTAGAGTGATAAGTGATATTTTTTTGTAATATTGTGTAAAAAAGTGAAAATAAAAATTATGATAGTTGAATATTATTTTTCTCATTCATGAAAAGTGAAGCTTATTATGAAATGGAGAAAAAAGGAAAATTAAAAATTTATTGTAAGACGAAGGGATTGATATTTTATTAAATTACATGAAAAATGAAAATGAACTAGTATATCTTTTTTAGTCGGTGAGTTTATGTATATATACTAGTAATTGAACCCATGAGTTGCATGACTATGTTTTTAAAATTAATTAATATGAAATTTTTATACGTATTTGGATTAAAGTGTTTTGTCATTCTGAAGATATAATACTATTGTTGTTTTTATTGACACGATATTTTCAAAAAATTTATGATAAGAAACTCACTCGTGGGCTGATCTGACACTCGTAGTCGGAAGAATAAAATGACACGTTAATGGAAGGATAAAATAGTAATTTTATAAGAGAAAAAAGGAACCACACAATCAATGTTCAAAACGTAAAAAAAAATTAAGATATTCTGATTATAAAAAGTATTAGGGGCTTTTGATTTCAAATTTTTTGTAAACGATACCTTCGATAATCTTCATGCGATTTAACATAGGAATGACATTCTTCATCATATATAACATACTTATGGATATTAAGAATCTTGTATGAATACAAATATAAAAAAAACAATATAGTATACCTTAAATAAAATAGTTCAGCAATTTTAGTGAGTATTACCTGCAAAATAAACCTTTAAACCAACTGAAATTGTGTAGCAATCAAATAAATGAACATGAACTATATGATCTGCAATAGTATTACCTGTAAAAGAAACCATTATACCAACACAAAATTTTGTTGCAATCAAATAAATCAACTTGACTATAAAATTGATATACAGTGAAAAAAATCTTACCAAGTCATTAGATGTAAAATAAGTAACAAAAATTCTCAAAGTAACAAAAAAAATAAAAATCCTGTATGGAATACATATATTAAAAAAATTATATAAGTATACTTTAAGTAAAATAGATCTGCCAATTTTAGTAAGTATTACTTGCAAATAAATCATTAAACCAACACAAATTGTGTAGTGAATAAATCAATATGAACTATAAGTTTGATATATAGTAAAGAATTATCTCACCAAATAATTAGATGCAAAATAAAAACCTGCAAGGAAAATCCTGCAAAACAAAAAAATCGAACATGAAAAACAAAAACAAAAAATTCAGTAAAATAAAAAATCGAATATCAAAAAGCATAAAATATATCTTGTAAATAAGAAGAAGAAAGAGACACAAGAAAGGTAGGACAAAAAATTAAGAGTTGTGAAATCAGAAGTACACAAAATAAGAGAATGGAATAATGCTTATAAAATTGATATTTATGGAACTTAGAATTTAACATATAAGGTTGAGATTTTTTATATTTTTTTAAAATCTTTAGATATAGGGTTGAGATTAAATTTAAGACTTTTACATATATTTTTAAACAAAAAATCGAACATCAAAAATCATAAAAAATACTTGTGAATAAGAAGAAAAAAGAGACAAGAAAGGTAGGACAAAAAAATTGAGAATTGTGAAATCAGAAGTACACAAAATAAAAGAATGAAACAATGCTTATAAAATTGATATTTATGGAAAATTTTAACATATAAGGTTGAATTAAAAAAAAAATAGATATAGGGTTGAGATTAAATTTAAGACTTCTACATATATTTTTTAAAAAAATTCTCAATTCTTTATAATTTATTAATATTTATTTTATATATATTTATTTTAAAAATTCTTTCCATATTCTAAATATTTATTTTCCAATTTTATCACCATTAAGAATGGTTCAAGTGGCAAGCAACTTGAATATTGTTAAGACCACCTTGCTCCGAATTGTTTGAAAGTTTAGTAGGGAAAGGTGTGTATCTTTCACCTTAACAAACTTATTAAATCAAGAAACTTATTAGAAAAAAGAAATCGAAACTTATTAGAAAAAAGAAATCAATATATTCAAAATTATTTATTGATATTTATTTAAAAAAAAAATCTAAATTCATTATTATTTATTAATATTTTTTCTAAATTTATTCAAAAAAAAAAATTCTCAATCCATTATTATTTATTAATATCATTATTATTTATTGATATTTATTCCAAAAATTTCTCAATCCATTATTATTTATTTATATTTTTTTCAAAATTTTTCTCAATCCATTATTATTTGTTAATATTTTTTTCCATAGATACGTCTCCTGATTTAGCAATTATTTTTTACGGAAAAATACAATAGTTTCCAAATTTAGGGCGGTTTATGTTTATATATATATATATATATATATCTTAATCTTAATCTTAATACTATATATTGGTAAACCTGATTCAGCTTATGTTTATGTTTATATATATATATATATATATATATATATATATATATCTTAATCTTAATACTATATATTGGTAAACCTGATTCAGCTTATGTGGCGAAACCACGTCAGTCTGCGCAAAACCCAATTCAACCAGATTATTTCATTTTAAAATCGTGTACTCTCATTAAAAGTTATTCAAGTTAAAATTTTAATCTATTTAATTAAATTATAATTTTAAAAATCCTCGCCCATGCTATAATATTTGTAAAGATCATATATTCACATCTCATCTATTACACTTTCACACCCATATATATTCTGCTAAATAATTTTGTTTTGTATATTGCAGAGAGTATTAAGGTAAGTAATTTGAGTTTTGAATTGATTATAAATGTTTATTGAAATTGTGTGATTAAATTAATAATTTTATTTTGTATATTAATTTGATTTAGTTTTTATATTGCACATAATATTGATAAATTAATTATTTTGTTTTGTATGTTAATATGATTTTATTTTGTATATTGTAGAGAGTATTGAGGTAAGTAAATTGAGTTCTGAATTTGTTTTGTTTTGTATATTTGATGAATTAGTTAATCTAATTTTGTTTTCTATACTGCAGGGAGTATTGTAATTAGTAATTTGAGTTTTGAATTAATTATAAATGCTTATTGCAATTGTACAATCAGTTTTTATTTGTATCGTCTGTTTTGGTGTTTTATATTTGAAGATTTATGGCATGTTCACAATTGTTAGGTATATTTTTTATTTGCTCATTTTACTTTTGTTTTTATCTATTTAATCTTATTTACTGATTTTAATGGTAATACAAATATGTATAATTAATTTTTTATTTGTATCGTCTTTTTTCGTGTTTTATATTTGCAGATTTATGGTTGTATAATTCCACAATTGATGGCTAGGTATGTTTTTTATTTGCTCATTTTATTTTTGCTTTTATCTATTTAATGATTTTAATGGTGATACAAATATGTACAATCTTAGATATTTTTATTGATTTGCATTTTTTTAATCATCTATATATTTGATTTGGTTTGTCTTTGTTGTCTGCGTACATGTATAGATTCTTATACCTTCGACTCTTCTACAGATTTAGATAATGGTGATACTTTCATCTATTTTTTATATGTGCTCTTTCAATCTATATTTGCTCATTGCAAGTGGACAGTTTGAAAATTTTAAAGAATGCATTTGCGAATTTTTTTTTAGAATGTAAATCTATCAGTTATAATGTGTTTTTCTTTTTTTATAAATTCTATATTTTTCTTTATGTTTAGAATGTAAATCTCAATTTATAGTTCATTCTTCTTTGTCATGAATTCAGCTACTCTGAGAAAAGCAGGAACGTTTCGATTTGACATAAATCTGGAATGAAAAGTTTTGTTTATATTTAATTATTTTAGTAATTTTGCTATAAATAAGCAATGAGTTATTGGAAGTGATTGTGAATTATTTGAAATTAATTATTTTTAGTGATTTTTTTAAATGATTTGATCATCTAAAAATAATATAAATATTATATGAATTACATGTTGACTTACTCTCCAAGTGATAATTTTGTTAAATTGTCTAATTGTGATTGAATTTGTATGTTTGGAAACTATATTTCCATTAAACATTATCAATACAGACTTATTTAATTCTATAATGATATATATATATATATATATATATATATATCTTAATCTTATTTTAATATTATATATTGATAAACTTGATTCAGCATATATGACGAAACTACGTTAGTCTGCGTAAATCTCAATTCAACTTGATTATTTCGTTTTAAAATCGTACACTCTCATTAAAAAATATTTAAAATAATTTTTTAATCTAATTAAATTATTAAATTAAATATAAAGATATTAATATTACGCAACAAAAAAACTCTTATTTATAAAGATATACTCTATCTAACTCTTCATATTTGACTCTATCATCTTTTTTAAGAAGATTTTAACATATCTATCATTGTGTTTACAATATCAATGTGTTTCCCAAATATAGATTTGTAGTAAGTGGATAAAAAAAAATCATATATATTAATAAATATGATTTAATCTTTGCAAAGCCCAATCCAATATGTTTACTCAACAATTTTTCTAATTTTATGAGTTTTTTAATTTGATTTTATATTGTATATTTTATTTTTTAATATTGCAGGGAGTATTGAAGTAAATAATTTGAGTTATGGATTGGTTATGTTTATTGCAAATGTATAATTATTTTTTATATTGCAGGGAGTTTTTTTATATTACACGGTGCATTGAGGTAAGTAATTTGAGTGTTGAATTAATTGTGGAGGAGTCTCTTCGAATCCTTTCATAGCAATTTTTTATATATTGCAAGGAATATTGAGGTAAGTAATTTGAGTTATGAATTCGTTATGAATGTTTATTGCAATTGTGTAATTATTTTGTATATTGCAGGGAATATTGAGGTAAATAATTTAATGTTGAATTAGTTGTGGATGAGTTTCTTTTAATTTGTTCATAGCGATTAATATTCATGTTCTTTATATATTGTTGAGGAGTAATTTGATTTATGATTTCATTTCTAATTTTATGAATGTTTTACTCTGATTTTATTAATTTATATTATAGAGAGTATTGAGGTAAGTAATTTGAGTTATGAATTGATTATGAATGTTTATTGCAATTGTGTAATTATTTTGTATATTGCAGAGAATTTTTTTTGTATTGCACGGAGTATTGATGTAAGTAATTTAAGTGTTGAATACATTGTGGATGAGTTTCTTCTAATACGTTCTATTTAATATGATTCTATATATTATTTTATATTGTATTGAGGTAAATAATTTGAGTTATGGATTGATTATAAATGTTTACTGCAATTGTGTAATTATTTTTTATATTGCAGGAAGTTGTTTTATATTGCACGGAGTATTAATGTGTGAAAATAATGATAATTTTATCTCGATAATTCCTATAGAATGACTTCAATATTTGGAGGTAAGTAATTTAAGTGTTCAATTAGTTTTGGAGGAGTTTCTTCTAAAATTAAAGATTCCAAGTACATCATCTTTGCACGAGGATATGATTTTTATGTTTATATACCAATTCATTAGTATAACAATTAAAATAAAAAAAAATTAGATATGATTAGTTATAACTCTTTAAAATTGTATAAAAAATTAGACTTATATACAAACAATTAAATTTTATTATCAAAAAATTTGTATAATAAATATTTATTTGAAAAAATATGTATCAAATCTTGCATACATATGATTAGCTATAACTATTTAAAATCCTTCAAACAATTAGATTTTTTTTTAAAAAAATTAATAATAAATATTTGTTATTCACAATAGAAAAAAATTAATTCACCTTATCGAATTGCAAAATCTTTCATAATAAATAAATAAAAACATTAGAATTTCTTTTATAACATCAAAAATTATTTCAACCCTGCGTAATATGCGGGTATGAGAACTAGTATATATATATATATAGATGTATTAAAAAAGAAAGATATTAAAAAATTCTAAAGATATTACAAAGATTTTTTTTGATGTATTAGGAAAGAAAGATATTCCAAAGATTTTTTCTCAAATCTAATATTTGAAATTATCACAAAGATTTGTTAATATTTTTTTCAATGAAGCGTTTTCCAATTTAACAATAATTTTTGACGGAAAAATCCAATGGTTTTTAAATTTGGGACGATTTCTGCTTTTATATATATATATATATAGATATCTCCATATTCCTTAACTCCATATAGACAGATATTTTCCTTGAAGAGGATGTATACTATTTTTTAGAAGAACTCCACTGTTTCATTGCTAAAGCAGTAAATCATACACAACAAAGCTCAGCGAACATTGTCTGCCACCCACAGTTGCGGCGAGGACAATGAAAAAGAAAAAGTAGCAAGCCTATCGGCTAAGTAATTACATCGTCGTGGTACATGGGAATATGGGATACAATTGAAAAGGCGTTATGCGACAATAACTTTCGCACAGTGTTTACTAATGTGCCCGTGTAGTCAAAGAACTCCTGATCTCCCGTCACTGCTCGGACGGCTATCAGCGAATCAGAAAACACCCGAACCTTACTATACCCTGCTCCAATGCAAAACAACATTCCTTGTGATAATGCATCTAGTTCAGCCATTAGCACCGATAGGGGCTCCGGAGTAGGAATGGCTACAGCAACTTGTGTGTGTCCTGAGGGAGTGGACACCGCAAAACCAATTCCGTATTTAGCCTTGGCTGGGTCCACGGCTGCATCTACATGAAGGTAGAACGCTTCCCCTCCCGACCCCTGGTGTAATGAAACGGTGCCACCCAATTCCCCATCTTGTGGATTCGTCGAGGCGTGCAAGTGATGATGAGCCTTTTGGTATTCATCCAGGAAGATCTGGGCTCGGACCTGGTCTGGTGGCTCCCAAGGTCGTCGACCATGTGTGTACACACATATCGATGCCCAAGTTGCCCAAGCACGAATCACGAAATAGCATAAGTAGTCAGTTCCCAAGTGGTTGTGAATGGCAAGGCAATAGTCAATGAACGAGGCTCCCTTGCACTGTCACAGGTGTGGCCAAAACTCCGAATTCTTCCATGCAGTTCGTACACGAGGACAAAACACCAGAGTATGAGACGTGGTTCCAGTCTGCCCACACACAACACAGAATGTCGACGTTGGGACGTGGTGCCTGTTGAGATTGGATGGTGTCGCTAGGATTTCATTAGAAGCCTGCCATAGGAAAATTTTAACTTTGGGTGGTAATTGTAACTTCCAAAGAGTCTTCCACCACTGTTCATCTCGATATGTAGTCGAGAACTGTGGTTTTTGAAAGAATCCAATCGCAAGCTTATACGCCGATCGAACTGAGAATTCTCCTGTCGCTTCATAACACCAATATCTCGAGTCTTTCGTTGGCTCCTGTGGTAATGGTATTTTGATAATGGCCGCCCTCTCATGTGGGAGCACTAGCGCTTGGAGTTTGTCCTCATCCCATGTCGGGCCTGTCTTTATGAAATCCTGAACCGACGTTATCCATTGTCCTCGCGAGGACAGATATCCTGAGTCAAAATCTGGTATCCACGGGTCATCAAATGGTCAGATAGTTTGACCATCGCCCACACGCCATCAGACCCCTCGACGAACAAGGTCACGGGCCCACATAAGGGATCTCCAGACATATGACGGATTAGACCCGATTTCTGCCTCCATAATGTCGACATGTTTATAGTAACTCGATTTGAACAATTGTGCCATGAACGAATTAGGTTCTTGGAGAAGCCGCCACACCTGCTTGGCCAATAAGGCCTGATTAAAAAAATGGATTTGCCTAAATCCCAGTCCACCTCGACACTTAGGTTGTGCTAATTGCTCCCACCCCATCCAATGCTTGGCATCTTGACCGTCCACTTCGCCCCACCAGAACTTAGCCATGATAGTCTGAAGCTGCTTACAAATGCCCACAGGTAACTTAAAGCACGACATCGCATATGTTGGAATAGCCTGCAATACGGACTTGATCAAGGCCTCTCTTCCCCCGCGAGAGAGCAGCCTTGTTTGCCATGTGGTGACTTTCTTGAGAGTCAGGTCCCGAAGGAAACCAAACTGTAATGTTTTCGCCCTTATTGAAAATGTGGGTAACCCAAGATAAACATCATGCCCTGTGACAATCGGGATTTGCATCATGTTCTTTATTGCTTCTATAGTTTCAGCTGACGCGGTCGGTTAGAAAGTGAGGGCTGATTTTTCAAAATTAATCAGTTGCCCAGAAGCTTTCTCATACTTTCTGAGGCAATGCACCACCTGCTAGCTGTCGGCCGGTGTGGCTCTGAAGAAAATCAAACTATCATCAGCGAAGAATAAGTGTGAAACCACTGGACTGGATCGCACTATCTTGATCCCTCGAAATAACCGTTGCATGGCATAAGCATTAATTAACGCTGATAACCCCCGGGCGCATATAACGAATATGTACGGGGAAAGGGGGTCGCCTTGATGGATTCCTCGCCGAGGTGTGAGACTGCCGACTAGCTGATCATTGATTTGGAAGACGTACGATACCGAGGCTATACATCGATAAATAAGCTCAATGAAAGGTTGAGGGAAACCCATCTTACCCATGCTTTGGATGAGGAAAGCCCACTCCACCCTATCACATGCTTTACTCATGTCCAATTTGAGTGCCGCAAAGCCATCCTTTGATTTACGATTATGTCGCAGCCAATGCATGCATTCATAAACAACAAGCACATTATCTGTGATTAGCCTTCCTGGGACAAAAGCACTCTGTTCCGGATCTGTGATCGTGGTCAACGCCGGCCCCAACTGATTTGTGATAGCTCGGGCCACCAGTTTGTAGACTACATTGCACAAGCTGATGGGTCGGTATTGCTGAATCATTTGTGGGTATTTGACTTTAGGGATAAGCGTGATAATCGTTTCATTCCACGACTGCACGTCGGCTCCATTATCCAATACATCCAAGACAGCGTCCGTTACCGTGTCCCCAATAATGTGCCAAAAATCAACATAAAACGCCACCGGGAACCCATCTGGACCAAGTGCCTTAGATGGCTCCATGTCTCGCAGTGCTTGGTGCACCTCCACCCTCGTAAATGGTTCTTGTAATTGTGCGATGCTAGATGGTGGTATCCTTTTGGTTACGGCAGTCAACACGCGTGCAATATCATCACCCCCGGGGTTTGAGGATGAAAAGAGCTCATTATAGTACGCAATAACAATCTGGCTGATCGCTTGTTGCGCTGTACCCAATCCCCATTTCCGGAAACTAACCCCATAATTTTTGTCTTCCGCTGTCGTCCCGTCGCTACTTGGTGGAAAAACTTGGTGTTTCGGTACATAATGTAGTACAGTACTTTATAACGTACAAAAAGAATGGGTTAACGTACAAAAAGGAATGCTGACAGGTGGTCCCTACCAACTTGATAGATCTATTCAAATTCTAGATCGTCCCAAATTAAATACACATATATATATTTAATTAAAAAAAATTAAATACTCCCTCCATCCCAAATTAAATGGTAATTTGACTATTAATAAGGATTTAGTGGAATAGTGATAAAGTGGTGGGGTAGAAAGAATTATTTATTAGTATTTTATATAATAAAGTGATAAAATGATGAATAATTGGGGATAGAAAGAGTTGTTTATTAATACTTTATTTGATAAAATGATAAAGTAATAATTTTTTTTATTAATATTTTATTTAATAAAATAATAAAGTGATAAAATAATTTTATTATTAAATTTTAGACAAAAATAATGAGTATTTTAATATTAAGTTTGGGAAGGAAGGAGTATGTTAATAAACTTTCTTAATCCTTCTCTCACAAACCCTGACTAGACACACTCACAACTCACAAGCAGCCTCACCCACCGGCCACCACGACCACGCCAACACCGTCGGCCGTCCACTGAAATTCCGCACTGCCTAGGCAGCAGGCGCACGCAGGCCCATGGGCTCAACGGATGCAAGCCCAACAATTAAAGAATTGAGTCTCGATCTTAGTCCAACGGATATAAAATTGAATCCTGAGTCTAGCCTACAGAAAAGGAGCATAGGCTGGTACAATAATGTGCAACAGCCAGCTAAGGGATCAGAGGCATAAAGACTTGTCTTGTATTTCCAATGATAGAGGAAGGAGTTGAGGTGGCACCCTTCCCCTCAGGGGCGGCCCTGGGGCAGCGCAAGTGGTTCCGCCGCACAGGGCCCCTTTTCGGCTAGGGCCCCCGATTTTTTTTTCTTTATATATATAATATATATAAAGTCGATATTGTATCATATTTTGTGGGTGTCCGAGTTGGTAACAAGGGAGTTTTTAAGATCTATCTTTGCGCGAGGTCGCGAGATCGAATCCCTTTAGCCGCCAATTTTTTTTTTTAATATTTTCAATATATTTTTCCCCAAATATTTTTAGTCCAAATTTGTATAAAATCTCGCGATTTTTTTTTTAATTTTCAATAAAAAATTTCCCCTTATATTTTAATTCCATATCTTTTTCAATCTTTCTCTTTTTTTAATATTTTTCTTTCTTATTTTTTTCAAATTAAATTAATACCCAATCTTTTTTTTCCTTAAATTTATCAAATCAAATCTATACACAATCTTTATAAAAAAGTCACGCCCATCTCTTTCTTCTTCTTCTTCACTTATTTTAATTTTCTCTCTCTTAAAATTAGTCTTATAAATCTCACATAGCGCGTTCATAAGAAAATGACGAACGACCCTTGAAAAGAATCGTGTCTTTTCTAATAAGGTACTTTTAATTTTAGATTTCGCATTCATAAATTTTATTTGGATCACTTCAAATCTTCAATGATATATTGTTTATCGTAATTTTTTTATTATTTCTTGAATTGATTTCTATTTTTTATGTTATTGCTAATAGTTAATTGAGAATTTGAGTTGCATCCTCATAGAAAATATCCACCTGAACATGGAAAACGTCAAAAGAAAAAGGATGCAGAAAAATTTATTTGTACTTAATAATTATATTTTTTTATCATAAAAAAAATGAAGGGCCAATTTTTTTTTGCACCGGGCCCCTAAAATTATAGGACCGACTCTGTTTCCCCTACCTCCAAAATTAATTCCTACACATTGGGGGATGATGACTAGGTTGGAGAAGGAGTTAATGGGTAGGAGAACTCCTTCCCAGGAAGGAATAAAAATTGGACTAGGAAAGAGAATGGGGAAGGGTGGAAGGTGCACTACACTTGCTAGAAAAAAGGAAGAAAGAAAGAGAGTGGGGAACACCTGCGTGTTGGGCAAGAATTTTGTGGGGTCCGCCACTTCTTTTTCCTTTTCTTTTAATTTTCATTGAATTTTCACATTTGTTTTTGAAAATTGAAAGCATTCTTTCTTTTATTATTTATTACCGTAACTTCTTCCTCTTTATTCATTTTTTTTTAATTTTCTTGATCAATCAATTGATTGTATATAGAAATCCCAACGACACAATTGGGCATAAATCAAAACAGTAATTTTTTAACCGTTAGAATTTTTTATTTTTAATTTTTAATTTTTAGTTGAATTCTATAAATAGAGATCATAATTTCATAGTTGTGTACCAAAAATTTTCTATATACAACTAAATTTCCTACTAAATTTTCTATATAATTCAAAATGGATAATAATAATCCTTGGATGAATTTGTACAATTCTACCAATTTCGGAGCAAATTTATCTTCTCAAATTCTCGACTCTCTTTCACAAAATTGGAATGCTCATCCTCAAAATTCCAACACTCTCCCACCAAATATCAACTTTCCAACCCCAAATTTTCCAATGAATCCGTTGAATGCATCCGGAGCTCCATTTTATCCGTTACCCGCCGAATATTTTCACTCTTTTTATGGTGGTCCTTCACCAAATTCATCAAGAAAGGCTAACACTGACGGTACGAGCACCGTCAAAGAGTGTGGGACACCATCTTCCGAGAGATCGACTCACTTCTCTCCTCCAGGATTAGAAAAGGTTAACATTGAGTCTGAAGGCGACGAGAAGAAGACGATGCCATATACTGCAGAAGAAAATGATTGTCTAGCAATGTGTTGGGTCAATACTAGCACATATTCAATCATTGGAAATGATCAGAAGTTGGAGCAAATGTGGAGGAGGATTGCATCTGAGTACGATAGTCATCGTCCCGCTAACACCCCAGAGAGGTCGTGGAGTGTGCTAAAAACACACTTTTACTCAATCAAAAAACAAACATCCTGGTTTTGTGGAATTTACAATGAGCAACTTAGACTTTGGGGAAGTGGTTCTAGTGATGTTGATATATTGGAAAAGGCTCAAAAGGTGTTCAAGAAGGAACACCTTAAGAGAGGTTTTCAACATTTGGGTTGTTGGAGAATTTTGAAGAGATGTCCGAAGTTTGAAATGTGTGATGTTGATGTTCGTCCCACAAAGAAGATGAAGACCACAGATTTTGGAGTGTCTTCCAATCCGGACTCGAGTGCAAATAAAGATGTTGGTATAGAGCGTACTCGTCCAATTGGCCAAAAAGTGGCAAA
This sequence comes from Stenogyne calaminthoides, assembly GCA_037126765.1. NCBI lineage: Eukaryota > Viridiplantae > Streptophyta > Magnoliopsida > Lamiales > Lamiaceae > Stenogyne > Stenogyne calaminthoides. The sequence continues at coordinate 33,161,241 of JBBCBC010000007.1, read as the reverse complement.
GAGAAAACTTAAAGGTAAAGACAAGTCGGAAAAAGTAGAAGAATTGATTGAGAAGATCGATAAAAATGAAAGTAAGGCAGAAGAGTGGCAAGAAAAGAATGCTAATCTCATGGAACGACTGGTTAGAAAGGGTGAGTACAAGATCATTTTTAAAGATACTAGTGGCATGACTCCATATCAACTTCAACCACATAATTACATGGTGGAACAAATCAGGAAGGACTGGAAGCTTTAGTATTTATAATATTTATTTTGTAATTGTCTTAATTTATGTCAAGTGTCCGTTGTAAAAGTGTACGTTGAAAAAGTAGCTGTTGGAAAAATGTCCGTTGTAAAGTAGCCGTTGGAAAAATAGCCGTTGTAAAAGTGTCCGTTGTAAAAGTAGCCGTTGCAAATTTCATTATATATTCTGAGAACAACCTTCATATTTTTCACCAACCAAATTTCATAGTCAGCAATTCCATATAGTTCAAACACATCAAACATGTCTTCCTCCGAACACAACTCAACCACTAGCCAAAGTGATGATGATGAGTACATTGAGGTTCTTAATGATGATATAGAATAACAAATGATGCAAGAGGTTTTGAAGCAACAACGAATGCTAGTTGAGATATTACAAGGTTCTTCCAGCAGTTCCAAGAAGAGAAGATATGTTGATCGAGATCGTGAGGGAGCACATACTCGTCTTGTGAGTGATTACTTTTCTGAACAACCAACCTATGGAAATCATGTGTGCCGCCGACGATTTCGAATGGGTAGAGACTTATTCATTCGAATTGTCGAGGCCTTGGAATCTCATGATGAATATTTTCAATTGAGGGTCGATGCAACCGGGAGAAAAGGCTTCTCACCATTGCAGAAATGCACGGTGGCTATCTGACAATTGGCATATGGAGGCCTTGCCGATCATTATGATAAATACCTATGAATTGCGGAAACAACGACTATTAATTGCTTGTTTAACTTTTGTCGATGCGTAATTGATGTATTCGGCCCACATTACTTGAGGAAACCTAATGTCGCAGATGTCCAACGCTTGTTTCAAATGCATGAGCAGAGACACGACTTTCCCGGAATGTTGGGAAGTCTTGATTGTATGCATTGGGAATGGAAAAATTGTCCGGTCGCTTGGAAAGGTCAATGTTAGGATATTTTAGTTTTGATGAATTATGCCAAAACATTATCAACTTGTTTTATTGAAGCTAATTTACAGATAACAAGTTGAGGGGGAACAAGAGAACAAATTGAGGGGGAACTCACGAAATTAGACGTAGATGATCGAGATCAGACGAGGTTGCAGACGAGACTGATCGAGATCAGATGAGTAAGATGAGTTCCGGAGTTAACTGATGAGCTGAGCAAAATTAGAAGAGAAGAAAAAGCTAAGCGGTGATCGAGAAGATCGGGATGACGGATAACTGATCGGATGACGGAAACGACTGATCGGATGATCGAAGAGAGACAAGCTGATCGAAAAGAAAGTCGGGAAGATCCGAAGAGAAGGTTGCGGATCGAAGAGAGAAAATGAGACCGACGAGATCGACGTGATCGAAATCGATATGAAGATGAAAGCGGATGATCAAGATCGACGTGATTGAGATCGATGTGCTAAACCGATATGTTTTGACCTAATATGCTAACCTAATGTACTAATCTGATGCGGATATCTTGATATCATCCCTACCTTGATCCGATCAAGTCGATCGGATCAAAGTAGAAGAAATCGACATCGTGAGAACTAGAAATCATACCGGAAAAAAGAAGTCATCTCAAGAGAAGTCATCGAAGTCATATTCATCGAGAATCGAATGCCATCGATGATCGCTAAAAAGCTTAGTATTTTGAGGGTCGATTATGCGAAGACCGAAGAACTGAACTCCGATCGAAAGGGTAGTTCATGCAATCGACAAGGTCCGGGCCGAAGAGAAGTCAAATGAAGGCTCAGATAGACTGAAGGCTTAGATGGGCGAAGACACACCGAGACTCGAGAGAATCTGAATGATTCAAAGGCGAGGAATCGAGGAATATAAATTACGTTAGAATCGTACCGCGTGGACCAACGAGAGGAAAGACAACCCGACTGGAAAAGGCGCAAAAACAACTACTGAATAGTATGGATTTGAATGTGACTCCATCCAACGGTAACATTCAAATCCACACTATAAATACAATTTCTTCCTTCATAACTCGGGGTGGAAAAATGCGTGAAACATCCATCAAGCCAAATCATCAAGCATTCCCACCATAGAACACTGAGCAAGAAATACACGCATATATTCAAAGAGTGTTCTAGAACCCAATCTAAGCAACCCACGATGTATCCTAAGCTTAGAGATTTTCCCAACCTTAGCATTGAGGCTTTAAACAAATGTAAGGGGAAAATCTCAACCTAGTTGAAACCAAACAAACCTTACCCAAATCGATCGGTTAAGTTTGTAGGTGAGTGTGAACTTCGGTAAACATCTAGCAATCCCGAAAGGGAGGGTAGGCAATCCCGAGTGAGGGTGATAAGTCCCGTTGGAGTGTGAAATCGGTAAACATCTGTAGGCAATCCCGAGAGGGTGATAAGTCCCGATTGAGTGAGAGCTCGTTAAATATCTAGAGGCGAACCCGAGAGGGTGATAAGTCCAGATTGGAAGGAATTTCCCTAGGAACAGGGAGAGTGGATGTAGGAGCTTGAGCCTCCTAACCACTATACATTGTTGTGTTGTTAACTGCTTCATGTTCTTATATTGTCATATGCATTCGATTATAAGCAACACACAACACATGAGCTTAAAATGCAAAAATCTGTAATCACTCTGCCCTCACCCCTGTTTTATATGCATCTCAATTCATGTTTTGCTTCCGCACGCGCAAAATGGGTTTTTAACTGGGACCATCAATTGGTATCAGAGCGGGTGCTCAAAAGATTACTTTTTCAATGTGATCGCCTGAGCAAATCTATTTTTTAAAACCCGTCTCTGATCTGATACCATCAATTGGTATCAGAGCAGGAGTTCAAAAGATCACTTTTAATGTGATCACCTGAACTGATATTTTTAAAAGAAAACCCGTTTCTTTAAAAATGCATATATTCTAATGTTTTGGCGTCATTATCAAAAAGGGGGAAATTGTTGGAATATTTTAGTTTTGATGAATTATGCCAAAACATTATCAACTTGTGTTATTGAAGCTAATTTACAGATAACAAGTTGAGGGGGAACAAGAGAACAAATTGAGGGGGAACTCACGAAATCAGACGAGGTTGCAGACGAGACTAATCGAGATCAGATGAGTAAGATGAGTTTTGGAGTTAACTGATGAGCTGAGCAAAATTAGAAGAGAAGAAAAGCTAAGCCGGTGATCGAAGATCGATGACGGATGACCGATCGGATGACGCGGAAATGCACTGATCGGATGATCGGAAGAAGCGCATAAGTCGATCGAAAGAAACCCGACCGAAGATCGGAAGAGAAGGTTCTGCAGATCGGAAGAGGAGCGGATGAGACCGATCGAGATCGACGTGATCAAATCGATATCTGAAGATGAAAGCGGATGATCGGATCGGTCAAGATAGCATCGTCAAGATATCGAGATATCTGCATCAGATCAGTAGGCAATCCCGAAAGAGAGGGTAGTTCAACAGGTCACTATTTTTCAAATGCGAGCAGCTGCTCTGATACCACTTGTTAGGCCCGGTGAAAAACCCATGAAATGCGGAATAATCATGAAATGCATATAAAAACAGGGGGTGAAGGAATGGTGATTACAGATTTTTGCGTTTTAAGCTCATGTGTTGTGTTTTGCTTATAATCGAATGCATATGACAATATAAGAACATAAAGCAATAAACAACACAACAATGTATAGTGGTTCGAGGCTCAAGCTCCTACATCCACTCTCCCTTTCCTTGTGGACATTCCTTCCAACTGGACTTATCACCCTCTCGGGTTCGCCTCTAGATATTTAACGAGCTCTCACTCAAACGGGACTTATCACCCTCCACGGGATTGCCTATAGATGTTTACCGAGTTCACACTCCAACAAAACTTATCACCCTCACTCGGGATTGCCTACCCTCCCTTTCGGGATTGCTAGATGTTTATCGAGTTCACACTCACCTACAAACTTAACCGACTGATTTGGGTAAGGTTTGTTTGGTTTCCAACTATGGTGAGATTTTCCCTTACATTTGTTTAGCCTCAATGCTAAGGTTGGGAAAATCTCTCTAAGCTTAGGATACATCGTGGGTTGCTTAGATTGGGTTCTAGAACACTCTTGAATATATGCGTGTATTTCTTTCTCTGTGTTCTATGGTGGGAATGCTAGATGATTTGGCTTGATGGATGTCTCACTCATTCTTCCACACCGAATTATGAAGGAAGAACTTGTATTTATAGTGTGGATTTGAATGTTACCGTTGGATGGAGTCACATTCAAATCCATACTATTCTGTAGTTTTTTTGCAGCTTTTCCAGTCAGTTGTCTTCCTCTCGTTGGTCTCGTCGGTGATTCTACTTGGCTATATTCCTCAGATTCCTCACCTTGAATCATTAGATTCTCTCGAGTCTCGGTGTCTTGGTTCCATCCGAGCCTTGGTCTATCCCCGAGCCTTGGTCTATCGAGCCTTGGTGACTTCTCTTTAATGGACCTTGTCGATCGGGCATCTTGACACTCAGTGGACCGAGTTCGATTCTTCGTCTCCGGACAATCGACCCTCAGTCACCTTTTCAGACTAAGCGATCATCCCGGTAGCGTTCGATTCTCGGTGAATATGACTTCGGATGACTTCTCTTGGATGACTTCTTTTTTCGATCCGGTATCTTGATTTCTGGTTCTCGATATCGATTTCTTCTACTTTGATCGATCGGCTCACATGATCGAATCGATATAGCATCAGTCGGCCTATCCGATATATCTCTGCGTGATTAGTACATCGGGTTAGCATATTAGGTTAGCATATCGGTTTAGCACATCCGATCTCAATCACGTCCCGATCTTGATCATCCGCTCATCTTCATATCCGATTTCGATCACGTCGATCTCGATCGGTCTCTTCGCTCCTCTTCCGATCGCAACCTTCTCTTACGATCTTACGGTCCGGGTTTCTTTCGATCGGCTTATTCGCTTTTCCGATCATCCGATCAGTCCAGTGCATTACCATCATCGATCGGTCATCTGATCTTCTGATCAACTGGCTTAGCTTTTCTTCTCTTCTAATTTTGCTCAGCTCATCAGTTAACTCCGGAACTCATCTTACTCATTTGATCTCGATCAGTCTCGTCTGATCTTGGTCATCTACGTCTGATTTAGTGAGTTCCCCCTCAATTTGTTCTCTTGTTCCCCCTCAACTTGTTATCTGTAAATTAGCTTCAATAACACAAGTTGATAATGTTTTGGCATAATTCATCAAAACTAAAATATCCCAACAATTTCCCCCTTTTTGATAATGACGCCAAAACATTAAAATATATGCATTTTTAAAGAAACGGGTTTTCTTTTAAAAAGATCAGTTCAGGTGTTTACTTTGAAATTAGTGAACTTTAGAACTCCCGCTCTGATACCAATTGATGGTCCCAATTTTAGAGTCGAAAAACCCATTTTGCGCGTGCGGAAGCAAACATTTCGTGCGATGCATATAAAACAGGGGTGAGGGAAGAGTGATTACAGATTTTTGAGTTTTAAGCTCATGTGTTGTGTTTTGCTTATAATCGAATGCATATGACAATATAAGAACATAAAGCAATAAACAACACAACAATGTATAGTGGTTCGGAGGCTCAAGCTCCTACATCCACTCTCCCTGTTCCTAGGGAAATTCCTTCCAACTGGACTTATCACCCTCTCGGGTTCGCCTCTAGATATTTAACGAGCTCTCACTCAAACGAGACTTATCACCCTCCACGGGATTGCCTACAGATGTTTAACGAGTTCACACTCCAACGGGACTTATCACCCTCACTGCGTGATTGCCTACCCTCCCTTTCGGGATTCTTTAGATGTTTATCGAGTTCACACTCACCTACAAACTTAACCGACTGATTTGGGTAAGGTTTGTTTGGTTTCCAACTATGGTGAGATTTTCCCTTACATTTGTTTAGCCTCAATGCTAAGGTTGGGAAAATCTCTCTAAGCTTAGGATACATCGTGGGTTGCTTAGATTGGGTTCTAGAACACTCTTGAATATATGCGTGTATTTCTTTCTCTGTGTTCTATGGTGTGAATGCTAGATGATTTGGCTTGATGGATGTTTCACGCATTCTTCCACACCGAATTATGAAGGAAGAACTTGTATTTATAGTGTGGATTTGAATGTTACCGTTGGATGGAGCCACATTCAAATCCATACTATTCTCGTAGTTTTTTTGCGCCTTTTCCAGTGGTTGTCTTCCTCTCGTTGGTCCACGCCACCGATTCTAACGGGCTATATTCCTCGATTCCTCGCCTTTGAATCATTCAGATTCTCTCGAGTCTCGGTGTCTTGGCCCATTTGAGCCTTCAGTCTATCTGGCCTTGGTCTATCGAGCCTTCGGTGACTTCTCTTTAGCGGACCTTATGCGTCGGGCATCTTGACACTCGAAATTTGGTGAGTTACATTCTTCTGTCTTTAGACAATCGACCCTCGGTCACTAGCACTTTCGAAATTAGCCCGATCATCGATAGCGTTACGATTCTCGGTGAATATGACTTGGATGACTTCTCTTGGATGACTTCTTTTACGTCTGGTATCACGATTTCTAGTTATCGATATCGATTTCTTCTCGCTTTGATCGTCGGCTCACATGATCGGTCGGTATAGCATCAGTCGACATATCGGTATATCTGCGTGAGTTAATAAATCGGGTTAGCATATTAGGTTAGCGTATCGGTTTAGCTTTTCGATCTCAATCGCGTCGATCTTGATCATCTGCTCATCTTCATATCGATTTCCGATCCGCGTCGATCTCGTCGGTCTCATCTGCTCCTCTTCGATCTGCCAACCTTCTCTTAGATCTTACGGCGGTTTCTTTCTCGATCGGCTTGTTTGCTCTTCCGATCATCCGATCAGTTCTGTTTTCATCTGGTCATCTCGATCTTCCGATCACCGTTAGCTTTTTCTTCTCTTCTAATTTTGCTTTCACGGCTCATCGCTTAACTCCGAACTCATCTTACTCATCCGATCTCGATCGGTCTAAATCGCAAACCCCGTCCCGATCTCGATCATCTACGTCTGATTTCGTGAGTTCACCCTCAATTTGTTCTCTTGTTCCCCCTCAACTTGTTATCTGTAAATTAGCTTCAATAACACAAGTTGATAATGTTTTGGCATAATTCATCAAAACTAAAATATCCCAATAGTCAATTTACTAGAGGTGATCATGGAGTCCCGACAATTATGCTTGAAGCAGTTGCATCGGCAGACTTATGGATATGACATGCTTTTTTTGGAGTCGCTGGGTCAAACAATGATATCAACGTTCTTAATCAATCCCCTTTGTTCAATGATGTTGTACAAGGACGTGCGCTAAACATTGATTTTCTCATAAATGGTACGCAATATTCACAAGGATACTACTTAACGGATGGAATATATCCGAAATGGGCTACCTTTGTCAAGAGTTTCCAATGCCCTCTAGATTCAAAGAGAAAAAAGTTTAAGGAAATGCAGGAGGCTGCGAGGAAGGATGTCGAACAGGCATTTGGGGTCCTCCAAGCACGTTGGACAATTATTAGAGGTCTGGGACGTTTCTGGTACAAGAATAATTTGAAGAAAATTATGTATGCTTGCATTATATTGCATAATATGATAGTCGAACATGAAGGAGAATCGACATTCGATTGGTCAGACGACTCGAACAACCATAACAACATCAACAACATCAATACTGATCCATGTATAATCCAAGGCTCTGTCGAAGCATTCAACGAATACCTTATGAGAAGATCTCAATTTCACGATAGAGATAAACATCACCAACTTCGAGCCGACTTGTTTGAGCATTTGTGGACAAGATATGGTATTGAGGAAACCTAAATTAATTTAGTTTATTTGCAATTAGGTCGTCTTTAATGCTTTTATTTCATTTTATGCTCCCGTTGTAATTTAGTTTATTTGCAATTAGGTCGTCTTTAATACTTTTATTTCATTTTATGCTCCCATTGTAATTTTTTTAATGTTGTAATTTTTTTGTTATTTTTAATAAAATTTTAATTTAATTTATTACATATTTTCCAAATTTATAAATTAATGAATAAAAATAGTGAATAATATTAATTATAAACATACTTCATTATAAAAATAAAATTATACATCAAATGATAGTTAAATAAAAATGTGTAATTTAATAGTGGGTCCCATGAAATAGTTATTTGTTGGGTATGATGATTGGAAGGGGAAGGAGTTTTAGAGGAAGGAGTATTTAACTTTTGATGTAGCAGTGAGGTGGCAATTAATTCCTGAAATATGGGGAAGCACCATTGGAGGTGCTAAGCAATAGGAAAGTGGCACATTGATGATTCTAGATAATTCCCTCTATGTGTATATATATGTAGTGCTTGTAAGCATGTTTGATATCAATATGAAATGAACAAGTGAAATTAAGATGAAGCTTCTTTTCCATTACTGTTTCATCTCTATCTTTATTTTTGAATAGTCTCTATCTTTTCACGCCCCAACATTAGCGTTGTTGCACCGCAAGTTGGCCGCTGCCCAAGTCGCCCCGGGCCACCGCTGCGCCGCCGTTGTTGTACCGTCGCTGCCACTGAAAGTCACATGTAATTCTTCTATATTTTATAACCCTAGTTGCTTACTTAATTTGGTTGATGATTGATGAACAAAGTGGGAGTTTGTGTGATTAAATGCTTGATTTGAATCTTTTGTAGTGGTATGATATATAGAAATTATCCAACCTGATTATGATGTGAATTGTAGGGTTTTAGTAATGAAGTAATCTTATCAACTTATTATCCGTCAAAGTACAAGAACTGTGAGGTTGTTTGGATGAGTTTGTTTTACAATATCCATGACATCCCCTTGAAAAAAATATATATATTAAGTTTGGTCAGATTTACTTTCAGGTCAAATTTACTTTCTATTAAGTTTGTTAATCATCTCATTAAATTTGCTAATTAAATTTGTAGATGTCTGCTCAAGAGCAAAGTGAAACAGATGGAGGCAATACCTCCTCGATAAGGGATGGGCAGTCGGTTCGGTCGGTCGGTTTGTGGCTCTTTTTTGACAGAACCGAACAAACATAATTATGAAAATTTAAACCAAAATCAAACCAAATTGTGAGTAATCGAAATAACCAAACCGAACAAGAAATTCAGTTTGTTTGATTTATTCAATTTTAATAGAAAATTAACCTGAAATTCACAATTTAATGATTTCTCAACCAAATTTTCAGTATTTCTAAGTCAATGTTTAAATACAAAAATAAGTTGTAGTTTTCACTATCAAATGCAACTAAGTCAATAAATCATCACAGTTCACAAGTTCACAACCAAGTCAAATTGCATCATAACAACAAGTTTACAATTTAGTCACTCACAAGTTCATCACAATTTGTTCATAATAAAAAACCACACAAGTCTCAAATTAAAATTTCATTACAAATTCTTGCATAATTTGAAAAAAAAACCAATAGAAATACTGATTTTTTTTTTAAATTTATGCAACTCCAAGTCTCCAACTCATCACAAAACTCCTTTGTAAACTCAAGAATTGTTGTGAAGATGAATGAGTAATCGATTGTGTGAGAGGAGATTTGGAAGCTTAATTGTGATGTGAGTTGGAGACTTGAGTTGCATGAATTTAGTGTGTGCGCGGGGCCGTTGGTGGATGTTCCTTGCAATGGAGAAAGAGTGTACTACTTTCCTCAGGGTCACATGGAACAAGTAAGCTTCAATATAGAAATTTCCCCTTTTCCATAGTTTTTCTTACCGAGTGTAATAATTTGCAGTTAGAGGCATCTACAAATAAGGAATTGGGTCAACAAATCCCTCGCTTCAATCTACCGCCGACGAAGATCCTTTGTCGCATTGTTCATATTCAATTATTGGTATTGTTTATATTATACATTGTTATTTTATTCTCTTCTTTTCTTGAAGTTCTCTTTGATTGTTTTTAAGTTCGATTTGTTGTTCTAACTTAATAAGCTAAACCTGAAACAGATTTAGTTTATGCTCAGATCAATTTGCACCCAGGAGTAGCTTATAACAATTAAAAGGAGTTTATAAAGGAGCTTCGTGATGAAATGGAGACTTGGAGTTGCATGGATTTAAAAGAATTTCATTAATTCTATTGGAATTTTTACAAGTTATGCTAGAATTTGTAATGAGATTTTAATTTGAGACTTGTGTGGTTTTTTATTATGAACTAATTGTGATGAATTTGTGAGTGACTTGGTTATGAACTTGTGGTTGTGATGCAATTTGACTTAGTTGTGAACTTGTGAACTGTGATGATTTATTGACTTAGTTACATTTGATACTGGAAACTACTACTTGTATTTATATTTGATCATTGGCTTAGAAATATTGAAAATTTGGTTGGGAATTCATTAAACTTTGAATTTCAGGTTAATTTTCAGTTTTAATCAAATAAACCGAATTTCTTGTTCGGTTCGGTTATTTCAGTTACTCACAGTTTTGGTTCGGTTTTTGTTTAAATTTGCATAATTCTGTTTGTTCGGTTCGGTCAAAAAATAGCCCCAAATTGATAGAACGCCCACCCCTAATTACACTACATGGTTGGTTCAGACACGCTAAAATATATCCCCCTATATACTAATAGGGAGTTTTTCCCTGCTGATGTATCAACTCCACATTGATTTAATCTATATGTCATTCTATGAGAAGTTTGGTAATACATGTCATTAAAAAAAATCACACGTGTCATCCAATGTGTTTAAAAGAATAGTTACATATTGATATAACTATACGAGAATGATATAGAGCCCACCAGTGGGCACTATAATTGTGCCCACCGCCTACGTGGCTGATGACGTGGCAGTGCAACATAAGAAAATTTATTTTTTTTCCTTAATCACCATATATGTATATATTTAGATATTTTGAATTTCATTTAATTTTATACCATAATTGCACCATTTGCACCAATTTAGAATTGGTGCAATTGAATTTTTTTTTCAACTTTAATTTTTTAGTTTTTTTTTTCCCCTACTCGGACCCAACCCGACCCGAACTCGGCTCGACTGGTTCATGGTTCACTCGACCCGAATGGATTTAGTTTTTTTTTAAATACCCGTACCGGACCCAACCCGACCTGCTCCGAACCCGGCCAAAGTGATTCATGGTTCACCCGACCCGAATGGTTAATGGTTTAGGGTTTAAGGTTCATGGTGTAGGGTTTAGATTTAGAGTTCATGGTTCATCTAAAACCTATACCATGAACCTTAAACCCTAAACCATTAACCATTCGGGTCAGGTGAACCATGAACCACTTGGGCTGGGTTGGGTCCGGAATGGGTATTAAAAAAACTGAAAAAAAAACCTATACCCATTTGGGTCGGGTGAACCATGAACCAGTCGGGCCGAGTTCGGGTTTGGGTCCGAGTCGGTTAAAACACTAAAAAAAAAACTGAAAAACAAAAGTTGAAAAAAAAATTCAATTGGTGATATTGCAATTATGGTATAAAATTAAATGAAATCCAAAATATCTAAATATATGCATATATGATGATTAAGGAAAAAAATAAATTTTATTATGTTGCACTGCCACATCGTCAGCCACGTAGGCGGTGGACACAATTATAGTGCCCACTGGTGGGCTCTATATCATAACCATATAACTATAACAACTCCATTCAAAATTAAATAAAAAACTAAATAATAAAATTATATGTTATCTCTATGATTTCTATTATCATTATAATTGAAATATAATAAAATTCCTAACCTATATAAAAATTTCTATTTATTTAAAAAAATTAAAATTTACAAAAAAAATATTATAGAATATTGGCGATTTTTATGCACACGCTAATAAAATTTTGATATTGATGGTAAAAAAAAATGATAATTAAAAATTTAAGTAATAATATACTAATATTTTTTCAATTAAAAATTATAAATATTATAATTTTAAAATTGTATTATATTGAATATTAAAAACACCCGCGTAACACACGGGTCCTATGCTAGTGCATAATATTCCTGAGATCTTAAGTACCTCAAATAGATCACAAAAAGTCCCCACTTAAGCCCTTAATTCACTTTATTTAAAGCTGGTTGCTATGACAAGATATAATTATCAAAACCAATTGAACTTGTGCTTTAAATTGTGCACTACAATTTCTTGAAAGTAATTGCAATGCACGACCCATCCAGTTAAGATCAGTGATTCAGAAGTGAATCACCTGCAGAATTATAGAATTTAATAGATATATCAAATTTAGAAATATATAGTTTTATTTTTATAATTAATTAATGAATAATTTACTTTAAGATTGATGTTATTAAGCTTATTGAGAATGGTATAAGCTTGAAAATTTGCGAATATTTGATAATTAAGCTTATTGGGTTTTGTAGACCTATTTTGGGTTTTAAAATTCTAAACTAATTATATTACTTTGGGATTTTATAAATCAGATTTAAAAAATCACACCTATCAACCTATAAACTTTAATCATTACAAAACCATAAAATCATTACATTTTATCTCAATAATAATATAATAATACAACATCATTCACGCTTACGCTTACGCATTGATTTGATATAAATTCATCCAATAATAATATAATAATACAACATGACTCACTCTTATATATTAATTTAACATAAAATTAAATTTTTCCATACTAAAAAACCCAAAAAAAAAAAAACACATTACCATTGGTTTAGCCTTCGGTCGGACTCAATTCGTAGCTTGGAACAGGCAATCCAACCAAGTGGCCTGGGCCATCAACATCTTACACAATTAAATTAACAAGGACATGCGCTTATTATGACCAATATTAATTATCGAAATATGAACACACCATCAATAATGCCTTCCTTAATGCGACTGTGGGATTCTATCTTTCATCAAACATGACGGGAATAAGCCTAAATATAAAATAAATCCTAAAACATATATGCAAATTAATTAGCAGATGATAATCAAAATAAATAAACTTTAATCAGAAATTTGTATGTGATGATTTCATTTATGAGACGAAAACTCATATAATCTCGTACAATATATACTTCCTCCTATTCAAAATATAAGATGTTTTGGTTTTTTGCACGTTTATTAATAAAGAAAAATTATATCAAAATTAGCCTTATTTAATGATAAATTATCTTTAATGACATGATTGAAAGTAAAACAAAAAAGTAAAGAAAGAGTATATAATAAGGGCGAAACAGGAAATAAAAAATTAACATCAAATAAAAAAGAAATAATTTAAAGTTCAAAACATCTTATATTTTTGAATAGAAGGAAAGATATATAACACGTGAACTCATGACCCTACTGAAATTATATTTCAAATAAAAAGTATATGGTCTAAATATTAAAATAAAATTAACTCCATCTTATTCAAAAAAACTTTTATATAGGACCTCCATCTAATTAAACTATTTTGAGTCATGATATTTATATTAATTTCTCAAAGGATCATTATGACGGTGTTACATATATACCTTAAATTAATTATCAAATATATAATTGACAAGGAACAATATATCTAACTAAGATACATACTAGGAAGCTTAATTTAGAGAGTAGTCGTTCAAAAGTACAAAAAACAATGTCAACCACAAATAATCATGATCCATTCCACTCCTAAAAATAGTGATCCGGACATGTGGTAGGTAACACACACTTGGTGCTGAATATTGTTGAACCACCCCCCTAAATCTAGTACATATATATACCCACCACTGCAGTGTCCTAAGAGCATCCATTTAGAAATAAAAATAAAAGTAAATAAAACACAAGAATAAAAATCATGGAACTAAAACTCATATTCACAATTTCAATTCTGTTAATTTTGCCATTTTTGGCCCATTCTCAAGATACAGTGATATATGATATCACAGACCCAAAATACGGCGCTAAACAAGACGCGGATTGCTCAAAGGTACTATATAATTTGTTCATAAGTCGTGATTAATTAATCAGATATGATTCATTTTTTAAACATATGCAATATGCATGTTTCAATGAAACTGAAACTTTTGTTCACCGTAAAATAAATTGCATGTGTTAATGATATGATGTTAGATCATTACGGATATTTGGAAGGAGGCAATTGCATCAACTAGCCCCAGCAAGATAGTGATTCCAGAAGGGACGTGGAAGTTGAGCCAATTGATATTGGAGGGCCAAAACAAGGCCCCCATTGAGTTGGAGTTAAGAGGCACGCTCCAAGCCGATATCAACGTCAACAATTTGCCCGACAAAACCCGGGAATGGATCACTGTCAATTACGTCTCCAATTTCACTATCTCCGGCGGTGGAGTTTTTGACGGTCAAGGAGCCGAAGCCTGGAAGACCAACGACTGCCACAAGTCCAAGAACTGCGCCAAGCTCCCATATGTAAGTCATGTAACTTCAATTCTCACAACATTTATATAATAAATTTTAATTAATTTCTTGTTATAAATTAGAATCTGAGCTTCAATTCTCACAACAACTCCTACTTCCACGACGTGACGACGAAAGACAGCAAAAACTTCCACGTGAACCTCATGTCCAGCTACAACATAACGTTCCAGCGCTTCAGAGTGTCGGCCCCCGCTGAGAGCCCCAACACGGATGGCATCCACATCGCGCGAGGCTCGGACATCAAGATCATCGACTCCATCATCGAAACGGGAGACGACTGCGTGTCCATGGGGGACCAGCTGACTGACGTCCTCATCCAGAACGTCAGCTGCGGCCCAGGCCACGGTATCTCCATCGGAAGCCTGGGCAGGACCCCCGGGGAGAAGGACATTGCCAGGGTCACAGTCAAGAACTGCACCTTCATAGGCACGTCTAACGGCGTCAGAGTCAAGACCTGGCCCTCCGCCCCGGGAGTCCTCACCATTTCGGATTTGGCATTCGAGGATTTGACCATGGTCAACGCCAGCAACCCGGTCATCATTGACCAGGAGTACTGCCCCTGGAATCTCTGCTCCCTGGACAAACCATCGTTGATCCAGGTGATGTGATGAAAGAATTTCATTTCATCTAAAAGTCCATAATCATAAAGAGTGGTGTAAAATTAATTAATTTGTTTATATTATTTACCAAACAGGTGACAGGTGTGACAGTAAAGAACGTCAAGGGAACCAGTGACACGCCCGAGCCCGTGATATTCAAATGCAGCGGGGCTAAGCCATGCCAGAACGTCGTCATAGGCGACATTGATCTGCAGTACGTCGGTCTCACGAAAAACGTGAGCGTCACCAGCACCGTCTGCACCCACGTCAAACCCACTATTGTCGGCAAATCCAACGTAGCCATCTGTAACAGCGCGGCTTAATTCATTCTTTAATCTTTCTTTCTTTTCAATTAAAATATAGAGTTATATATATTTGCATGTGGTATGCATAGCATGCTTCCTACAACTAGATCAGGAATTAATGTGCTAGTATATAGCTAGGAATTAACACAACAAATAAAGATCCTCGTGTAATTCTTTATTGGCCTTGTCATCATATATATTTATGAACAAGGAGATCCATTTTTTTTTTGACAGGAGGAGATCGATTTTCATGTAGCTAGAAATTAGTAAAAGGCATTACGTAGATAGATGATTAAGATGAGCTTTTTTTTATTTTAATTACAAATTATTATAAAAAATAGTTGTGATTTTTAATTTTAATTTGTTGTTCGTGTTTTATACTTTCAAAAAATTAATTAACTAATACTCTTGGTCCGATGTATTGAATCAATGGTGGTGGAAACTGTCTCTCACGCTAGGTTTTGAAGGCCAGTACTCAGCTGTGACTTATTCATTTGATTAGGTGCATGGTCCTCAGCTTGAAATTATCTTGAGTTTGTGGTGTTTTTTTCAGAACAAATATTAGAACCAACGTTTTGGTTTTATTTTAGTCATCATTTTCAGCAGTATATCATTTGATAATTGAGTTAATTTTAAGTTTGCTTAATTAAGTCGAGTAGCTCTTGCCATAATGTTAAAAAGAAGAATTTAGAGATGTTAGAGAATTTAGATCCGTGTGAGTTTAAAAAAAAAAAACACAAACTCTGTTGTGAAACTATTCATACTATGAAATTGATACATGTTGTTACCTAAATTTTACACTAAGGCAACTAACAATGAAGAAAATAATAACGAATACAAGGCTCGTAAAAACACGTAAAATATGCTCCCTCTGTCTACCAAGATCTATTTCCACTTTCCTTATTTGTTTGTCTACCAAATCTATTTCCCATACCTTTTATGGAAATATACACTTTATCTTTATCCTCCAACATCACTCAATTACTTCAATTGTCATTGTACTTTACTCACAAACAATCACTTTACACAATACCCTATAATACCCTTACTTTATCTATTTTATCTACATTTTTCTTAAATGTTGTGCCCAAAAAAATGGGCATAGTTTTCGTGGACGAAGAGAGTAGCTCTTAAGGCTTTATTGTATTAATGATTTCAGATTCTTTTTCTCTTGGGGTTAATCCCTATTTATAAGATTACAATGCACTGATTACCAACTCTAATGGGCCGTATAATGAGCCCTATAAATCAGGAAACATAAGGTATACAAGATCTTCGCATTCCTTAATACCCACCATGAATCTTTCGTCCGATCTTCGTTTCCTAATTTATCTTCTTTGCTTAATTATAACGAGATTCGGGCTTTTTTTCTGGATACGCTGTTGGAAAATTTGTATTTAGTTTTGATTGAAGTTCCAAAACAGTTTGTAATAGGACCAGTCAGACCTGTTAGCTGATTGATGTCTTAGAATCAGGTTAGGATGACCAGCTGAAATGTATAGACAACTGATGTATAAGGTAGGTCACATATTGAGGGGGAACTCAATATGTATAGGTCAGGTCAGTTAGTCGAATGATCAGTTAATCAGATGATCAGGTAAAGACATGAAGCCAATAGCTCAGAAGACCTGAAGATCAGAAGACTACCAGAAGATCAAGATCCAGACCAGAAGACCTACATCAGTCGAGTCTGCTAGTTGAAGCTAAGACAACTGGCATCAGAAGACTCTATTAGGTAGACTAATCAGATGTAACTGATCAGGTCAGCTCACACCAGGTGTCAACTAATGTTTCACCAAGTCATACATTGTTGATCTGAACAAGAAGAATGTCAACTTTAGTTGGTGAACAAACTCTGACATGCTGTACTTGTTAACCAATAAGAACAAGACACGTATGACCTGAGCTGACACTGCAGATTTTGGCGCTGCATAGTCAAACGACTAGAAAAACGACATACACGCTTTCGGCCATGCCATTCCTGGAAGCACGTCACATCAAATCTTGCAAACCTACCAAATATAGCCGGAAATTCAAATTGCTCTCCAACGGCTCTTTGATTTCGAGGTCTATAAATATGAGATTACTCTTCAGAGTGAAATACGGAAATTATCAAGAAGCTCATACTATAGCAAAATTTCCGCACGAAGAACACAACCTTGAAGATTAATTTTTCTCAGTGTTCATCCCATAGTTCTTAGCACATAAATCTTATCCTCAATCTGTTAGGCTAATTTAATTCTAGGAAAGATTTCAAAGTTGGAACAAACAACAAATCTTACCCAAAACCCAAAGTTAGGTTAAGTTTGTTTAGCAAGATTTCAGACTAGGGTTTCTAGTTCTGATTTCTGGGATCGGTTGAGTGAGTGCTCCATAAATATCTGTTGGTGTAATGTGTTAGACTAACACAATAATCTAAGTCCAGTTGGTTAAGTTGGTTAAGTTGGTGCCCCTTGTGATAGGGAAGAGTGGACGTAGGACTGATTGTCCGAACCACTATAAATCTTGTGTGCATTTACCTGTTTGATTATCTGCTTCATACTATTGCACACAACTTGATTAAATCTGCATACATATTCTGAGTTAGAATCAGCTAGCATCAAGCTACTGATCTGATCAGATTGACCCCATAGTCATCTGATTGAAAACAACTTCGGAATCTGATTTGTTACAAATTGGTTTTTCACACGGGTATAAACTAGCTTCCGCACAATCAGTTAAACTGATAGATACCAAACTGATATGCCCTCAGGCGATCAGTAAGTTGAATATCAGTCCAAACTGATTCACTTGCACTCTGATCAGGCAAACTGCCATCACACCTGATCTGCAAGAAAAAGTTTTCAGAAGTCTATTCACCCCTCCCCTCTAGACTTCTGCCCTCACGAAACTCGTCCGGGACCTACAAGTGGTATCAGAGCAGTGGTTCTATAGACCACTGGCTTTGAATATCATCGGTTCTTAAGGAAGAACCTTTGTGGTCACTTGAACTGATCTTGAAAAATCTTTTTCAAATCTCATTCGTTTTCAAACTCACGATCAGCATGGATAATACTTCGGGTATGTATCATGATTTGCCTAAATTTTCCATTGATGAGTATGTAGACTGGACGATATACATGAGCAACCATCTGGGATCAATAAGCAGCAGGATGATGGAAGTTCTTGAACGAGGACCCATCATTATCTATCATGACAACCATGCTGTTGGCGTTGATTCAGATTTTGCAGTTGGAAGTCTTGTCAGAAAGAGTCATGCCCTGATGGATGCTGAAGAGAGAAAATTGTACACTCTGGATACGATAGCCAGGCACATAATCATGAAGACCATGGACAAGATAACCAGAGAAAAGATAAAGTATCTCAAGACAGCCAAATAGATGTGGGATACGCTTGCTGAAATGTGTGAAGGAAATGATCTGATTAAAGATAGCAAACTGCAAGCTGAATTGGTGAAATTTGAGAAACTAAAGATGCTACCAAATGAAACCATCAATAAGCTCGATTGGAAGAATCACCATGTCAGTCAACAAGTTACGGGAACTTGGACGAGAAATGTCAGATAAAGACATCAATTACAAGATCTTTAGATCTCTGACTAAGAAGTGGGATATGAAAGTCACTGTAATAAAAGATTGTCAAGATATTGCTAAGATGAAGCCAAGCAACCTGTTCCTGAGTCTTAAAGCTCATGAGTTCGATCTGATCAAAAGAGGGTAAGAAGAAGAAGACGAGTCGCCTGCTGAAATCACACCTGCCACATCAAAATCAGTTGCATTCAAAGCAGCCAGCAGCAACTCAAAGTCTACTGAACCTGTTGGAAATATTATAAGCCAAATTGAACAGATTGCTTTGCTAACCAGAAAACTTGAAAAATATAACATCTAACTTGGTAAGTACCGCAGATTTTACAGAGATTATCAAAATAGCAGAGAAAGAGATAGGAGGCCAGCTGACAGATCTCCGGAAAGGACCAGATCTGATGACCGAAGAGATGATCACAGAAAGGATCGCAGAGAAGATAAGAAAAGAGATGATCAATCTAATGAAAGAAGAGTCAATAGATCTGAAAGAAGAAATTCTAATTACAATCAGACAGGTAAGTCACCTGACAGATTCTACAGATGGAATGACTCACCTGGCAGAAGAAGTTTCGTGGATCGAGGAGCATGTTTCAACTGTGAGAAACCAGGTCATTACAGCGCAGACTGCCCAGACCTGACGCCAAAAGAAAGAGAAAAGAAGCGGAATAGAAGAGAGCAACGCTATAGAGACAGGAAAGCCATGGTTGCTGATACATCAGAAATTAATGATTCTTATCTGCCTTCAGAGGATTCAGGCTACTCATCAGTAGAGGACTTTTGTCTGATAAGCATCACTGATGATTTCTACCACTATGATGATCTGATATTCTCTTCTGATGATGAAATCTGTCTGATGGCTAAGGAGGAAGACCAATCTGAGGTAACCTCTAAACCTTCTGCTCGTTCAGTTTCCACATCAGCTATGATTAGCACACCTGCTGGAGAGATTGACTTGCAGCTCTATTCTGAGCAATTGCTTGATGATCTCTCTATCGCAGTAGACACTTATACGATAGTGGAAGCTGAAAACGATAAGCTAAGGAATGAAAATACTCAAATTTGTTAAGGAAAATGTCACAAAGAAAGAATTGAACTAAAATCACCAAGCCGCCGAAGATAAATCAAGAACCGAAAGTTCGAAAGTTAATTCTTCCGATCGGAGAAGCAGACAAGGAACAACTAGCTATCAATAAACAAAGAAGTCGATGATTTTAAAATCCTACAAGCCAAGTTTGATGATCTCTTCCGACTACATGAGAGTCTGAATTAACTGAGGATAGTTTACATAAAAAAATACAGGTTTTCACGAAATCTTTGAAAACCGTTCAGGATATGAACAACTATTTTAGAATGATAACTAATAAAAAGGGAATTGGGTATGAAAACCCTTCTACATCCTCAAAAGCCCCGTCTGGTTCACTTCAAAAAGGTGTAATCAAATGAGTTTCTGATATAGATACACAAAAAGCAAAATATCTATCTGATAAGGGAAAGAGACACAACAAGTAAGGCAAGTGCCCAATCGAAAAGGGAACATAAATGGACCCTAATCGATTAAGCATCAAATAGGAATCAACAGAAGAACCCAGCTTCTTCAAGAGACCTCAACTCGATCGTGAGATTTGGTATCGAAAAAGACAACCCCGCAAAGGGAAATCTAATCAAACCTAATCGTAATACCGCCTAACAAGCAAGTCAAGGTAAACCGCTAAGACCATTTATGCCAAAAAGATATGAATCTTTTAATGGTAGCAGTCGTACCTACCCTTACAATCAGAAACCTAGGGCTGCTGCACCTGAGCCCCACTGGATTAAAAGAAGACAAACTGCAAGAAAAATCCCAAGTCTTCTGATTCACTCAAGGCTCGCACAAATATTTATACTGATCAGAATGCACATGAAGAGATGTATGATTATGTAGATGTTTATGGGAGACAAATCAAGCCTTCTGATCTATCTGATTACAATAGAAGTGCCATGTTTGTATGGATCCCTAAAACCAACTCTAACCCCTCAGGACCCAATCCAAAAGGGGTACCTAAAGCCTGATTTGATTGCGGTGTTCGCGGGTTTGGCCAACAAAGGAGGTGTATAAGAAACTAACCGGGTACATCGATAGTGGATGCTCAAGGCACATGATTTGAAGCAAACATCTCCTTAGCTCTTACACGTAATGTTAAGGCCCACGTGTACTCTTTGGTGATGATAACTTTGGTTTTACCAGAGGATTCTAACCTTAGAGAATGATGATGTACAAAGTTACCGGAGTCTCGTATGTTGAAGGTTTAAAGCATAACCTGTTACCAGTTTCACAATTCTCATGATAATCTAATTCAAAGTTGAGTTTTCGATCGATCGGTACTATCAAGAATCGAGCTACTCAACAGATCTTGTTAACCGTTCAAGAAAAGGTACGATTTATACAACAGATTGGAACAGTTGTCCAAGAAATGCATGCCTGATTGTTAAGAGTTCCAAAAGTAGTAGTTGGCTCTGACACAAAAAGAATGAGTCATCCTAATTTTAAAACTCTTAACAAGATAAAGAGGATGTCTTTTTGGTTGAGGGACTTCCGAATGAGGTATTCTCTAAGGATCGCACATGTCGTCGATGTCGGAAGGGAAAACAAAGTTAAAGCCTCATTTAAAGGAATCCTCGACCAAAGATCCAAAGAGAGTATTGAATCGCCTCCATATGGACTTATTTGGACCAAGCATTAACCATTCCCCACGACGCAAATATACTTTGGTAATCGTGGATGATTATTCCAAGTTTACCTAGGTTGTATTCTTGTATAAGAAGAATGAGACAACAACAAAGATACCTGAGCTGCTCAAGAAACTACAAAACAAAAAGGGTGTCAGTATAGTGAAAATGAGATCAGATAAAGGTACATAATTTCTGAACTCTTTTATTACTGATTTTTGCACTAAGTTTGGTATACAACATGAGACATCAGCTACAAGAACGCCAAAACAGAATGGTGTAGCAGAACGGAGAAACAAAACACTCAAAGAAGCTGCTCGCACTATGTTAACTGAACATGCAAAACCAAGCGATTTCTGGGCAGAAGCCATCAATACTGCATGCCATACTCAGAACAGATGCTCTCTGACAAAGGCTCACTACAAAACACCCTATGAACTGTGGAAGGGCAGAAAACCTCGTGTTTCTTACTTCCATGTTTTTGGGTGCAAGTGTTTCATACACAACAATGGGAAGAGTCAGTTGAAGACTTTTGCAGCCAAGTCAGATGAGGGTATATTCTTGGATATTCCTCATCCAAAGAAGGCATTCGTGGTTTACAAAAATAAAGTAACCCTAGTTATGGAAGAAACACCTCATGTGGTCTTTGATGAGACATCTTCTGAACAAGAGAAACCTGCCTCAGAACAAGAAGTACCAGATCAACCAGCATTGATGCACGTAAAATGGATCAAACTAAGTATCAAGGAAAAAGGATCGTAAACACGTAATGCGATTGTATATTCCAACTGATCCTGGCGATTCACCAGTCAATCGGACCCTAAGGTACGATAATCGTCAATAAAGAAGTTCGGTATACCGAGATAAAGATCAACCGAACCATCTAGTTCGGGGAACACTGAAGTTCCTACTTTACGTACATCGCCACATGATGAGTCCAACATCACCGAGACGGTCCATGTCAAGTGGATCATAACTCGCACCACTCCCAATCACTAGTAATGGACTACTATCAGAAGAGGGATGATGTTCTCCAAACATATGCAAATCAGAAAAGAAGGACTGGGTAACCAAGTATCCAACCGATCCGATCATCCGGGAGACCCATCTAATAGAGTTAAAACTAGACATCAGATTGGTGAAAGTGCCATGTATTGTTGTTATTTGTCTTTGAAGGAACCAACTGTAGTAGAGGAAGCTCTACAAGATGCAAACTGGATTCTAGCCATGCAAGAAGAACTGGAACAGGTTTGAAAGGAATCGTGTTTGGAACCGGTGACGTACCAACCCATCAAGATGTGATTGGCACAAAGTGGGTATTCAAGAACAAGAGAGATGAGAATAACTTCATAACCAGAAATAAGGCAAAACTTGTTGCTAAGGGGTATTCACAATCAGAAGGAATTGATTATGATGAGACCTTTGCACCAGTCGCTCGCCTGGAAGCCATTCGGCTATTTTTGGCATATGCTCCCTACAAAGGGTTTATTGTGTATCAGATGGATGTAAAGAGTGCATTCTTAAACGGGGTACTAGCTGAGGAAGTTTATGTTGAACAACCTCCAGGCTTTGAAAAAGGCGACCAGGTGTACCGCTTAAGAAAAGCTCTTTATGGTATTGAAACAAGCTCCTCGAGCTTGGTATGATACACTCTCTCGCTTCTTGATAGATGTTGATTTCACTAAAGGAATAGTGGACAAAACCTTATTCAGAATAGAAGATGGAGAAGATATTCTGATGGTTCAGATTTATGTGGACGACATCATCTTCGGATCTCCCAACAAGAGTTTATGTGAACAATTCAAAGAAGTTCGATGCAAGGGAAGTTCGAGATGTCCATGATAGGTCGATGAGTTACTTTTTACAAGTTAAGCAAAGTACGTATGGATATTCATCTCGCCAAAGCGGTACACTAGGAGTTTATTGGCTAAGTTTGGAGTTCAAAACCGTAAGGAAGCCAAAGATTCCTATGATGACCGGATTCAAGATGGATCCGATGAGAATGGTCGAAAACTAATCGAAAGAATATAGGGCTCTCATTGATCTTTACTATACCGATTGCCAAACAGAGATCAGATATCACTTTTGGCAAAGAGGTGTATGTGCGCGATTTAGGCAAATCCAATGCAAAAACACCGGAAGCAAATTAAAGCGATTCTCTAAAGTATCTCAAGGGACAAGAAACCTTGGTTTATTTTACCCATCAGATGATAATCTAGAGCTTAGTGGGTATTCTGATTCTGATTATGGAGGTTGCAAAATTGACAGGAAGTCAACTTTAGGTACATGTCAGTTTTTAGGTAGTAAACTGATCTCGTGGTTTTCAAAGAAGGCGGACATCGCTTCAAGTACATCTACTAACAAGGTAATATATGGTCAGGGAAGTTGTTGTTCCCCAATCGCTCGCTAAGTCGGAATTTGAGGGGTTATAACATTATAGCTAAGAACGTACCTATATTCTCGCGATTTGTAATAATGCTATTGCAATCACTCAGAATCCTGTTCTACATACAAGATGCAAGCATGTGGATGTCAGACACCATTTTATAAGAGATCATGTTGAAAAGAAGAATATCAGAATGGAAAATATCCATACTGATAAACAGAAAGTTGATATTTTAACCAAGCCACTTGCTGAGATCAGATTCAGAGAATTATGCAATGTGCTAGGGCTTCTGGATCTCGGAGGAAGTGCACCAGAAATGTTTGGTGGACTAGTCTCCAAGACCAATTGGTTAAGAGACTGACCAGATAGAAAGAGTCAATTGAGGAAGATACCTCAACTGATCAGATCTGATCAGAAAAGAATTATCAGATTAAGGGGGAACTGATCAGATTGGAAGGTTATACTTTGTAAGTCGATTAAGCTATGTTCAACAAGCAAGTTGTATAAGATTAAGGCTACAAATCGCATAAGAAAGTAGAAACAACACAACAATGGAATAATATAAATTTTTATTGATAAAGACCCGGAGGTCTGATTTACATTACAAGTTACAAGTACAAAAGGACCCGGAGGTCAGTACATAAACCATAAATCGAAAACCCTAAGCCTAACCCTAAAAGGGGGAGAGAGAGGCTTTAAAGATTTAAAGCCTGATGCTCTCATTTTCTCCCACTTAACCCTAAAAAGGGTGTGAGAGACTTTGAAATAATCCTAAAGCCACCCTCAGAGCTTCGGAGTTAGGAAATAGAGAGTCGCCTTGAAGGATTTTGCCGCCGTGAGCCCCTAGTCCTAAAATCAATGGGCTCTCCAGCTGTTAAATGGGACACAAGTGCGAAAGATGTGGTCCAAAGACCATATGACCACAAGTGTCACATGTAAATATTGAGTTTGATATACGATGATCAGCTGTTGTCTGATCAAGATCGAATACCAAACTTAGGTTTTGTACGACCGAGTCTGTTGATGCTAATTGTCATCTCGATAGTACAAGGTGTATACGGTTAGGAGAAGTGTCTTCATTTGCGATAAAGCAGATCCGCTACCTGGTAGAGAAGCTTGGCAATAATCGATGTAATCTTTGATGATGATGAAAGCAGTAATAAGGGACACACATGGTTGTTTTGAGAAGCTGAAATTATTTGAGAAGGGTTAAAGGTTTTTGCCGGAAGTTTCACCGGAAATAAGGGTCATCGGAAAACATGGAGTATAAGCTAAATAAAGAAGATGAATGGTTTATGTTGTGTTGTTTGCCTAAACCCCATCTATTTATAGAAGAAAAGCAGGGTATAGGTGCAAATTTAATTTCTCAAGACCCTTAGAGAAATTTGCAGACCGCGAAGGACAAATACAGAAGAAACACACGATCGATGGTTAGATGAGTTGATTTGTGAATTATCACAACATATCCATACCATCATTACGGTGTCAAATCACGATACTTAGGGAATCGAGATTTACTTTTCGACCTCCTCAAGAACTAAGTTCGCAGAGCGATATTCCAAGACTTGACCTAGGTCAAGAGCGGATCAGATGGATCCGAAGAAAATCGACGATAAGAAGGATCAGCTGATATGGTATCTCAACCGATCGTAAAAGGATCGATCAAAGAGTTGTTCGTAGATAACAAATGAAAAGGAACGCCACCGATCGCTTTTGGCTCATCGTAAAACCGATCGATAAGTGGGACATTGTTGGGAAATACTATGGTTTAGGCAACCATCAAGAAGGTCAACAATAATCGTCAACCGATAAGATCAATAGGGTAAATCGATCGACACAATATCGATCGACCGACACGCTTTTATGATTTATCTTCATACCTATTCTATGTTAGCTATTATCGCTCACATTACTTTATGATGTCATGCCCGCAAACATTAAATGCGGACGCTGGCTTGTGTATTAAATGTATTTTTTTTCGAACCTTCAAGTCCAAAAGTCTGCCGGTTTAAAACCTTAACCGCACGATTGAATTACTCTTCAACCGCTTTAATCTTGATCGTCCACCTAAATCAAGGACACTCAAGTACCTTAAAAAATAATCGTGCAAATGTTTCCCTCCCATCTTTTAAAACCCTAAATACCTTTTCTAACAACCTTTCGTGATTTCATACTTTCTAAAACCGCAAATTCGGTTCCTTCCAAAATTCTCTCAAACATTCAAAATATTCAAGCGATTAATCTATCTTCCAAAACTCTCATATCGCTTTTCTGGTAACTTACTCATCTTGTTATTTATATGCATATTGGGGATAGATATTCATGTGTATTAATTCGCAAAATTACTCTTTTATGAATAACAATGTGTGATTGATTATGTTGTTTCACATAACACTCACTTTGTATGCTTTTTTATGATTTCGTAAAATGGAATCGCCAATAGTGCTATCGGAAACTTGTGACTATGCCTCTATGCTAAAAAAAATGTCATTGATGAAAAGTATGTCATTTTCAATGCCACAAATGATCCGTAATCAAGGGAGATACTTTAATGCTTAAGAGCCCATGGACTTGATCAATTTTTCTATCGCCATCGAAACCGGCCCATATGTTTGAATCATTGGAATTCTTGAGAAGACTAAAGGAGACGGACAACAAAGAACTATTCTCATTCGTTGAAGGACCCGGGATCGATGTTCCAACGATGATCTCGTAAGAATCTTTGGTCTTCAAATGGGCAAGAAATACCCTCGATGAGTTCATCACCGGAATGTCGCTTAAGAGTATCTCGCAGAAAGTGTTGTTGAGTCCCGGGAACATCAATCACCACACATGTCAAAGTTCCCCACCCGGGAAGTATAGATCGCTTTTCAAATTGTCTCGAAAAGTCATTCTTGGGATCTCTTTTCAGCCCGATGCTCTAACCCAAAGAAAAGTAGCATGTTATGGCCGCAATCATTGAGAAAGCCCCGATATGAACCGGATGGGGTTATTCAAGCATCGCTTGTCGCAGAAACCGATAAGTTTGCCACGATGAAGAAAATCAAGTGAAGTTCTACCAAGAATATCAAGAATATTCACAAGGTGTCTATAATTTTGGTGATAAGCTTCCCAAAGACTATCCTTGGTCACAAAATGGGCGAAGCAATATGTGGAGAAATTCAAAGCCTTGCTTTTACAAGGATGAGGCACTATCCGATTATCCGATGATGATCTAACACCATATGTGCCGGGCCTTCAAAAATCTCAAGGCAAAGCTCCATCTAAGAGAGGAACGAGAAAGAGGAAGCAGTCGTGAGTAAGCCTTCATGCAGTGCAAACGCCGAAAACACTTATTACAATGCCGCCTAAGAAGGATGGTATGCCTTTCCGGAGGTCTTCAAGATGAAGGAAGTGATGTTGAAATTCGAATCAAAGAAGATAAACCTCAAGAATCAGTCGAGAGTTAATGCCGGTGGAAAACCCAAATCAAAGGAAACCCGTGGAGCCGGCGTACAACTCCGAAGAGAATCACCGATTCTCAACCATCGACTCAAATCACATAAGTTCTCTTTTTTAGGGCATGAAACCACCCATCGCCCCCACTTCACCCACCTCATCTTCAAAATCACCTTCACCGAACCCTTAACCATAAAAACTTCACCCTCACCCGAACCATCAACCGTATAACCACCTTCAACCCAACCTTCCACCGAAGTCATTTACCCTTCTCCCTCTCGAACCCCTCTCCCAAAATAACTTCAACCACATCGTAACCACAAAATTGATCAACCTTCAACCAACAACCGTAAAATGCTCCACCCTCCCCGAATCTTCACAGCTTAAATCCACCGCTTTTTGAAGTCGCTCAGAACCTGCTCAAGAAATCATTTAGAACTTGTTCCAACACTGCTCGAACTCGCGCCGTAAGAGCAAGATGTTGTCGAGATCAAAGACATGTATGTCTCCATGTCTCACAATCCCTTCAACAAGAGGACCTCCTCTAATCACCTGCATAAGAACACTCTACGGTGTATTTTCTACGACAACAAAAGTGAATGCCTATCCGACAAGCACTTTCCTAACTCATCGATCATATTGGGATCGTACAAAGAGATGGAGGAGATAGTCTTCGAGGAACATCGCACTCAAGGATATTGAAGACTTCCTAATTTTAATGAATGCCTTGAGTCCCATTACTTTTGTTGACCGAGAAGAAGGCGCGGCGGCTAATGCCGGTATCCAAATAAGTAATTAATCAAGGGCTACAGATGTCGATATCGATGGTCGGTGCACCGTAGTCGGGTATTTCAAGAAGAAGAAAGAGGTTATGATACTTATGCTTATATCGAGTATGAGCAACTCCGCCGATGAACCGTATGGGTGTCAGATGAGACCCAAAATTAAAGCGCGGTTTCAACATCCGGGTCGACCATCGTGCTAAGTGCCGATATCCTAGATCCGACATTAAAATACAAGATGGGGTAAAAGCAATACAAGATGGGGTAAAAGCTTCATTGATACACAATTTATGACTTTTGCCGCAAATCTGATGCGAAATTTGAAGAAGCACAGAGCAACCTCGATTGACAAAGAGAGGAAGCTAACTCGCTGACCGATCTCAAACCTAGTTGACAAAGTGAGAGGAAGTTAACAATGAGAAGATCACAAATATGCACGATTCTATTCTCGAATCCAGAATAAAACGAATTGACCTCTTGTCGACAAGATGAGGATCCAGATCGATATGCTTGGAGAGACGCAGTTCTCTTGGAAAGTGTCCGGGATCCTTGAACGGATCGATTCGTGGTCCGACAATAGCGTAAAAGATTTGATCAATCTATTACCACCCAAGAAAGTTATTGAATCTGATTAAATAGGTTCCCGGTACTACAACTACTTCGCAAATGTTCGATCCACTCCTCTTGGTTGTGGGAAGAACTTAAGGAGGAGATAACACGCCGGGCCAAGCCTTGAATCTCAAGTCATCACACCTTTTAGATGCAACCAAAAAGGGGGAGGGACAAGATAAAGAAAAAGATGCAGACGGAAAAAAACAAATAAGATAAGAATCATGATTTACCGTGAGCCACCCATTCTGGTTTGCCTAAGGTCACTCCGGCCTTATGCCACTCCTTCCGAAAGTCACCCATTCTCGAGATCGCTTCCTAACAACTAAAAAACAATCAGGATCAACACGGCGAAGGAGATCGAGGCTCGTGGAAAAGAAATCAATATGCGTAGACAACCCCGTCTCAAGTTGTTGCTGTGGTGGACAAGATTGAAGACTTCGCCAATCGCACATAAAAGATTTGATCGTGAGGATCAAAGAAAAGTCTCGAAGTTGGCAAAGAAGTTCCGCAGAGAAGAAGACATCATTTGAAGAAAGACAATCGCTGAAAGGCAAGCAAGATAAGAAGCAAATCAAGAAGCCAATCGTGACCAGGACTTCACATATAAACATCGACATCGATAAAGAAGAACAAATCGACGAGGCATGGGGTCATTGAAGCGCCTATCAAGAAGAAGAAGTTGTCAAGCCGCGGCCCGACCGAAGATATGTCAAAAGGAAATCTAAGATGGCAATGGATGCGTAAGAGTAGATTGGGAAGAGAGAGCTTTCCTCGCGAAGTTGAAAGCATTCCGGTGGCCGACGAGACTTGCTTCCCGAATGGACAAGGATTAAAATCGATCGGGCCGAGCGACGCCTACATTATTCGAAGATACTGTAACATGCCGATCGGGGTGAATTTGATGCCGAAGTTTCAAAAACTGGCCGGAGATCAAACACCCCAAATTCTTCAAAGTGGTGATGCATGAAGGAAAAATCATGTCATTAACTCCTCTCGCACCCAAATTTCGCATAATGATTCCACCACTCAGAGTCGATAACTCTCTTGACCCAATTGGATTCAAACAAATTTTTCTATGATTTTTGCTAAGAGGAGACATTATTGAGAGGAAAGATTGAAGACCTTGTCGCAGAGAATGTACAAGATTTTAAACATTCCGTAAAGTCTTCGTGTTTGCTTATTGAAGGAATGAGAAGATGTCTTAGATCAGGTGAAAGGTAAAATTTGTACATGTAATCGTCATCTCTTATATATAAAACAAGTTACCTTTCTGATCTTAAGACAACATCTCATTGTCTTTTGATTTCTGTTGTTTATGTTTTTACATTTCGCATGGTTATCTATTTTTCTGATTATATGTTTTGGTTCCATCATAAAGGGAGAAATTGTTGGGAAATTTGTATTTAGTTTTGATGGAAGTTCCAAAACAGTTTGTAATAGGACCAACGACTTTAGTCGATCGATGTCTTAGAATCAGTTAGGATGACCAGCTGAAATGTATAGACAACTGATGTATAAGGTAGGTCACATATTGAGGGGGAACTCAATATGTATAGGTCAGGAAATTTAGTCGAATGATCAGTTAATCAGATGATCAGGTAAAGACATGAAGCCAATAGCTCAGAAGACCTGAAGATCAGAAGACTACCAGAAGATCAAGATCCGCACGAAAGATCTACATCACGAGTCCGCTTAGTTGAAGCTAAGACAACCGCATCGAAAGACTCTATCGTAGATCGATCAGTTATGTAATCGACGTCATCCACACACAAGGTGTCAACTAATGTTTCACCAAGTCATACATTGTTGATCTGAACAAGAAGAATGTCAACTTTAGTTGGTGAACAAACTCTGACATGCAGTACTTGTTAACCAATAAGAACAAGACACGTATGACTTCGAAATGACATCATAATTTCGGGCCAGATAGTCAAACCGCTAGAAAAAATGACATACACGCTTTTCTCATGCCGCTTCACGAAGACGCGTCACATCAAATCCTACAAACCTACTAAATATAAATGAAATTCAAATTGTTTCCAAGGGCTCTTTGATTTCGAGGTCTATAAATATGGGATTACTCTTCAGAGTGAAATACGGAAATTATCAAGAAGCTCATACTATAGCAAAATTTCCGCACGAAGAACACAACCTTGAAGATTAATTTTTCTCAGTGTTCATCCCATAGTTCTTAGCACGTAAATCTTATCCTCTAGTCAAAAGGCTAATTTAATTCTAGGAAAGATTTCAAAGTTGAACAAACAATGATCTTACCCAAAACCCAAAGTTAGGTTAAGTTTGTTTAGCAAGATTTCGTATCAGGTTTCTAGTTCCCGGGATCGGGTGAGGGAGAGCTCCATAAATATCTCATTGGTGTAATGTGTTGACTAACACAATAATCTAAGTCCAAATTGGTTAAGTCGGTTAAGTTGGTGCCCCTTTTGTGATAGGGAAGAGTGGACGTAGGATCGGGTTGTCCAACCACTATAAATCTTGTGTCGTTAATTGCTTGATTAACCGCTTCACACTATTGCACACAACTTGATTAAATCGCATACATATTCTCGAAAGTTAGAATCACCAAAGATCAAGTTATCGATCCGATCGAATGACCCCATAATCATCCGATTGAAAACAACTTCGAATCCGATTTGTTACAAAACGTTTTTCACAAGGGTATAAACTAGCTTCCGACAATCACCAAACCGCCATCACACCCGATCAAGACGAAAAGTTTTTTCAAGTCTATTCACCCCTCCCCTAGACTTCCCCATTTAAACCCGCTCGACCTACATACGCTGAACCGACCTAATCCATTGGTCGCCACTTTGGCCCTTTCCCTGTATGTCGTCGAGATATCCCGAGTATAACTTCTATTCTAAGAGATGTCACCTGGTTGGCCTGCTCCGTGGTCATCGACCAGAGGCGACCACAAGCGACCAACAATACGTGCATTTAATGTAACCGAAAGTGCCTTTAAATGATTGTAAGTGTCACATCATAGTCGGTTGGCTCAATTGTCGCTAGTCAACAACATGGGTACAAATAATCGCCCCAAGATCGGACTTTGACTTTGCTCTGGATTTCGATCTTGATTCAGATTTTAATAATATTTCGCCCATTCTTTTCTAAGATTTGAGGTCACACTCTTTGCCCCGAGCTTGCTCGGATGCCCCCGTGAGGCCTCGATTGTTCAGACCTTGATGGTGATATTTCTTGTCTTACATTTGGATAATCAAATCTAGAATCAACCGAATTTAGTAGGGTTCGACCCTTTACCGCGGCGCTTTGTTGCTTGCCAAGAGGCTAGACTTCACCCAAAATTATTGCTCGTCGAGAGATTTAGCTCGTCAGGAGGTTAGGCTCGTTGAGAGTCTTCGTCGCTCATCGAGATGCTGGGCACATCGAGAGTCTTCGTCGCTCGTCGAGAGGCTGGGCTCGTCGAGAGTCTCGATCGCTCGTCGAGAGTCTCGGTCGCTCGTCGAGAGGCTGGGTCGCATGTTGCTCATCGAGAGGCTGGGCTCATCGAGATTCTTTGTCGCTTTTATTTAGGTGCGCCCTGGAAGTTTTGCAAAAATATTTTCTTCTTGAAAGGCTCACTTGTCGCCTTATTTATGTTAAGACATTTGGTCGTCTTATCGACATTGCAACATTTGATCGCCTTTATTGACTTTTGCGACATTTTGTCATTTTATTGATGTTGCGACCTTTGTTTATAATGCTCTGATCGTTTATTTTGCAAACTTGACATTTGTTTGTTCTAATCGTCTTATTGATATTGTGATTTCGTTGAACATTTTCTGGTCATCTTATTGACGTTGTGACATTTCGTGTAACACCCAAAATTTTTAATCACCATAAGTTATTAAAAAGAAATGCATAAATATTTTGATTATTAAAAAAGTTAATAAATAATTAAATAAATGTGTCTATAATTATATTATAAGTTTAATATATATATATATATATATATAATTATATAACTTTTAGATATGTGTGCTACACGGCTAAGCTTAAAGCTTGTATATAAATACATGTTATTTATTCTCTTTCTTTCTTTAAAATAATATAATGCTTAGATAAACTTTGACTTCCCGAATAATTCTCTAAATTTGTTTTGGATTCATCTAAATCTTAAACTCAAATATCTCAACCAATTCTCTTTCTCCCCCTTCAACCTATTTTATATATACACGCCAGTTTCATTTTTTTTAAAAACACAGAAAATATTTATCTCCATAAGCGTGAATTTCCTTTCTGGCCTGAAGGTGTTTGTGCGGCTCTTTCCCTTCCTTGAAGAGTAATACTCCTTAATTAAACACTGTACAATTCTCTTAACCCTTGCGCTATTTTATTTCCTTGTTCCTTTAAAAAACATGAAAATGTCATTTATCTTTCTTTTAAGATTAGGTGCTGCTATTTTTTTAAAGGTTGCCAAATCTTAAAGCGTTTGGTGGCTATAATATTTCAGAAATAACCAAATTTTGAATACAATGCTTTCTCTTGACAATCATATATTATTTCCTCAGCATGTTAATTTCAATCAGAGCCGAAACAATTTTTAAGTTGAGCATCATATTATTGTTTGCGAAAATAGGTCAGCAGTTATTGATTTCATAAATTTGTTTCATCAACCCAAAGAATTTAATTGCACTCGAGTTTTGTCTACAGTACTGTGTTCCAAATGACCCGTTTCACAGGAAATATGTTACAAGGCCTCTACTGATATTAATATTCTAGCCAATATATATATATACCATCATTACTTTGAGTAATATGTTTAAAATCACTATTTATAATAGGATTTTTAGGAACAGATTGTTCTATTATCCAATTTTCAGGAAAAATAATTTATTCTCACTTAATGGATCTTCTGGTAGTAATATTGGTTTTCAAAATAATCAAAGAAGACATTCGACTTCTTATTCTAGATCAATGTCTAATCATTCTCTTATATCTCCTCCGATTATGAGGTAGAATTACATTTTGAATCTAGAGCTTCTACTTCCTCTTATAGAGAAAATTCTTATTGTAAAATTAATAATAACAATGAGAAAATTATTATTAATGAAAACAATATTATCCATAAAGATGGATTTGATCCCGAAACAATTTCGGATTGTAACTTTAAAATATAATTTTATGGATTTTACAAACTTTTAGATTTTTCTAAAGGTTCTTCTACTAGAGCTCATATTAATGATGAGTTTAATAATCCTAAATGGGATAAGTTTAGAATTTGGTATTTTAAATCATTCTCAAAAGATGATTTAGACTACTTTGTTGATGCTTTTATAAATTATGTGAAAAAAACATAATGAAATTAATTATTATGTTCCTTGGTTTATTAAAAACCTTTTATATCGATTATATTTCAAGAATTGAACGTGATTATAAAATAATTTCTCGGAGGAATACAAAAATCATTTATCTCCCCTCATGTTCCTTTTCAAATCGAGAAAAATTGAAGATATTTAGTTTTCTTCCATTCTCCAAAGATTATAGAAAATGATGTTTTACAAATTATCGTTAAACATGTCAATCAAATGATTGAGCAAAATAATTTTTGTAATCTTTTATCTTTCTATCCTTGGAGAAGAAATTATTTCATTTACATGATAAAGTTGATAAAATAATCTCTAAAATTAATTTTCGTAATAAATCAAGATTATGATAATAAAAATAATAATGTTATTATTAAAACAAATTCATCTATTCAATCTCCTATTGAGATAAAAGATTTTAAATCTGATGCCTCTATTTCCGATCTTGAAAAGATTATTAATGATAAATTTAGTAATCAATATTTCAAATTTTTAGATGATGACTTAGATGATAATCATGCTATTCAACCCAATAATATTGGTAGTCCTAGTAATACCGATAAGATTAATAAAATGAAATGGTCTCGATAGACCTACCATGTCTACTTATTATTATAAGAGACCCACTCCTACGGATGTTCTTAATGAAGAACCGAAAAACTTTTTCAATAATTTTATTCGAAAAGGTATTTATGAATGGAATATTGATGGTGGAAGTGATAATCATATTTTCACTCAATGTCATCGATGCTTATGTAGTTCTCGCTTTGTCAAACTTGTGGTAATAGTGATATTAGTACTTTGCGCATGCTTATTATTATCATTGGTTTTATTGGTCAACTTAAAAGTTGATGGAATAATTATTTGACTCCCAAAATAGAATGAAATTTTTTAATTCTATTAAAATTAAAAATGGTGAGACTAAAACCAATGCGGTTTACTCTTTTATTCTTACTATTTTGGATCATTTTACCGGGTCAATATACCAATAAATATGAAAATACCGTAACTCTTCTTTAAATATATGAAGTGTAAAACTCTTACCGATTTCGATGGTACAAAGATACTTTTTTGTTATGGGTCTTATACTTTTGGTCAAATCATTAGTGTTTGTGTTCGTGAAGGATTAAATCTTTTGTAATGAACTCAAATTAAAAAATCAAATTAAAAAGGATAATCTTATGGAAAGAAAACAATTAGGTCAATTTTAGATCAATTTGGATTAGATAATCCTAATTCTAAAAAAAAAAAATAATTTGACAAGTAAATCTACTTATAAAAGAAAAAACATAATTCTTCAAAAAAAAGAAAAAAGATCATGAAAATGATAAAAGTAAAAAGAAAATCTTTTAAAAAAAAGAAGATATGATACAATTATTTGTAAAAATGTAATAGGCCCGATCATTATGCTAATCAAGTGTAGGTAAAAAAGACAAGATTAAAAATCTTGATATTGATGAAGAGTTAAAAAAACTCTTTTAAAATTGTTATGAGTCCTAATATTGATACATAATCGAAAAAGTCTTATAATGATCGTTTTTCCGTTGAATCCTCTTCGGATGATGATAATTTCTAAATCGATAAAGAAAAGTGCAATGAATGTGTACTTGGAAAAACCTTGTTTTAATTGTATCAAGAATAATCGATAATACTAATAATATTGATAATGAGTTTTATAAACTCATGAGTCAATTTCAAGATATGAATATTAGTGTCTTAACTAATAATAATATTTTAGAATTTCTTAAACATATAAAAGATTTTAGTTTAAGAGATAAAATCATTGAACAATTTCATGATTCTTCTAAGAATGAAGACAATGATAAAACTAGTCTTTCTAAAAAGATTGATGGTAATTATTATAATACGGGTGAATTAGAAAGACTTCTTCGCCTAAAAAATATAAAAAAATAATCCAAATACTATAAATAATTTAGTTCATGAGATTAATAATCTCAAAACCGATGTGAAGATTCTTCAAAAAAGTATCACGATCTTTTCGCTCGCCTTTTCTTTTATTGAGAAAGGTAAAGAAAAAATTGAGGATAGTGAAACTAACTATAAAGCTCTTTAACAATACTTTGAAATTGATGACAATGCTAATATTGAGAAAAATCATTTATCTACCATTAATATGATTATATCACAGAAATGGTATACTAAGATTTCTCTTCTTATAAATAATTCTTATAAGAAAGATTTAATTGCTATGATTGATAGTGGTGCTGATTTAAATGTCATACAGTTAGGAATAATTCCTACTAAGTTTTTTGAAAAAAACTACTCATTCACTTTCTCATGCAGGTGGAGGATCTTTAAAGATTAATTATAAGCTTAAAAATGCTTATGTTTGTGTAGATGGTTGTTGTATTTCTAACTACTTTCTTATTGCTGAAGACATCACTAGTCAAATGATTATTGGTCTTCATTTTCTATTTAAAATATATCATCTTACCTTTTTTTTGTTGAAAAAAGTATTACAGGTACTTATAATGGTAAACCTATTACTTTCAAGTTTATCACTAAACCTATTCATAAGGTTCTTAATTTGATTCAAGATCAAATTAATAATAAAAATTGTCAAATCAATTTTCTTAAAGATGAGCTTAATTCTATTACTATAAGTGATAGATTAAATAATCCTAAACTACAGGATAAAATCAAATTTTTAATAAATAAATTTTCTATTGAAATTTGTAATAATTTTCCCAATGCTTTTTGAGACAGAAAGAAACATATAGTTTCTCTTCCTTATGAAGAAGATTTTAAAGAAAATAAAATTCCGACTAAGTCTAGACCTTGTCAAATGAACTCTGAATACTTAGAGTTATGTAAAAAGGAAATATCTTCCTTATTACGTAAGAGTTTATAACTCATTCTAAATCTCCTTGGTCTTGTATCGCTTTCTATGTTAATAAACATTCTCGAAAGGTGAACGCGTCCTGAGTTCCTCGATTGGTTATTAATTATAAACCTCTCAATAAGGTTTTAAAATGGATTAGACATCCTATTCCTAATAAAAAGATCTTCTCGACAGATTAGTCAATGCTTTATTTTCTAAATTTGATTTAAAAATCGTGTTTTTGGCAAATTCAGATTAATCAACCCGATAGGTATAAAATCGCTTTTAATGTTCCATTTGGTCATTATGAATGGATCAAGATGTTTTTTGGTCTTAAAAATGCTCCTTCGCAATTTCAACAAATTATGAATGATATTTTTAATCCTTATAAAGGATTTTATTATTGTCTATATTGATGACATCCTTGTATTTTCTAAAGATATTGAAATACATTTTAAACATCTTGATATGTTTAAAAACTTAGTCATTAAAAATGGTTTAGTTATTTCAAAACCTAAAATGGTTTTATTCCGCATCAAAGTAAAATTTCGGGTCATATTATTGATAAAGGTAATATTATTCCAATTCAAAGAAGTATTGAATTTGGTAATAAATTCTCGATGTTATAACCGATAAAACTCGCCATGAGATTCTTAGGAAGCCTTTTAATTATGTGTCTTCTTATATTAAGAATCTTGTCAAGATTCCGCTATCTTATATGATAGACTTAAAAAGAATCATTCTCCTCGAATGATGATCATACTAAGGTTGTTATCGTGATAAAAGAAAAGGTTAAAATATTCCTTGTTTTATGCTAGCTAATCCTCTTGGGAAAAAATGTTGAAACCGATGCCTCGATTTGGGGGTATGGAGGTATTTTAAAACAAATTAATCCTGATAATAAAAAGGATTATATCATTAGATTTTATTCCTAAGAAATGGAATAATAGTCGAAAAATTATTCTCGCCACAAACAAAGAAATTTTTGCTATTGTCAAATGTGTCCTTAAATTTCGTGATGATTTATATAATCGTAAATTTACTATTAAAACCGATTGTCGGGTCGCTACTTTTATGCTCTTCAAAGATTTTGAACATAATGTTTCTAAACAAATGTTTGTCTTCGATGGCAATCTCATCTTGCTTATTTTGATTTTGATATTGTTTATAAGCAAGGGAAAGATAATCATCTCCCGTATTTTTAACTCGTATTTCTTCATGATGCTTATGAGCCGCCCGAAGAAGTTATTCCTCTTATAGAGGAAGGGGAGGCAGAGGATCTCCTATTTTACAACAAGGGAAGAAATCCCTTTACAACCAGAACATTTCTGGTATTGGTTCTTCTTCAAAAAGGAGAAAATTTTGATAAGGAATTTCAAGAATTCTCAAACAACGGAGCAGAATATTCAAGTTCAGACAATCCTTCAAAACCTGATGACGAGGAGTCATATTCTTTAGTCGCCGTAAAGAATATAAATTCTTTTGATTCTCCTAAGAGAGAATTGATTCTTGTCATCAAGATGATGATGAAAAATTCAAAGAGTCCCCATGGATTCTTATGGATAAGTATTTTCCAACTAATAGTTAGAATATGGAAACTTATAAGACGAGAGGATTTTTATGAGAATATCCTCATTAGCCTTGGAAGTGTTGATATTCAACATTTTCCTCCTAAGAGTAAAGCGATAAATTACTCTAAATTTATCATTAAAAAATCATCTCCATCCAAGAATGGGGTACTTTCCCTTTGTCGAGAGAAGCATGACTAATGAAGTCACTAAAAACAATTTACCAATACAATTATTGAGATTATCTACAAAGTGTTTATAAAACTTTATTTTATCGTAATGCTAAGCATTCTCACACTTGGCTGATAAAAAATTTGTGATAATATCAAGAGGAATCAAATTCCTAATCGACTTTTCTCCCGTGGGAAAATTTTGAACTATGGCAGAGATATTTTGCCCAAGAGATTAAATCTCTATTGGAAGAATATTCTATTAATTTTTCTTCATTAAAAACACATAATACAGTAGTAATACTAATAGTAAAACTATTAGTAAAAACTCATTAATTTCCTAATCCCATGGGTCCGAAATGGAGACCGTAATTCAGCTTATATCAAGATGGTATACCAAGTTTATGAGGATCCATACTACGAGATTTTGGAATAACTTAAATGTTATTACTCCTCGCTCCCTATGAGTCACCTTTTGCAGAAAAATATCAATAGATTAAATCCAAAATAGAAGAATATAAAAAGTCTTATGGTGAAAAGACTTCAAATAGTCTTTTCTTCATTTTATGAATATTCTAAGAAATATGTTGATTTATTTCCCAAGGAAAAAATTATGGATCTTTATATGGATCATATCAAGAAAGATTTATTCAATGATATTGATTTTTCTGATTCAAAATCAGATGTCTCTATGATTTCCGGTTCTGAATTACAAGATGCTAAGGACCCAAATGAAGACAATCAAGACTTTTTTTTTCAAGAAAGTTTTGATCTTTTGATAAATTCTCTAAAGAGAAACTTAAAGAAAGAAAAGTTAATGGAAGATTGGTGTGAGGTCCCGATTAAAACCGATTTTTATGCTGCGTATGGGGTTTAAACATGACATGATGCATATAAAACAGGGGTGATGGAATGGTGATACCAAATTTTTCGCTTTTAAGAACATGTGTGTTGTTTTGCTTGTAACTGAATGCATATGACAAGTATAAACATAAAGCAGTAAAGAACACACGATATTTTATAGTGGTTCGGACAAAACCCGGCCCTACATCCACTCTTCCCTTAACACAGGGGCACCTTTTAACCGAACTTAACCTCAGGGACTTATATTTCACTGGATGGCCGAGATGTTTACCGAAGTTCGCGACTCAAGCGGACTTATCTCCCTTTACGGGATTGCCGATAGATGTTTACCGAAGTTCACACTAAAAAGAGGGACTTATCTACCTTACGGGATTGCCGATAGATGTTTAATGAGTTCACAATCAAGCGGGACTTATCTCCTCACGGGATTGCCGATAGATGTTTACCGAAGTTCACACTCACCTAACAATCTTAACCTAACTTTGAAGTTTGGGGTAAAGGTTTGTTTGGTTTCAACTAGGTAGAGATTTTCCCTTACATTTGTTTAGCCTCGATGCTAAGGATGGAAAAAAATCTCTAAGCTTAGGATATAGCATTTGTGCTTAGATCTAGGGTAGAACACTCTTGAATATATGCGTATTTCTAGCTTTCGTTCTATGGTGGGAATGCTTTTGAGTATATAGGATTGGGAGCACAATTCCCCGCTGAACGTGCCTTTAGCCGCATTCTGATCAAAGCCATATTTCAGACTCGTGATCATCTAAATACGACCTTGGCCGAAACCGGCCGAACCCATATCTTCTTAGCTCTATAACATCGTTTTTTACATTCTCCATACTCTTCCACATTCATCCACACTTGATAATGGCGAAGAACTCAGATTTATAAAGGTGGATTTGAATGTTACCGCTGGAGAGAATCACATTCAAATCCATACTACCAGAGCTTTTTGCAGCTTTTAAGGCTTGTCGCCTTCTCTCATTGGTCCACGCCACCGAATCTAATGGCTATATTCTTCTTTCTTCCGAGTCTCTAACGGTTATATTCTTCAGATCTTCCCGAGTCTCGTGATCTTCTGATTCTATCCGAGTCTTCAGTTATCCGAGCGCCAGTTATCCGAGCCTTCAGTTATCTCGAGCCTTCCGTGTTCTTCAAGAATCCATCGAGTCTCGTGTTCTTGATTCAAAGACGACGCTTTCAATGGGACTCATTCGATCAAAGATATTGACACTCGTGCTTATCGAGTTCCGGCCTTCTCGAGTTCGTATATAATCGACCTCAGTCACTTTGACTCAAAGCATCCTCGATTTCTTCTTTTCGATCGATCAAATTTCGACCGATCGATCAACATATCTTCAGATCATCTCAGATAAGCATCAGTCATCTACATTAGGTTAGCATATCGGGTTTATCATATCCGATCTCGATCACGATGATCTCGATCACCCTCCATCCGCCATCTTCATATCCGATCTCGACACTTCGATCTTGATCACTTTTGCTCATCTTCCGATCCGCAACCTTCTTTCTGAATTTGTTGGCTTTAGCTTTTTTCTTCACATCCGATTTGGTAGACGCTTCATCGTTGATTTCGAACTCATCTCGATTTCATCGATCTCGATCATTCTCGTCTGCTGCCTCGTCTGATCTCGATCATCTTCTTTCGATTTCGTGAGTTCCCCCTCAATATGTTCTTTCGTTCCCCCTTAACTTGTTATTTGTAAATTAGCTTGAATAACACAAGTTAATAATGTTTTGGCATAAATTATCAAAACTAAAATATCCCAACAATTTCCCCCTTTTTGATAATGACGCCAAAAAAAAAATATATGCATTTACAGAGATTGGGTTTTTGATTTAAAAAAGATCTGTTCAGGTGTTCACTTTGAATTAGTGAACTTTAGAACAACCCACTCAGATACCATTGTGAGGTCCCGATTAAAACCGATTTTGTTCGTGCGGAAGCGAAACATGACATGATGCATATAAAACATGGGTGAGGGAATGGTGATACCAAATTTTTCGCTTTTAAGAACATATGTGTTGTTTTGCTTGTAACTGAATGCATATGACAAGTATAAACATAAAGCAGTAAAGAACACACGATATTTTATAGTGGTTCGGACGAAACCCGTTCTACATCCACTCTTCCCTTAACATAGAGGCACCTTAACTGAACTTAACCTACGGGACTTATACCCCACACGGGATGGCCGAGATGTTTACCGAGTTCGCACTCAAGCGGGACTTATCTCCCTTACGGGATTGCCGATAGATGTTTACCGAGTTCACACTGTTTAACTTATCTTCCTTTACGGATTGCCGATAGATATTTACCGAAGTTCACACTCAAGCGGACTTATCTCCCTCACTTCGATTGCCGATAGATGTTTACTAAGGTCACACTCACCTAACAATCTTAACCTAACTTTTGAGTTTGGGGTAAAGGTTTGTTTGGTTTCCAACTAGGTTGAGATTTTCCTTACATTTGTTTAGCCTCATGCTAAGGATGGGAAAAATCTCTCTAACCTAGGATATAGCATTTGTGCTTAGATCTAGGGTAGAACACTCTTGAATATACGCGGTATTTCTAGCTTCGTGTTCTATGGTAGGGAATGCTTGAGTATATAGGATTGGGAGCACAATTCCTCGCTTGAACGTGCCTTTAGCCATGCTACGATCAAAGTATATTTCGTGACTCGCATCATCCGCACACGACCTTGGTCAAAACCGAACCCATATCTTCTTAGCTTTTATAGCATCGCTTTTACATTCTCCATACTCTTCCACATTCATCCACACTTGATAATGAAGGAAGAACTTGTATTTATAGTGTGATTTGAATGTTACCGCTGGAGAGAATCACATTCAAATCCATACTACTCGTAGCTTTTTTTTTTTTTTTAAGGCTTGTCGCTCTTCCTCTCATTGGTCCACGCCAAATTGAATCTAACGGCTATATTCTTCTGTTTCTTCCGAGTCTCTAAACGGCATATTCTTCGTGTTCTTCTGGATCTCGTGATCTTGATTCTATCCTAGTCTTGAGTTATCGAGCACTTGTTATCTCGAAACCTTGAGTTATCGAGCCTTTCAGTTCTTGAAGAACTTCATCGAAGTCTCGTGGTTCTTGATTCGGCAGTAGACCTCTTCAGCGGACCTTTGTCCGATCTATCATCGACATTTCGAGAACTGCGGGGAGTTCAGGTTCTCCGAAGTTCGGAGACATCGACCCTCGCGCGTAGCCTCGACTAAAGCATCTCGATTTCTTCTTGCGATCCGATCAAACATTGAACGGATCAACATATCTTCGAGGATCATCACAGGATATAATCAGTCATCCTGCGTTAGGTTAGCATATATTTATCATGTCTCGATCTCGATCCGATCTCGATCTCGTCCCATCTCATTCATCTTCATATCCGATCTCGATCTTATCCGATCTTTGATCACTTTTGCTCATCTTCTGATCTCGCAACCTTCTCTTCCGATTTGTTGGTTTTTAGCTTTTTCTTCACATCCGATTTGCATAAAATTCATCGCTTGATTCCGAACTCACCTCGACCCATCCGATCTCGATCATTCTCGCTCATAAAATTCATCCGATCTCGATCATCTTCTTCTCGATTTCGTGAGTTCCCCTCAATTTGTTCTTTCTCCCCTTTAACTTGTTATCCCTGAAATTAGCTTGAATAACACAAGTTAATAATGTTTTCGCATAAATTATCAAAACTAAAATATCCCAACAATTGGAGATTATATCTAAATAAATCCAAACTAATGCCAGCTTAATATCCTGAAGGTCTCTTTTCATATTATTTTTGATGAAAATAATATTGAAATCCGAGATAAAAATTATCTCAAAGTTCTGAAGAAGAAAATTAAGATTCTTGAAATATGTATTCCTGTACTGGAAAAAATGAGATACATGAATGATATTGATGAATGAAGACATTATCCTCATTCCTTAAAAGAATTTAAGAAGACTCTAATTCTTCTGAAGAAACAAGCTTCACTAATGACAATTTAGAGAAGACTTTGATTTAGCACATTCCAGCAAAATGTGGCTACAATATCAGATTTACAAAATCAAATTTCATCATTGCTTGCATCAGCAGACAAAGTACCGTTCATGAACTATTCAAACTTTGTTTTTGTCTTTTTGTGGCTTTGTTTTTTCTCGACTATTTTTTTTTTTATTTTGAAACCGGTTTGATGTCCGCTTTTTTCATCTATAAATAGTTTGTATTTTTTTTCGTAGGCACGCCGAGTTTAGACTCACCCCTTTTCTCTCTCTAAATCCTTCTCTTGTGTGCAACCTTGTAAATCTTGTAATATTATTGTTCATAAACCCGGTTTTTTCTTGTGGCTTGTTAAAGGTATATCGCTATTAAAATTTTGTATTTTAAATTTTTATTTCGATGATTGCCGCCTCAATGGTCGGCTAAATTACTTGTATTGAATCATGACCTCTTTAACTATACTCTACTATCATGTGCATTTGGAATTATATTCCTATATTGATCTGTAATTTGATATATCAAAGGTAGAGTTGGTTTAACCCCAGAGGTTTGAGCTTTCCAAAGGATATTCATGAGTTAACCATGTGGGCTAGCCATTTTTTTTGCCTTTTGCCATATGGTAGATATATATAGTCATGTTAATTAGCTAGATTAATTAATTGGTTTGTTGTTTTTGTTTGAATATTAAATTATTTAATTTAGTTTAATAGTTGTTATATGTTAATTGTTGTTATATAGATTAATTGTTGTTATATGTTTAATTGTTGTTATAGATTAATTAATTGGTTTGTTGGTTTGTTGGTTTGTTGTTGTTTTTGTTATATGTTTGAATATATATAGTCAATGCTAGAATTAATTGTTGTTTGATTAGATTGTGGTTAATTGTTGTCAATTTGTGTGTTGTTTCACCAAAAAGTATTAGTTGTTTGATTTAAAGGTATTAGTTGTTTCATTTAAAAGTATTAGGTGTTTCATTAAAAGGTAATATTAGTTGTTTCATAAAAAAGTATTAGGTGTTTCATTGATAGGTATTAGTTATTTCATTCAAAGGTATTAGGTGTTTACTCAAAGGTATTAGTTGTTTTATTAATAAAAAAGTATTA
Source organism: Stenogyne calaminthoides (assembly GCA_037126765.1). Taxonomy (NCBI): domain Eukaryota; kingdom Viridiplantae; phylum Streptophyta; class Magnoliopsida; order Lamiales; family Lamiaceae; genus Stenogyne; species Stenogyne calaminthoides. Next base: position 33,116,418 of record JBBCBC010000007.1, on the reverse strand, counting down.
GGTGTTTCATTCAAAGGTATTAGTTGTTTCTTTAAAAGTATTAGACGTTTCATTCAAAGGTATTAGTTGTTTCATTCAAAAGTATTGTTGTTAGTGTGTGATTAATGTTGGTTTAATTATATTGTTGTTAAGACGCCTTTTTGAATTAATTTTTGTGTGTTTCAAATGAATAAGATGATTAATGATATATGGTACATTAGAAAATTAAAATGAATGTAGATTAAGTATAGTTAGGTATGCTTTTAGGTTTAATATTTTTAGATACATTGTCTTGAGAAACAAATTTCATATCAGATTAATTCCTATAGCATTTGTAGATTTAGTTCTATATGGATCGAAAAGTGGGTTCGAAAGGCATCGATTATCGATTTAGTATAGGAATGGGGTGGAAGAATTTTGTAATCATGCAATTAGACACATCGATCGAATTTCTGCACATTCCATGTCCGTGTTGGAAATATATGAATGGAAAAACCGTTAGTGGTCGAGAAAGTCAGCTGACCACTTGATGATTCACTATTGATAAAACATATACCGCTTTGACATATCATGGTGAGAGAAGAGATGGATGTAGCTCAAAACCTAGAAACCGAATTTAGGGTTTGAAGATACAAAGTGGATGCGGATATTTTCGATGATGTACCCACCGCTGATACATCGAGCGGGGATGACGATGATCTCGCGATCACCCTTATATGTCGAGAAGTTAAGGGATTCTCGCCGGATTACCACCGCGGGTCTGGTGTAAGAAGGCAACAAAACTCATACCGTGTTGATATTAGCCAAATTTAAAAGCGACTCACCAAATTGTCCGATGAGTGCTTTTTACAAGTATGCTTTAAATAGTTAGTGGTCTAACGCTCGATGGAAATGTATTGCCATCTAAGAGAGTATATGATGCTAAACAAATGCTCAAGTCCATCGTTAACACATCGGTAAATTCATGCTTGTCCGGGGTGATTGTATCTTATTTCGAAAGGAGTATGCAGACCGGATGAATGTCCCAAGTGTGGGCTAAAGCGATATAAGAAATATAAATCTCCCCACAAGGTGATGTGGTACTTTCCAATAATACCAAGATTCCCAGAATGTATAGTAAATACCGTGGGATGCTAGAAATTTAACTTGCATCATGATGATAGATCAAAGATGGAATGCTAAAACACCCTCAATTGATTCACCCCAAAGGAAGACATTCGATATCGTGCATCCGCATTTGGCACCGAGCCACGACACTTGCATCTTGACTCTCAATCGACGGAATGAACTGCTCTGTATCCAAAGTACCAACCACAATACATGGCCAGTGATTCTGTTAGTTTATAATCTTTCACCCGAGTTGTGCATGAAGCGCACTTACATGTTGTTGCCTATGTTGTTATCAGGACCCAAACAACCTGGTAAATCTATAGATGTATATCCGGCTCCTTTGATTGAGGACTTGAAGCCCCGTGGGACGAGGGTGTCGATGTGTATGATGCTTGTAGAAAGGAGAATTTCAAGTTGAAGGCCATGTTGTTTGAACTATCAATGACTTTCCCCGCTTTTTGAATCTATCTAGATATAAATAGTGTGAAGGGGCCGATGCATGTCCTTGTTGTACCAAGAAGACACATCACATTCGATTGAGTCATTGTAGGAAGACCGTTTATATGGGACATAGGAGGTGATTGGACCCAACATATAAGTACATAACAATGATCGATGCATTCGATGGCACAATCGAGATAGGTGAAGCACCACGTTTATTATCAGGTTCGAATGTATTGAATGAGATGAAGAATATCGACACACAGTATGGAAAGATCTTCGCAAAGAGTGTCCCCACTAGCGGCTGGAAGAAGGAATCAATTTTCTTTCAATTGCCCTATTGGAAAGAGTTGTATGTTAGACACTTATTGATCTAATGACGCTTGAGAAGAACGCGTGCCAAATTGCTCAACACTCTCCTAGCTGATAAGAAGTCCAAGGATGGTTATAATGCAAGAATGGATATGATTGATATGGGAATAAGAGCGTAATTAAAACCTCGCACCCTCCAGAAAAGGGTCACGCTTCTACCTCCCACCGCACACACCTTGTCCAAGAATGAGAGAAAAGAGTTACTTTAGACGCTAAAGGATGTGAAAGTTCCAGAGGGTTATTCGTCCAACCTACAGAGACTTGTATCAGATGATGGCGTGAGACTGATGAATCTGAAATCGCATGACTATCATGTCATCATGGAAACTTTCTTGCCCATTTCAATACGTTCTATCTTGCCCTAAAATGTCGATAACCATAACAAAGTTATGTTGGTTCTTCAAGGCAATGAGTAGCAAGGTCATAGATCCTAGAAAATTGCTTGGTTTTCAAAGACAGATTGTGGGGACGCTCTGTGAGCTTGAGATGTATTTCCCTTCATCATTTTTTGATATAATGGTTCACCTAACCGTTCATTTTGTACACGAGACAAGGATGTGTGGCCCTGCTCGTATGCGATGGATGTATGATGTAGAGAGATATATGAAAGTGCTCAAAGGATATGTGATGAATATGTCAAGGCCGGAGGGATGCATTGCAGAACGCTATTTAGTAGAAGAAGCAAGCCGAAAAACGGGTCCAATTCATTCCGAATGTCGATGCAATTGGACTTCCAATTACCTTTCAGACACACCAATAGGATGGATGGTGAAGGCCTTAACGGGTGGTCAATCCGTAAGTTGTTAGTATGGAGGAACTAACACGATGCACTTGCCAGCGCATTTCACAAATACTGGGCCGACGCGGTTTCCTTTATCGACCGCACATCCAAGCACTTGTTGAGACATTTCCCACCGTAGATAGATCATGGATTGAAGTTGAGCACAATCACACGCTTGTTGATCGTTCAATGGTTATGTAGCAAATATGTTGTCACGAGATAAAGAATCGAATGAAAGAGTTAAGTGGTTATCTAGAATGCCCGATAGACAAGTGTATTCGTACAAGTGTTATCTTATTAACGGATACACATTTTATACCGTAGAGATCATGATGCCACAAGTACAATGCATAATAATTAGGTGTCCATTATCGCAACTGCAGGGATCAATCAATACTACTTACTTTGGATAGATTGTCAACATTTGGAAACCTCGACTATGTTGTTCAATCGACAAACCAATCTTCGAGTGCGCTTGGGAGGATTCAACGGGTCCAAGTTGAAAGATCCTGGTTTGTACGCTGTTGATTTGAAGAATGGGGATACGAAATGACCCTTACATAATGGCCACCAAGCTCAACAAATTTTCTATGTCCCCACCCAGCTTAATAAGAAATGGTCCATCGTGGTTCGGCTAAACAAATTTAACACTAGTTACCAAATTAGCGACCACGCCGATGAAGATGTTGACACTATCGATGATCCTTTTCGTAACTTCACCATTCTGCACTTCTTTCGATGATCTTGCAAATTCACGCCCGCATTGCAGAATAATTGTCGATGTGGATGAATATGACAATCCGGATCTTGTTAACATTCATGGCCATGAATGAGAAAAAGTCAACCAAAAAAATCTAAAAAGAAAAACAAGTGCTAAAAAGAAATGTACGATTTTATTGATTGTGATTGCTTCGCTTTATTAAATGTTATTTCTTTTCGCTTTTTATTGAATGTTATTTCTTCTTCTTACTTAAATATTATTTGTTTTTTGTTTATTAAATGTTGTTTTTCCGCTTTTACAGATCATGTCTTATCCGCCATATCCGTGAGATGATGGAGATGATGGTGATGATTATGGTGAGATTATGATGGAGATCATGGAGATGATGATCAACATCATACTGATGATTTGGATCAGGGTGACACTTCTGCTCCCACCACTAGCAGCTCTGGGGATAAGCGTAGCAGAGGTATAGTCACGATGTCTTCTATTAAGAGGGCTCGTGAGTAAGGGGAAACAAGTGCGTAATTTTATTAGAATTGAAATAAATTGAAATTGTAATTATATGATTGATCGTTGAATCTAATTAAATAATATGTTATTGCGCTTATCATTCAATGAATATGGGCAGTAATCCAGAAAACAGAGTGAGATGTTCTCTTTCTACCTCGAGTCAAGCTAGCGCGATAATCCCTATCAGGCCGCCATCCAAGGACCGGGCTTAGCGACAAACTCACTTTTGAAAGAAAGATTATGGGATGAACTTTCGTATGGGTAATTATATATATGCTTATTGAAAGTTGTTGTATGATTACTAAATTTACTACATTGATATCTTATATGAGTACATAGTACATTTCTACCTTGACCATTCAAAGAAGAAGCAAATATTGTCGCAAGTTTTAGTATCGCCAAGAATTTTGGGCTTGGCGAGAAGTTAAGCACCTAGATCCCGATATCGGTCTTTACTTTAGTCCCTGAGGCCTATCAAAATTGCTACCGGTGGCCCCATATCGAAGAGTTTTAAAGCGACAATCTATGGGTCGATGAGTTCCGTAAAATTGATAAATATCATTTAATGTCCTATGCTTTTCAAATGTTTATCGATTTCTATTAAATCAGTAGCTACTAAGCGAGAAAAATCGCAAAACAAGCCAAATCGATGGAGGCGCGATATCGTGGTTCGAACAAAGGGTATGCACGATAAGAGAAAATTTGGTAAGATCAAAATCCTAACATTTTATTTTGTTTATATATTTACTTTTAATATATCTAATAAGGAGACACGTTAATGACTATCGAGAAAGAAGAAAAAAAGAAATCGAGATTGTCAGCTTGTTGTTACCTGCTTTGAGTTATTTCAAACTACCGTAAAGGCTCAAGATTTTAATATATTCCCGATTCCAAAAAGACAAAGATATAATCGGGAAGGAGTAAGCTATGCATTAATTTGTCTTTTAATTACATACTATTATTTCTAAACAAATGATTAAATAATAATCTTTTGTAATTCAGAGCGCTTATCTGCACTATGACGCCTAAGACATCCGCTTTTTGCACTGATGATCTACTGGATTGGCTTTAGGTCATCAAGAGCTTCCTACGGCCACTTTAGTGTTCGATATGGCGTCACGGTCATCATCATCGCCATGTTACCTTTTCTTCATGAAATATGGTGGGTATACTTTCGAACAAAGTTGCCCGTGATGGCTAAAGAGTTGAAATAGATGAGGTCCGAGAGACGCCACATCACTAATGTCCTCTAAAGGGAGCAAGTTGTAAAAATAGTGCCACCGATGCTATGTTTTCAGCTAATGCTAGGGACAATTTTATTGAGGCACTTCAAACGACGTCCCGCAGTATCGATGTGTATCACATTTATTTTAATTAAAGACTAGTATATATATTAAAATTTTCTAACTAAATATCTTATTCAACAAATAACGACCTCATGCTACCTTTTTTTTGGAGAATCCTACCTGCTGATGGCTATAGAATGTTGGTTCAATAACTCCGATGGAGTTATTCCCGGTAGTCCCATCACTCCTGATTTCAATGAGGTCACACTGATGTACCCATAATCCTGGAGAAGAGGATTCACCGTGCCTAAACCAATTGAAGATGTCACCGCTTTAATGGAATGGGTTCGCATCTTCATCGAATGGCCGATCAAATTGGTATCTCGACCATGAAGGTAAATTTAATATATGTTATTAAAGTTCATTATCTTATTTGTCGCTCTAAATAATGTTGCAAATTTATTGTAGAAACCGCCGACACCACAAAAGCCTAAAATAAATCAAAGGTTGTCGCAGTTAAGTCGTAGGAGACAACGACTAGAGATCGCCATTTATTGGTGATCGCAGACTTGGTTATCCTTGCTCGAGACTTAGATCACGCACTCACACCGCATATAATACGGTGCAAGTGATAAGGAGTCCTCCGACTTCGAGAAGATCACAGCCTTATGAATGCTTACTTTCATCTAATTTATTGAAGAATACATCACTCGAGCATGTGATCGGTTGTGAATCCACCAAAATGTTGAATGCAACGAGCATAGCCTTATACCTCGTGTGTGTGTTTACTAATTAATTCTCGGATTTACTTTCTATATAGTTTACTTTTTCAAATTAAATATTAATTAACAGATATATGTTGGTTAAAGATATTTGGGTGAGGTATATCTCCCGTAGATCCTCGAGCATGTGAATGTATTCCTTCTTCGCTTCCCCAAGTGTTTTGCTCAATGGGAGATAGGGCAACCACCACGGAGTGGTTAGTTTTCTCATATCGAAAGTTATAATCGACAGAGATCATCTCATTTTTTCGCCAACAAATGCAAGGTGAGTACAATAAATATTTCATTAAAATTTATATTCATAATATATATGATATTTGCACATATGCTAAATTTATCAAGTAATTTTAATATTCTTAATATAATATAGAATCATTGGCTGGTCGCCATAAATATGATCACATTAAATGTGTATTTTATGGATCCAAATTAATGAGTCAAGGTTTCAAATAGACCGATCTTACTTCGCATACGGAAGTTTAAAAGTTCATTTTTAATATTATAATATAATGATTTGTTTTACTTATTAAAATTATGCATATTTAATCTAACTTTATTTTTTAATTCTAATAATAATAGTGTGATGACCTAATATCTGAGTCGCCTTTCCTAATCAAGGCTCAAGAGCTAAATTCAATAAAGTGAGTAAATAATGTTAAGGTAAATATAATTTATTAAATTATTAAATTAATATAAAATAATTATAATTGTAATACGTGATTATATTGCTAATCAACAGTACATTTAGGCAACGAGATAGTGATCACCGTGACATTTTGTGTCTTTGTATATTGAAGATATAATACGCTTCTTCTCAAAACCGCTATTTTATCAAAGTAAGTCAATTTATCGATTTATTTAAATTATTATTAATTGAATAAAAATTCATACTATATATCTAACTATATTGATTAATTGATCGTTGTTTGCGCTTTGTCTATGATCGTCCCACAAGTCTTACTCCAAATAAAGAATGATCAAATGGAAAAATGGATTGACAGGTACCTTTACAATCGATTCTTGTATAATTATAGATAGATCGGGATAACTTTTGATAAGCATATTACTTATATATATATTTGTATTGATATTGTAGGTCCCTTAACGAGTGAGGGCGTAAGTCTAGAGGAAAGAATAGACTTCCTAAAACTTTTTTCTTGCAGATCGTGTGAGGGCAAAGTAGCGATGAAGCAGCGAGTGAATCAATTTGGTCGATAACCAACTTACTAATCGCTGAAGGCAGATCGCTTCGGTAACTATCGCTTTAACTCGATAAAAGGAAGCTAAGTTTTACCCGGTGAAAAACTGGGCTTTTGATAAAATCGATTCCAAAGTTAATCTTTTAATCGATCTGATCAAGTGTTAAGTTTGATCGATCGTCAAGCTTGGTGCTAATCGATCTCAATTTTGAATATGTATGCGCTTTAAAGGTTGTGTCGTATTATGTAATCGCTAATCAAAGCGATAAAGGCACACAAGATTTATAGTGGTTCGACAACCATTCCCACGCCCACTCTTCCCTATCACAAGGGGCACCTACTTAACCAACTGGACTTTGTTTTATGTGTAAGTCCAACACAAGACACTAACTAGATGTTTAAAGAGTTCACACTCAACCGATCCCTGAGATCGTAATCCGTAAACCCTAGTCCGAATTCACTAAACAACTTAACCTAACTTGGGGGTTTGGGTAAGATTGTTTTGGTTCCAACTATGAAATCTTTTTTCTTTTAGATAAGCGCCTAACACATTTAGATGAAAAGATTTCTATGCTAAGAACTTTATGGGATGAACACTTAATAAAAGTAATCTTCTTGTTCGTTCTCTTGGCTAAATCGATATTAGCTTGAGCTTCGATTGTTCAAATAAGCCGTTTCCTTATTTTTTTTCACTCAAGGTGATCCCATATTTATAGACCTTTGAAATCAAAGAGCCGCTGGAGAGCAATTTGAATTTCAAAATATATTTGGTAGACTTGGGTGCTTGATGTGACGAAGCTTCAGAATGGTACGGCCAAAAAAGCGTGAAAAGTGTTTTTATAGTCACATAGAGAAGATCATCAAATCAACCGCATTGCTTCATTTCCCGATCATACGTGTCTTGTTCTTATTTGATAGCGTACTCACTTTTCAAAGGTTTGTTCTTCCAACTAAGGTTGACATTCTTCTTGTTCAGATCATCGACGATGATTAGGTGAAACATCGATTTCACCGGAGAAATTCGAATCGAATCGATCAACTCGACAGAGTCTTCCGTGCCTTGACTTAGCTTCAACCAGCGACTTACCGATGTAGGTCTTCGGTCCGATCTTCGAAGTCATCCGATCTTCAAGTATTCCGAGTTTGAGCTTTATGACTTCACCGAGATATCCGATTAGATCGATCGATCCGATCTTCGCTCTTGTCTTGCATTCGCCCGGGCTTGATATCACCGCCCTTCGAGTCTTCTTCAGATTCGACCTATACATATTGAGTTTTCAATATGTGACCTATCTATTTCATCGCTTGTTCTATACAAAGAATTATCAACTCGGTCTCCTATAGTGTAATATAAACATCACTACCAATGTGTCCGATCGGTCCTATTACATGTGTTTTTGGAACTTTCATCAAAACTATAAATTTCCCAACAATTTCCCTTTTTGATGAAAACCAAAACACTTTGAGAAACCAAAATACGCTTGATAAAAAATAGAATGCTTAAGAGCATATAATCGTAAGACAATGAGACTTTGTCTTAGATCGTAAAATAAACTTTTCTCATTAAATTTTTTTTTGATTACATGTTACATCGTAAAAGTTTGTAAATAAGAATAAATTGATCCCCAGTAGCTTCCGATTCTTCACTCTTAGGCTCAGATCCTTCCCAAGATCTCTTTGATCTTGAGGAATGTTGAAAAATGGCAAAAGTTTCCATTTGACATCATTAGTCCAATAAGATCGATTATACGCTTTTGCTCAGATGTCAAAATAGAATCTTTTGAAATGCCACCATCGAATGAGCCATCCGCTTCTTCGAGTTATCCATCGATCATACTCTTGGCGCAGATATTTTTACATTGATAAGCTTGGCCTCATTTTCCGATAAGCATCGTAAAATCCGGCATTTATTTTCTAACCAACAAGAATTCTTCATCAGAGATTCTTCTTTGGAACAAGATTAAGAACAAAGGCATCCGTGGCCATTCACCTCGATCTTATTCCATTCCTCAAATCTCTTAGCATCATGCAGAGTTTTTGGATGATCTTATCAACTCTTGCCGGGCACTTTTTAGTTTAGTACACGGATTTTCCAAATTCTTCCTTTCTTCGCCTCAATCCCGAATTTCTTCTTCGATTTTCGCCTCTGCCGTTTTTTTTTTTTCCTGCTTTCTTCTTGGCTTTTTTCGGGCTTCTTCAATTATTCGCTTTGGACATCTTTCCAAAAAGTCCAAGTTTGTGATGTCCCCGCACCGTTATGTCACTTGGTTTTCAATCATCCTTCCCCTTTTGGTTTGATCAAAAAGAGTAGTGACGGGAGGTCGAGAACCAAAGTTGACTACGATTGCCTTGTTGAGATCTGTGAATGATATGCCTTGAGTTTGAGCAGCTTAGATTTTTGAATCGCCGATATCACTACCCTTGACAGATTCCATGGCGGTAGAGAGTGTTTTAATCAGTTTGTCAAGTTTCTCTTCTCACAATTCTAGCTTGTCGCTGAGCATCGAAAAAGAAACTTGTTGTTTATCCACCGAGCCATTGCATCAATCTGCCTTTATACTTCAAATTGACGCCCGGATGATTAGCCAGGGAGAACTCGATTTGATTGCTCCAACTGGGAAATAGCCAATTCTTTGATCTCGTTATTTCTTTGATGGCACCGCCTTTGATCGCCTATCGGCCCTCAACTTCTTCTTTTCAGAGATCTTTTGAGACAAGATTTGATCTCCTGCTGATCAAGAGCGACGGTGATGTTGAATATCGAGTGTCACTTGATCTCGATTCGCTTGTTTGTGCCTCCAAAGGTTGGTCATGAATCGCAGCACTACCCACTATCATCGGCAAATCGTGATCCTTTACGATGGCATCGCCAGAGCTTTGTCGCTAGCCTCCGGGCTTGTCCTGCTCCTCAAGAACCCTAAATTTCCTGCGGATCGAAAGCTTTGACGATTTAGCGCTTATCACCAAACCGGTGATCCCACTTTAGTAGATTTCATGTCGAAATCAAGTCCGCAAACTCATCCGCAGACCGCCCATCTATCCGCTCAATAATTATTATAAAGTCCGAGAAGCTTTTTAGTCGAAGATCTCTCCAGCGGGATTCCATGACTTCCTCTTACTACGGCAGGATGGGCGACTCAGCTCGATACAACTCATCAATTTCTTCGATTCAGATTCGATCAATTTCCCCGCTTATGATCTTTTGCTGATCCGACCAGAATTGTCCGCCCAGATTCAGCTTTGATTTAGACGTGGGGAAGGGTTCCTTGTTGGCTCGAGTTTCAAGATGGGCGACGGCTCGACCATAGATATTCTATTCAGGAAGCAGTGTGCTTCCTCGGGTTCCACATCGTAAGCCTGTCTCGCGAACTCGGATGCGCCTCGTGTTCGCGCGGGGAAGAATAGGAGTGATGACATGCTCAGGAACCCATTAGTCCGAGGGAATCACCAGAACCGGAGGAGAAGGAGATCGCCTGTCTGAGCTTCTTCCTCGTAATGATCCGGGCGAGGCTCACCTTGAGAAGCCCGGGCCTGGCCGAGGTTTCACCTGATTTTTGTGGTGCAACAGACTGCCTGGGCTCCTTCTTCATCCGACCCATCTTCTAAAGATCGAGTCATGAGGCTGCCGCCTTCTTCGCCTTCTTCCCCGGCCTTCACCCGCTTTTCTTTTTTTCTTCCTGGGGGCATCCGTGGGCCTTAAGGCCTTCACCACTTTGAGCCGATTCGCCCTTTGATCCGTGTAGATGAAGTTGCTTTCTGCTTTTTCCTTTCTTTGACTTTTGGGGGTTGGGTCGATATCATCGCCCTGCGGCCCAAAATGACCGTGGCGCATGAAAGGCTTTAGGACTTCAAACCATTCTCGCTCCCCATTTGCTTTTCGCATTTTATCCTCAGAGGATAACCGCAACCTTGTTTTGATTGTCGATCTTTTTCTTCGATATACCGCTTCCACTCATCAACTCCAAATTTATCATTTTCTTGGAGTAGAATGGCCTTCGAACCCATGCCAATTGATGTTCTTGCATCATCAATTATCGCGCCTATGCAGCATAAATTTGACGGATGTAATAGATCTGGCTGAATGCATTACCTATAATTGTTTTTGACAATATGTCAAACAACAATCGGTATTTCCTCTTGAGCATTGGGCCGACAAAAACCCGACGATGATGTTTGGTCACCAAGAGCTCTTTTTCCGACAACCATCTTCGCTTCTCCCCGAATGAGCAAAGTAGAGATCCGGCCCTTTGGGGTAGGCTGAACAGACGAAGATATCCTCATTCGATACCGATTTCTTCTCCGACCGGCCAAAAGTAGTTCTTCTCCTCGAGCATCCAGATTCACTCTTAAATTCCTTTAGGAATTCTAGTGCTTCATATCGCATCACCGGATTGCAAGAGCAAAAGTAAAATTTTCAGGCCTCGCTGCAGAATTTGCTCGACCTCCATGGATTCCGGATCCCGAGTGATATTGAACTGCATTTAACTTATCATCCACAATCTTTTGTTGCTTCCAAGATAGTTTGCACATTATTTTACCCATATCGTGGAGTGATCATCTACGATAAGATAGATTTGGTTAAAAAATCAAGCTTAATACAAAAAGAATATCACACAAGCGGAAACTAAGAAACAATAAAGCATAACACAGATAGAAACATTTAAGATCAATGGATTTAAAAAAACACATCAAATAAAACATAGATTACCGATTTTGTTTTTCTAAGGATGATTTTGAAACTTGGGAAAAACACTTTGAATGGAGAGCAAGAATCGGAGTTTTCAGAGAATAAATCGCAAGTTTGTGAAATGGAAAACTCGTATGGTTTTTTTGATGATCTTTATAAAGACGAGGGAGGAAAAGAAGACAAGATTTGGAAGATCAACCGCTTGAAAAAAATTAAACGCCTCCATTAAGCGCTTTTGATCGTAGGTCGAAAAAGACGCATTTAAAATCTTTTCGATTTAAAAGCACATTTAGTAGCAAGTTAATACATGTTCCCCACGTCCGCATTAAATGATTTGCGGAATACGCCACAAGGATAATGGGTACAAGAAAGCAAATAATATCGATAAGATCCGGCAAATAAGCAAAGAACAAGAGAAAAGAAAAGCGATTCCGGGTTGATCGATATTGTAATCGCCAATACCACTTGTCCATGTTGATTTCTACTTGTTGATCTTAGTATTCATTTAGTTCCTTAAAATTTCCAACCGATCCTTTTAGTCGATCTTCTTCACTTGCATCCGATTTGTTGGAAGTTTCCAAGCTCAATCGATCTTCCTGAATACGCCCCATTTCCCCTTCCGGTTCTTCTTGATCACTTGAAGTTCCCCTTCAACCGATATTTTCGTTTTTCCCATGTAATCGATGTCTCCGATTTGTTGAGTTTTGCTCACCGATCTTCCTCATCTCGATTGACCAGATGTATCGATTTTGTCAACCTAACTGATTCTTTTCAAGTCAATCCAATTTCGAATAAGTGTTACCATTAAAAACTTAGTCTAGAATAGTAGTCTCTATTCCCTAAGTCATGGATTTGACATACCAGTAATTATCGCCCAATCTTTCGATATGTCAATCCGTCAGAATTTATCCAATTATCGTACAAGATTCCTACACGCTGTCCTTTTGGTGCGCATTTCTAAAAGGTTTTAAGAACTCGAATTTACATTTTCACCCTTGCTTGGCCTCTATAAATTGGACCAATTGTTTTACACAACATAACCCAATCACCATACTTATATTCTTTTGTAGAATCATGTATCCCGGTGAACCCTTATTTCCTAAAACTTCCTAAGAAACACCTTTACCCCTTTTTTCAATGATTTCAAATTTCTCAAATCAACCCCTCATAGGCCCCTTATCACCGTTGCTTTCATCAAAGATTTCACATAATGATTGTTGCAAAGCTTCTACCACCAAGGCGCGGGCTCATGCTGTAACCGAGAAGACACTTCTCCTAACCGTATTTACCTTTGTGTTCTATCGTTATGACGAAATTACCATCAATGCATTTAGTTCTAAATGAACGTGAGTTTGATATGCATCTTGATCACCAAACAATCGATCTTCGATATCAACTCACCATTTAATGTTCCGGAGAGCCCATCGATTTTTTAGGGCTCCCGCTTAAAAATCCCATCAAGGCCGCTTGCCGCCCAATCGGTTTTTTAATTTCTTCAAATTTAAATGTTTTATGATTTTTTTAAAGCCTCTCTCACCCCTTGTTAAGTGGGGGAAAATGAGAGCATCGATGAAAATCTCTCCTCCCCCCGCTTCTACTTGGTTAGGGATGAGGGTTTAGGTTATAGGTTTAGGTTTTCTTGCATGACTTATGCATCGACCTCCCGTCCTTTCAGACTAGATCTTGCAATGTAATCACTTCGGTCTATATCAATGAAAAGTTCTATTATTTCATTGTTGTGTAAAATTTCGCTTTCTTATGCATTGTACTTTAACTGTGAATCTTGCTTGTTGAATATCGCCTAAATCGAAATCGACTTAAGAAGTAAAATAACCCAACCGATTTAATCAGATATTCCTTTAAAATTGTGCGTTTCCTTTAATCTGATAAACCCTAAATCTGATAACTTGTAAAACCGAATAGCCTTTTGAATCTTGTTGAATTTCACTTAATCGACTTACAAAGTCTAATCAATGATTTAATCAGATAATCCTTTAAACAATCACCATTTTAATCCGATAAACTTTAACCGATCAAGATCTTCTCATATCAGGCCTGATCGATCTTCCCATCGCTTGAGATACCAAACTCAATCGATTCTTTCACTGGGTTAGTCTCTTTAACCACCGGTTCGAGAACAATCCATCAAACATTTTAGGTGCATTTTCTCCAAGATCCGTAAGCCCTAGCTCATCAGATAATTCTAATCAATCATCTCAGTGGCTCGTTAGAATATCAAATTTTCTCAGAGTATCAAGATGAATCTTTTCCATTCTGATATTCTTCTTTTCAACATGATCTCTTTAAAATGGTGTCCGACATCCACATGCTTGCATTCAGAGATGTAGAACAAGATTCTCGAGGATTGGTAATAAAGACTATTAATCACACGTAAAATAGGTACATTCTTAGGCTTCAATGTTATAATCCTCACCGGCCGATTAAGCCGAGCAGCTTGGGGAACAACAGCCCCCAAGTGCTCATATATTCTCGCTCAAGAAGATGTCGTTTAATCGATGTCTCGCTTTTTGAAAACCACGAGACGGGCTTTTATTTCCCAAGAATTGACAAGTTCCCGAGGCGGATTTTTTCTCAATAATCTTGCAACCTCCATAATTAGAATCGTAATACCCACTAAGCTCTAGATTATCATCCGATGGGTAAAATAAACCAAGGTTTATCGCCCCTCAGATACTTAAGAATCCGCTTAGTCGTCATAGTGACTTATCATCGATTTGCCTCGAACCGCACATACACCCATCACAAGGTTATATTCCGGTCACTGGCAACGTATAGTAGAGATCCAATTGAGAGCCCTATATTCCTTCCTCGATTTGTTTTCCGACCATCCTCATCTGGATCCATCTTGAATCAACTATCATAGAATTTCGCTTCTTATAATTTTGAACTCCAAACTTAGCCAATAAATTCCTTGGGAAGGTAATTTTGCTTACAGATGAATATCCCTTCAGACTTTATATATTTTACTTGAAGACCCAAGAAAGTAACTATCCGACTATCATCATGGACATCTCGAATTCCTCAGATCGCTTTGTCAATCTTCACATAGATTTGTTGAGATCCAAGATGATGTCGCCCACGTAAATCAACCATCGAATATCTTTTCCATCCTCTATTCCTCGGCCGGTTCGGCCCATCGCCTTTTAGTGAACCCACTTTCATCAAGAACTGAGAGTATCATACCAAGCTCGAGGAGCTTGTTTCGTGCCATAGAGAGCTTTTTCAGACCAGACACCGTAATTGCTCTTTTCAAAGCCCTTAGGTCAGTTCGACATAAACTTCCTCCGCTAGTACCCTGCTTTAAGAAAAGCAATCTTTTACGCCCATCCGACACACGTAAAGTGAACCCTCTCGCTGGAGGCATATGCTAAAACAAATGAATGGTTGCAGAAAGGATCGTGCAGCGTCTCATCATAATCAATTCCTTCCGATTTTCAGAATACCCCAAAGAATAAGTCTTCGCTTCTTTATTTCCGGTGATGACGTTTTCATCTCTTCTTGTTTTCATACCCACTTCGTACAATTACGCCTTGATGATTCGCCCTCCGTCGCACGCAGCCCAAACCTGATTGTCAACTTTAACTCTCCACTTCCCCCGCATCAAGTAATCCAAATTTTCAGGGCCTCAGAGAGCTTCTATAGTTGTTGGTTCCTTCATAGATGATAACAACAATACATGGCACTTTCACCTCAACTGGATGTCTAGTTTTAACTTATCGATGGGTCTCCGAATATCAGATCATTGATGACCCGGTTATCTAGGTCCTTCGCTTCCGACGGCGCTTCGCTTGGAGAACATCGTCTGCTTTCGATAAAATTTCATTACTAGCGTATTGGGAGGGAGTAAGAATTATGATCCACTTGATAAGAACAAGTCTCAAATGATGTTGACCCATCATGGTGTCGATGTCTGCTCGCGGGAACTTCAGTGTTCCCGAACCGGATGGTTCGCTTGATAATCGCCCTCACCGACGCCTTTCTTCACCGATTTTTTTTCGTATTTTAGATCCAATGATCCGTGAATCGCCCAGATCCGAATGTATACCGTTACTAAGCTCGATTCTTTTTCCTTGATCATTAAATCCATTTTCCGAAAGATCGTACTTGTTGATCGTGTACATCTTGTTCGAAAGGCATTTTCGATCGTAAGACGCTTCATCAAAGACTACATGGGGGTGTTTCTTCCACAAGTAGGGTCGTCCGCTGTAAACCCCGAAAGTTTTACTAGATGAGGAATATCCTAAGAATATACCCTCATTCGACTTCCGGCCTCAAAAGTCTTCAACGGGACTTTTTCCCATTGTTGTGTATGAAACACTTTCAGACTCAAAAAACATGGAAGTAAGAGACACGAGGTTTTCTCCCTTCCACCATACCATAGGTGTTTTGTAGTGAGCCTTAGTAAGACATCTGCTCTGGTATGGCATGCAGGTTGATCGCTTTTTTAAACGCTTTTGGCAGGTATTGCATGTTCACTAACATCGTGGCGAGCAACTTTTGAGAGTTCTCGTTTCCTCCTTTCACCTACCCATTTTGTTGTGGGTCTCTTGGTACTTGATGTTTCATGTCAGATACCAAACTTAGAGCAAAAATCAAGAATAAAAGAGTTCGTAAATTTTGTACCTTTATCCGATCCGGGATTTTTACTAGTTAATCACATCTTCTCATTTTGTAATCTTTTAAAGAATTTTCAGTATTTTGTTGTCGCCCCCATTCTTTCTTATGTAAGAATATAACCTGTAAACTTTGGAATACCATCCACGACACAGAGTATATTTTACATCTGGCTGAGATCGACCGAGATAATCGTCCAAATAGATCCATATGAAACAAAAGAAGATTGGCCGACGCCGGTCCGGGAATTCTTGAATGAAGCTTTTGACTGCTTTTCCTTCTCGACATGCAAAGACATGTCCGATCCTTTGAAAATACTTCATTCGAAGTCCTTCCACTAGAGACATCCTTGCTATCTTATTAAGAGTTTTAAAGTTCGGGATGGTTTATTCTTTGAGCTAACAGCCAATTTCGAAAATGGAACTTCGACAATCGTGCACGATTTCGGGCAACCGCTCCAATCACCGTGTAGATCGGCCCCTTCTTGAACTAAAGTAGCAACCGTTGAAAGGCCTGATTTCGATAAGTGCATTGTCACGAGAACTCAACACCAATCCGCTGTCGCAGACCAGAAAAACCGAGCACAGTTGTGCCAGACCTTCGACATAATGTACCCGGGCATTTGTACATCATCATTCTCATAAATTCCGAATCCTTTGGTATAACCAGTTATCATCACCGGAAGAGCACACGCCGGCCTTCTGCTCTATGTACGAATGGCAGTGGTATGCTTGCTTCCTCATTACGCGGCCTCGAGCATCCACTCATCGGCGTACCGTAAGTTGCTTGCACACCCCCCTTTGTTGGCCGTACCCACGCCGATCCTCGCTAAACAAATCAGTTTTGTGTACCCCTTTCGATCGGGGTCCCGGCGGGTTAGGATTACTAGGATCCATACAAACAGAGCACTTCTATCAGGATCATTAGGATCAAGGCCCGATTTGTCTCCCATACTTATCAACATAATCACACGCCCTTATATGCTTTCTCGATTGTATGATTATTAAATACGAACCGTGACGCATTTCTAGGAAGACTCCGGGGATTTATCTTTTCCTGCTTGTCTTCTTTTTATCCAGCGCGTGTTCAAAAAGTGTTCTAGATTTCTCATTATAGGATAGTACGATCGCTACCATCAAAAGATTCATATCTTTTTCAAGATAGGTGGTTTTTGGTACATTCGCACGCTTTATTAGGCAATTTGACCTTATCGGTCTCGATCGACTTCCTTTACAGTTGTTTTTTCCGATTCCTCGACCGTTGATCGTGCTGAGGTCTCTTCGGGTTAACCGGTTCTTCTCGCTGATTCCTCGACCGACAAGCTACCGCTTGGGGTCCATTTGTTCCCCCTTTCGTTAGGCACCGCCTTTTACCCGGTCACCGTCTTTTTCCCTTATTAGATACATGTTCGGCTTTTTGTGCATCTTTGAATTAAAACTCGCCCCGACCACCTTTTGAAGATGAATCACCGGCTTTTGAGGATGTGAAGGGTTCTCATAGCAAAGTCCCTTCTTATTAATCGTTGTTCAAAAAATAGGTGTTCATGTCTTGAACAGCTTTTTGATGATTTTTTGAAACCTCTATTTTCACGCAGTTATCCTCGATGATTTCAGATTTCAGTTTATCTCTAATAGCTCATCAATTTTTGCTTGGCAGGATTTTTGAAGTCATCACTTTGTCGCTTTGTTAATTGCCGCCCGATTCGACTGCTTTCCCGACGTGTTTAACTTCGGAATTTTAAATTTCTCACCGCTTTCCGAAAGGCTTCAACGATCTAAGTTCGTGAGGCTTTTTATCGAGATCATTTTCTTTTAAGAAGTCGACATTTCGGTCCTCAAATTTTATCATTTTCAAATTCCCACTATAAAGATAAGTTGTTCATCGCATCGGGAGAGATCCTCAAGCAATCGCTGTGAGTAGAGCTGCGGTCAATCTCCTCAAAGAGGTGCTAATGATAGCAGTGGTAGAAGCTTAACGAAGCAGTTTGAGGTTACCCCTGCATTGGTCCTCCCGCCATCGCGTATCTCATCGCCCTCAAGAGAATATTATCAGATCTTCAGCTTTTTATAAGCTAACAAAGATCACGATCAGTGTAAGTCTTCTACAGAGAGTATCCGTAGTCCTCGTGAGGGGCGACATTTAATCGCCAATTTCGGACAGACAAGAACTATGGCTCTTCCGTCTCTATAACGCTGTTTCTTCGCCTTCTTTCTTCCCTTTCTGGCGCTGTGTCCGGGTACCCGCGCTTTATAATGACTGCTTCTCATTGAAGCATTGGGATCCAATCAACCTTCTTCCGTGTGACCACCATTCAGAAGGACCTAACAAAAAGACTTCCCTTTCGATAGTAGTCCCGAGCTTCTTCATTCGATTATTATCTCTTCCTTCCTCCTACCGATTATCTCTTTTCCTTTTCATCTCCTGATCCCTCCCATCATCGACATCTATTTTTTCCGAGATCTCGTCATTGATCTCCTATCTCCCTCGCTATGTTGATAGTCCTTATAAAATCTTGATATTATACGTTGACGCTCAATTTCAAGTTTCCCTGCAAGCGAGCGATCCGCTCAGCTCGACTTATTATATTCCCTAAAGTTCGGGCTGGCTCGCTCGTCATTGTCATTTTAAAAGAATCGATTTGAAGCGGAGGACAATAAGCACCATCTTCACTACCTTTTGTCCTCTTCAATCAAATCAACTCGGAGCTTTAAGGCTCAAGAATGTTTATCTATTGAAATGCTCGTCTGCAACTGATTAATGCGACCTCAAGTCCCATTTCTCAAAGTAGAGACCTAAAATATTGTAGTCGATATCTTTATCGACATCTCCTCAATGTTCTCGCTTGTTTATCGACATCGAATCCTTCCATCGGTTCATTGATGGTTTCGCTAAGATTTCGCCAACTTCTTCACCGGGCCTCATGGTGAATTACCGCCTTTATCCTGCTCATTTCTCAAGATATTCTCCCGCCAGAGATCCCATATCGCTTTCAGCAGAGATACTTAATCTTTTCCCTCGTGACCTTTATCCATGTTCTTCATGATAATATGTCTTGGCGATAAGATTCAGAAAGGCGCAGTTTCTTTCCTCTCCGCATCCATCAAGGCCGGGCTTTCTTTACGCGACAAGACTTCCTGCCGCAAAGTCTCGGATCCTCCGACCGTTAGGTCGTCAGACAAATGACGTACGGGTCCTTCTTTCGATGACTTCCATCATTCGGGCCGCCATCTAACCTGTATGGTCGACATATATGGCCCAACTTCGCATACCATCGATTGAGAACTTAAGTATCATTTATACATACCCTAGGTGTTATCCATGCCGAGGATTTTAGAAAATGAAACGAAGTTTTAAAACGGTTTTCAAGATCGCCTACTAATTACAAAGATTCTTCTCAAGAATCGACGATACACAAAGTCGTTGGTCCTAGAACCACAATCGCCTGAGTACCACTTGTAGGTCCTGAACGAAAGTAGCGAGGGGCGTAAGTCTGGCGGGCGGGGTGAATAGTATCAAAAACTTTTGGCAGATCAGCGAGGGTGAAGCAATGATTGAAAAGCAGAACTTATCCGGTCGATAACTAACTTACTAATCATTTCATAAGGCGACGGGCCGTAACTACCGGGCCAGAATCGGATGTGGAAGCTTAAGTTTACCTGCAGTGAAAAACCGCTTTGATAAATCATTCCAGTTAATCTTTTAATCAACATCAAGTGTCAAGTTTGATCGATCGTAAGCTTGGTGCTAACCGGGATTCAATTTGGAATATGTATGCGCTTTAAAGGTTGTGTGCGATTATGTAACTGCTAATCAAAGCGATAAAGGCACATACAAGATTTATAAATGTTCTGGACAACCACCCCCATTCACTCTTCCCTATCACAAAATTTACTTGAATCCAATCGACTTTGTTTTATGTGTAAGTCCAATACAAGATAATCTTCAACTATATGTTTAAAAGAGTTCTCACACTCAACTGATCCTGTGAGATCGTAACTAGAACCCTAGTCTCGAATCTTGCTAAAACAAACTAACTTAACTTGGGGGTTCAGTAAGATTGTTTCTGTTCCAACTAGAAATCTTTTCACAGAGCAAGCGTTCTATCAAATTAGATGAAAAGATTTCTATGCTAAGAACTTTATGGGATGAACACTTAATAAAATTAATCTTCTTGTTCGTGTTCTTTACGGAAATCGATATTAGCTTGAGCTTCGATCGCTCACTGCTTCCGCTCTTTATTTTTTCAATTGCCAGATCCCATATTTATAGACCTTTGAAATCAAAGAGCCGCTGGAGAGCAACGGAATTTCGTGCTATATTTGGTAGACTGCAGGCTTGATGTGAC
>JBBCBC010000007.1:32921750-33095067 GCA_037126765.1 Stenogyne calaminthoides | reverse complement strand
TACTCAATCAAAAACAAACATCTGGTTTTGTGGAATTTACAATGAAGCAACAGACTTTGGGAAGTGGTTCTAGTGATGTTGATATATTGGAAAAGGCTCAAAAGGTGTTCAGAAGGAACACCTTAAGAGAGGTTTTCAACATTTGGGTTGTTGGAGAATTTTGAAGAGATGTCGAAGTTTGAAATGTGTGATGTTGATGTTAGTCCTAATAAAGAAGATGAAGACCACAGATTTTTGGGTGTCTTCCATCAGGACTCGAGTGCAAATAAAGATGTTGGTATAGGCGTGCTTTCGTCCAATTGGCGAAAAAAAAAAGAGAAAACTTAAAGGTAAAGACAAGTCGGGAAAAAGTAGAAGAATTGATTGAAGATCGATAAAATGAAAGTAAAAAGCCCGGAAAGAGTGGCAAGAAAGAATCTTAATCTCATGGAGCAGTTGGTTAGAAAGGGTGAGTACAAGATCATTTTTAAAAGATACTAGTGGCATGACTCATATCAACTTCAACCACATAATTACATGGTGGAACAAATCGGGGAAGAATTTGGAAGCTTTAGTATTTATAATATTTATTTTGTAATTGTCTTAATTTATGTCAAGTAATAGTTGTAAAAGTGTACGTTGAAAAAAAGTAATTGTTGGAAAAATGTCCGTTTTTGTAAAGTAGCCGTTGGAAAAATAGCCGTTGTAAAGTGTCCGATTGTAAAAGTAGCCGTTGCAAATTTCATTATATAATGCGAGAACAACCTTCATATTTTTTCACCAACCAAATTTCATATTCGGCAATTCCATATAGTTCAAACACATCAAACATGTCTTATCTCGAACAGCAACGACCAGCCAAAGTGATGATGATGAGTACATTGGAGGTTCTTAATGATGATATAGAATAACAAATGATGCAAGAGGTTTTGAAGCAACAACGAATGCTAGTTGAGATATTACAAAGGTTCTTCCGGTTGGTTCGAAGAAGATATGTTGATCGAGATCGTGAGGAGCACATACTAAAGTCTTGTGGTGATTACTTTTTACGAACAACCAACCTATGGAAATCATGTGTAACGCCCGGCGATTTGAATGGGTAGAGAACTTATTCATTGAATTGCCGAGGGCCTTGGAATCTCATGATGAATATTTTTCGATCCCAATTAAATCTGGCCAGGAGAAAAGGCTTCTCACCATTCGAGAAATCTACGGTGGCTATCGACAATTGGCATATGGGCCTTGCCGATCATTATGATAAATACCTATGAATTGCGGAAACAACGACTATTAATTGCTTGTTTAACTTTTTGTCGTCGTAATTGATGTATTACCCCGCGTTACTTGGGAAACTAATGTCGCGAGATGTCAGCGCTTTTTTCAAATCATGGCGAGAACCGACTTTCAGGAATGTTGGGAAGTCTTGATTGTATGCATTAGGAATGGAAAAATTGTCCGTCGCTTGGAAAGGTCAATGTTAGGATATTTTAGTTTTGATGAATTATGCGAAAACATTATCAACTTGTTTATTGAAGAAAGTAATTCTGAATAACAAGTTGAGAAACGAAGAACAAATTGAGGAACTCCGCGAAATTGAAGCGTGAATGTCGAGATCGGGGCCGGAGTTTGCGAACGAGGCCAGAGATCGAATAATGAATGAGTTCGAGGAGTTAAGCGATGAAATTTGAGCAAAATTAGAAGAGAAAAAGTAAGCCGGTGATCGGAAAGATCGGATGACGGATAACTTTGTCGGATGACGAAACAGACTGATCGGATGATCGGAAGAGTAGACCAGCTGATCGAAGAAAGCGATCGAAGATCTCGAAAGAAGAAGGTTACGGTCCAGGAAGAGGAGCGGATGGAAGCGTCGAGATCGGGCGTGATCGAAATCGGATATGAAGATGAAGCCCGGATGGTCAGATCGGGCGTGATTGAGATCGGATGTGCTAAGTGATATGCTAACCCTAATATGCTAACCCAATGTACTAATCGGTCACGGATATCTTGATATCTTTGACCTAATGCTGGATCTTGACCGTCGAGATGAAAAATCAAAAAATAGGATAGTTTCGAGAGAACTCCATCCATGCGGAACATTCAAATCCATCTATAAAAGTAATTCTTCCTTCATACCCGGAAAAACTCGATCCGTTAGCTGAAGTCATATTGAACCCATAGAATATGCGAAAGGCGAACTCGCTATATTGTCGATGTCTTTGAGAATCATTTGAAACCCAATTTGTATCCTCAGATTAGCCTGAAATCTTAGATGACACTTTGAGACTAAAATCTGAATGATTCAGGGCAAACAAACCTTAACGTCGAATCATTGGTTTAAGTTTGACGGTAGTGTGAACCCGACTGGAAACAAGAGAATAGTATGGGGAGGGTAGCTCAATTTGAAGGTGATAATAATTCATATAAATACAATTTCTTCCTTCATAACTGGGGAAGGCAATCGAGACTGATAAGTCGAATCTGAATGATTCAGCAAGAATCTAGAAAAGCGAAAATATATATATATTGGAAGAATTTCGGTAGAGCAGGTGGTGGATGAAGGAGGAAGACCCCTGCCACTAAACAAATGAGTGAAACCTGCTTCATGAATAGTCATATGGATTTGAATGTGACTCCATCAGCGGTAACATTCAAATCCACTATAAATCTGATTTCTTCCTTCGATTAAGTGTTTTTCGGGGTGGAAAAAATCGTGAAACATCCATCAGTTCAAATCATCAAGCATTCCCACCATAGAACCTTATACATTGCAAAGAAATGTTCTTATATATTCAAATCGTTAGTTCTAGAACCCAATCTAAGCAACCGCGATGTATTTTTAAAAAGCTTAGAGATTTTCCCAACATTATTAGGAAATTGTTGGAATATTTGAAAGCAAATGAATTACCAAAAAAATCTCAACCTAAATTAAACGAACAAAACCTTAGGGGGGATCGATCGGTTAAGTTTTGAAGGTGATTGTGAAAACCCGTTTCTTTAAACATAGACTAATCCCGAAAGGAGGGATAAGTTTGGCAATCAGTTTTGAGGATGAGATAAGTAGAAGTTAGTTATTGAAAAGTGGTAAAGGGTGATATCATGAAAATCCGAAGAACAAATTGATAAGTGATTGGTGAGGGCGTTAAATATCTAGATCGCGTTGTAAGAGGGTGATAAGTCGAGATGGAAGGAATTTCCCTAAGAAGCAGGGGAGAGTGGATGTAGGAGCTTGGGCCTCTAACCACTATCGGATTGTGTTGATCGGAGTCTTCATATTATTATATTGATCATATCGTTCGATTATAAGCAAAAATGACGGATGGGCTTAAAATGCAAAATCGAGTAATCACTCTTGCCCTTTCCTTTTGTTTTTATATGCATCTCGATTCATGTTTTTGCTTCTATTTTTTAAAATGGGTTTTTAGCTGGGACCATCAATTGGTATCGGGCGGGTGCTCAAAATTACTTTTTCAATGTGATCTTTGAGCAAATCTATTTTTAAAACCCGTCTAAAATGCATACCATTCTGATTTTTGCGTTTTTAAGCTCATGTTTCAATGTTTTGCTTTTAATGAATGCATATTTTTAATATAAGAACATAAAGCATATAAACAACACAACAATGTATCAAGTGGTTAGGAATTGTTGGAATATTTTAGGTTTTCCTTCCAATTGGACTTAAAACATTATCAACTTGTAGATATTTAACGAGCTCTCTAATTTCTGCGGGATATCACCCTCCAGGGGATTGCCTAACAAATTGAGGGTTCAACTCCACGAAACTTATCACGAGGTTGATTGCCTACCCTCGAGATCGGGATTGCTAGATGTTTTTCGAGTTCCGAAATTTGAACAAACTTAGAAGAAAAAGCTAAGATTTGGGTAAGGTTTGTGACGTTTCAACTATGGTGAGATTTTCCTTACATTTGTTTTAGATCAATGCTAAGGTTGGGAAAATCTCTCTAAGCTGCGGATACATCGTGGGGTTGCTTAGATTGGGTTCTAGGAGATCTTGAATATATCGTGTATTTCTTCGAAATCGGTTCTATGGTGGGAATGCTAGATGATTTGGCTTGATGGATGTCTCTCATTCTTCCCAAATTATGAAGGAAGAACTTGTATTTATAATTTTGGATTTGAATATTCTAGATTGGATGAGGCCATTCAAATCCATACTAATTGTAGTTTTTTTTGCGGCTTTTCGAATGGTTGTCTTCCTCTCGTTTAGTCTCGTCATTTGATTCTGTGGCTATATTCCTCCAATTCCTCACCTTGGAATCATGGGATTCTCTGAGTCTCGCAATGTCTTGAGTGGTTGGAGCCTTGGTCTATCTGAGCCTTGGTCTATCTGAGCCTTGGTGACTTCCTTTTGCGGACCTTGTCTCCGTCGGGCATCTTGACAGATATTGGGTGGATTCCAGTTCTTCTGTCTCGGACAATCACCCTCGGGATTGCTTTTAGAGACTAAGCTGATCATCGGTAGCATACGATTCTCGATGAATATGACTTGAGATGACTTCTCTTGGATGACTTCTTTTACGATCTGGTATGCGATTTCTAGTTCTCGATATCGATTTCTTCTCTTTGATCTGGTCGGCTCATAGTCGGATCGGTATAGCATCAGTAAATATCTCGGTATATCTGCATCAGTTAATTACATCGAGTTAGCATATTAGGTTAGCATATCGATTTTAGCACATCGATCTCAATCACGTCACGATCTTGATCATCTGCTCATCTTCATATCGATTTCGATCCGTCGATCTCGTCGGTCTCTTCTGCTCCTCTCCCAATCTGCAACCTTCTCTTGATCTCTTACGGTGGGTTCTTTCGTCGGCTTATCTATTTCTTGATCATCGATCGAATGCATTCTGATCATCGGTCGGGGTCATCGATCTTACGATCAAGCTGACCCAGCTTTTCTTCTCTTCTAATTTTGCTCAGCTCATCAGTTAACTCCGGAACTCATCTTACTCATTTGATCTCGTCGGTCTAAATGCGTCTGATCTTGGTCATCTACGTCTGATTTAGTGAGTTCCCCCTCAATTTGTTCTCTTGTTCCCCTCAACTTGTTATCGTGTAAATTAGCTTCAATAACACAAGTTGATAATGTTTGGCATAATTCATCAAAACTAAAATATATGATAATTTCCTTTTTTTGATAATGGCCTTAAAACATTAAAATATATGCATTTTTAAAAAAGCGGGTTTTCTTTTAAAAGATCGATTCAGTGTTTACTTTGAAATTAGTGAACTTTAGAACTCCCGCTCGATACCAATTGATGGTCCCGATTTTAGAAGTCGAAAAAAAACCCATTTTTCGGCGTCTTGAAGCAAACATTTCGTCGCGATGCATATAAAAGCGGGGGTGAGGGAAGAGTGATTCTGATTTTTGAGTTTTAAGCTCATGTGTTGTGTTTTGCTTATAATGAATGCATATGACAATATAAGAACATAAAGCAATAAACAACACAACAATGTATAGTGGTTCGGAGGCTCGGCTCCTACATCCCTCTCACTGTTCTAGGGAAATTCCTTCCAAGCCCGACTTATCACCCTCTCGGGTTAGCCTCTAGATATTTAACGAGCTCTCACTCAAGCGAGACTTATCACCCTCCGCGGGATTTTCTGAGATGTTCTGGAGTTCACACTCCAGCAGGACTTATCACCCTCACTCGGGATTGCCTACCCTCACTTCCGGGATTCTTTAGATGTTTATCGAGTTCACACTCACCTACAAACTTAACAGAAATTGATTTGGGTAAGGTTTGTTTGGTTTTCAACTATGGTGAGATTTTCCTTACATTTGTTTAGCCTCAATACTAAGGTTGGGAAAATCTCTCTAAGCTTAGGATACATCGTGGGTTGCTTAGATTGGGTTACAGAACACTCTTGAATATATCGTGTATTTCTTTCTACATGTTCTATGGTGTGAATGCTAGATGATTTGGCTTGATGGATGTTTCACGCATTCTTCCCACGAATTATGAAGGAAGAACTGGTATTTATAATGTGGATTTGAATGTTACCCGTTGGATGGAGCCACATTCAAATCCATACTAATGTGTAGTTTTTTTGCGACTTTTCGGTGGTTGTCTTCCTCTCGTTGGTCAATCGAAATTTGATTCTAGCAATTTATATTCCTCAATTCTCGCCTTTGGAATCATTCGGGATTCTCTGAGTCTCGGTGTCTTGATTTCCATTTGAGCCTTGACTCCCGAGCCTTGAGTCTCTCGAGCCTTGGTGACTTCTCTTTAGCGGACCTTGTCGATGGGCATCTTGACACTCAGGTGGTGAGTTCTGTTCTTCTGTCTTTAGACAATCGACCCTCAGTCCACTAGCTTTTCAGTAGCCCGATCATCGATAGCGATACGATTCTCGATGAATATGACGGATGAACCTCTTGAGATGACTTCTTTTACGATCGGTATCTGATTTCTAGTTATCGATATCTCGATTTCTTCTGCTTTGATCGATCGGCTCACATGATCGGTCGATTATACTTTATCAGTCGACATATCGGTATATCGCATCCAGTTAATGCGTCGAGGTTAGCATATTAGGTTAGCATATCGGTTTAGCACATCGATCTCAATCACGTCGATCTTGATCATCTGCTCATCTTCATATCGATTTCGATCCGTCGATCTCGTCGATCTCATCTGCTCCTCTTACGATGCAACCTTCTCTTCGATCTTACGGCGGTTTCTTTACGATCGGCTTGTTTGCTCTTGATCATCGTCGGTCACTGTTCATCTGGTCATCGATCTTCGATCGGTGGCTTAGCTTTCTTCTCTTCTAATTTTGCTCATTTCATCGGTTAACTCAGGAACTCATCTTACTCATCGATCTCGATCGGTCTAAATACTAACCCGTCGATCTCGATCATCTCGTGCGATTTACGTGAGTTCACCCTCAATTTGTTCTCTTGTTCCCCCTCGACTTGTTATCGTAAATTAGCTTCAATAACACAAGTTGATAATGTTTCAGCATAATTCATCAAAACTAAAATATCCCGATAGTCAATTTACTAGAGGTGATCATGGAGTCAAACAATTATGCTGAAGCGATTTGCATCGGCGGAACTTATGGATATGACATGCTTTTTTTGGAGTCATTTGGGTTGAACAATGATATCAACGTTCTTAATCAATCCCCTTTTGTTGATGATGTTGTACAAGGGCGTCGCTAAACATTGATTTTCTCATAAATGGTACCGCCAATATTCACAAGGATACTACTTAGCGGATGGAATATATCCGAAATGGGCTACCTTTGTCAAGAGTTTCCAATGCCCTCTAGATTCAAAGAGAAAAAAGTTTAAGGAAATGCAGGAGGCTGCGAGGAAGGATGTCGAACGGGCATTTGGGGTCCTCCAAGCACGTTGGACAATTATTAGAGGTCTGGGACGTTTCTGGTACAAGAATAATTTGAAGAAAATTATGTATGCTTGCATTATATTGCATAATATGATAGTCGAACATGAAGGAGAATCGACATTCGATTGGTCAGACGACTCGAACAACCATAACAACATCAACAACATCAATACTGATCCATGTATAATCCAAGGCTCTGTCGAAGCATTCAACGAATACCTTATGAGAAGATCTCAATTTCACGATAGAGATAAACATCACCAACTTCGAGCCGACTTGTTTGAGCATTTGTGGACAAGATATGGTATTGAGGAAACCTAAATTAATTTAGTTTATTTGCAATTAGGTCGTCTTTAATGCTTTTATTTCATTTTATGCTCCCGTTGTAATTTAGTTTATTTGCAATTAGGTCGTCTTTAATACTTTTATTTCATTTTATGCTCCCATTGTAATTTTTTTAATGTTGTAATTTTTTTGTTATTTTTAATAAAATTTTAATTTAATTTATTACATATTTTCCAAATTTATAAATTAATGAATAAAAATAGTGAATAATATTAATTATAAACATACTTCATTATAAAAATAAAATTATACATCAAATGATAGTTAAATAAAAATGTGTAATTTAATAGTGGGTCCCATGAAATAGTTATTTGTTGGGTATGATGATTGGAAGGGGAAGGAGTTTTAGAGGAAGGAGTATTTAACTTTTGATGTAGCGATTGAGGTGGTGATTAATTCACGAAATATGGGGAAGCACCATTGGAGGTCTTAAGCAATAGGAAAGTGGCACATTGATGATTCTAGATAATTCCTCTATGTGTATATATATGTAGTGCTTGTAAGCATGTTTGATATCAATATGAAATGAACAAGTGAAATTAAGATGAAACTTCTTTTTCCATTCTTGTTTCATCTCTATCTTTATTTTGAATAGTCTCTATCTTTTCACGCCCAACATTAGCGTTGTTGCACCCTTGAAGTTGTATTTGCCAAAAATGCTTAAGACCACCCATTGCGCCGCCCGTTGTTGTCTTCATTTGCCACTTATTTGAAAGTCACATGTAATTCTTCTATATTTTATAACCCTAGTTGCTTACTTAATTTGGTTGATGATTGATGAACAAAGTGGGAGTTTGTGTGATTAAATGCTTGATTTGAATCTTTTGTAGTGGTATGATATATAGAAATTATCAACTTGATTATGATGTGAATTGTAGGGGTTTTAGTAATGAAGTAATCTTATCAACTTATTATATAGTCAAAGTACAAGAAGCTGTGAGGTTGTTTGGATGAATTTGTTTCTGATATCCATGACATCCCTTGAAAAAATATATATATTAAGTTTGGTCGGATTTACTTTCGGTCAAATTTACTTTCTATTAAGTTTGTTAATCATCTCATTAAATTTTGCTAATTAAATTTGTAGATGTGCTTTCGAAACAAAAGTGAAAACAGATGGGGCAATACCTCCTCGATAAAGGGATAGGCGGTCGGTTTAAATCGAATTCGGTTTGTGGCTCTTTTTGTGAGCCAAGAACAAACATAATTATGAAAATTTAAACCAAAATCAAACCAAATTGTGAGTAATCGAAATAACCAAACCGAACAAGAAATTAGGTTTGTTTGATTTATTCAATTTTAATAGAAAATTAACTGAAATTCACAATTTAATGATTTCTCACCAAATTTTCGATTATTTCTAAGTCGATGTTTAAATACAAAAATAAGTTGTAGTTTTCACTATCAAATGCAACTAAAGTCGATAAATCATCACAGTTCACAAGTTCACAACCAAGTCAAAATTGCATCATAACAACAAGTTTACAATTTAGTCACTCACAAGTTCATCACAATTTGTTCATAATAAAAAACCACACAAGTCTCAAATTAAAATTTCATTACAAATTCTTGCATAATTTGAAAAAAAAACCAATAGAAATACTGATTTTTTTTTTAAATTTATGCAACTCCAAGTCTCCAACTCATCACAAAACTCCTTTGTAAACTCAAGAATTGTTGTGAAGATGAATGAGTGTCGATTGTGTGAGAGGAGATTTGGAAGCTTAATTGTGATGTGAGTTGGAGACTTGAGTTGCATAATTTAGTGTGTCGGCGGGGCGTTGGTGGATGTTCCTTGCAATGGAGAAAAAGTGTACTACTTTCCTCAGGGTCACATGGAACAAGTAAGCTTCAATATAGAAATTTCCCCTTTTCCATAGTTTTTCTTACCGAGTGTAATAATTTGCAGTTAGAGGCATCTACAAATAAGGAATTGGGTCAACAAATCCCTCGCTTCAATCTACCGCCGACGAAGATCCTTTGTCGCATTGTTCATATTCAATTATTGGTATTGTTTATATTATACATTGTTATTTTATTCTCTTCTTTTCTTGAAGTTCTCTTTGATTGTTTTTAAGTTCGATTTGTTGTTCTAAGCAATAAGCTAAACGAAAACAAATTTAGTTTATGCTCGGATCAATTTGCACCCAGGAGTAGCTTATAACAATTAAAAGGAGTTTATAAAGGAGCTTCGTGATGAAATGGAGACTTGGAGTTGCATGGATTTAAAAGAATTTCATTAATTCTATTGGAATTTTTACAAGTTATGCTAGAATTTGTAATGAGATTTTAATTTGAGACTTGTGTGGTTTTTTATTATGAACTAATTGTGATGAATTTGTGAGTGACTTGGTTATGAACTTGTGGTTGTGATCTGATTTGACTTAGTTGTGAACTTGTGGTGTGATGATTATTGACTTAGTTACATTTGATCTTGGAAACTACTACTTGTATTTATATTTGATCATTGGCTTAGAAATATTGAAAATTTGGTTGAAATTCATTAAACTTTGAATTTCGGGTTAATTTTCGATTTTAATCAAATAAACGAATTTCTTGTTAGGTTCGGTTATTTCGATTACTCACCGTTTTTGGTTCGGTTTTGTTTAAATTTGCATAATTACATTTTGTTTGGTTCGGTCAAAAAATAGCCCCCAAATTGATGACGCCCCACCTTTAATTACCTTTACATGGTTGGTTGGACCACATTTAAAATATATCCCTATATACTAATAGGGAGTTTTTCCTTCTTTGATGTATCAACTCCACATTGATTTAATCTATATGTCATTCTATATGAAGTTTGGTAATACATGTCATTAAAAAAATCACCGTGTCATCAATGTGTTTAAAAGAATAGTTACATATTGATATAACTATCACGAGAATGATATAGAGCCCACCGATTGGGCACTATAATTGTGCCCCCCGCCTAACGTGGTGATGGCGTGGCGATTGTCTGACATAAGAAAATTTATTTTTTTCCTTAATCACCATATATGTATATATTTAGATATTTTGAATTTCATTTAATTTTTATACCATAATTACCATTTTGCACCAATTTAGAATTGGTGCAATTGAATTTTTTTCAACTTTAATTTTTTAGTTTTTTTTTTCCCTACTCGGATGACCGGCGAACTTCGGCTCATTTGGTTCATGGTTCACTCGACCGAATGGATTTAGTTTTTTTAAATACGTCTGGGACTGACCCGGCACCTGCTTTCGAACCGGCCAAAGTGATTCATGGTTCCCGGGCCGAATGGTTAATGGTTTTAGGGTTTAAGGTTCATGGTGTAGGGTTTAGATTTAAGTTCATGGTTCATCTAAAACCTATACCATGAACCTTAAACCTAAACCATTAACCATTGGTCGGTGAAACCATTTTGAATTTGGGTTGAGTTAGGAATGGTATTAAAAAAATGAAAAAAAAAACCTATACCCATTTGGGTCGGGTGAACCATGAACCAGTCGGGCCGAGTTCGGGTTTGGGTCCGAGTCGGTTAAAACACTAAAAAAAAAACTGAAAAACAAAAGTTGAAAAAAAAATTCAATTGGTGATATTGCAATTATGGTATAAAATTAAATGAAATCCAAAATATCTAAATATATGCATATATGATGATTAAGGAAAAAAATAAATTTTATTATATTTACATCGCACATCTTACGTCGTGCGGTGGGAACCTTAATTATAGTCTTTTTGTATAATCTCTATATCATAACCATATAACTATAACAACTCCATTCAAAATTAAATAAAAAACTAAATAATAAAATTATATGTTATCTCTATGATTTCTATTATCATTATAATTGAAATATAATAAAATTCCTAACCTATATAAAAATTTCTATTTATTTAAAAAATTAAAATTTACAAAAAAAATATTATAGAATATTGGCGATTTTTTATACTGCGCTAATAAAATTTTGATATTGATGGTAAAAAAAAAATGATAATTAAAAATTTAAGTAATAATATACTAATATTTTTTCAATTAAAAATTATAAATATTATAATTTTAAAATTGTATTATATTGAATATTAAAAACACCCGCGTAACACACGGGTCCTATGCTAGTGCATAATATTCCTGAGATCTTAAGTACCTCAAATAGATCACAAAAAGTCCCCACTTAAGCCCTTAATTCACTTTATTTAAAGCTGGTTGCTATGACAAGATATAATTATCAAAACCAATTGAACTTGTGCTTTAAATTGTGCACTACAATTTCTTGAAAGTAATTGCAATGCACGACCCATCCAGTTAAGATCAGTGATTCAGAAGTGAATCACCTGCAGAATATAAATTTAATAGATATATCAAATTTAGAAATATATAGTTTTATTTTTATAATTAATTAATGAATAATTTACTTTAAGATTGATGTTATTAAGCTTATTGAGAATGGTATAAGCTTGAAAATTTGCGAATATTTGATAATTAAGCTTATTGGGTTTTGTAGACCTATTTTGGGTTTTAAAATTCTAAACTAATTATATTACTTTGGGATTTTATAAATCAGATTTAAAAATCACACCTATCAACCTATAAACTTTAATCATTACAAAACCATAAAATCATTACATTTTATCTCAATAATAATAATAATATCAACATCGTTATTTTACGCTTACGCATTGATTTGATATAAATTCATCCAATAATAATATAATAATACAACATGACTCACTCTTATATATTAATTTAACATAAAATTAAATTTTTCCATACTAAAAAACCCCAAAAAAAAAAAACACATTACCATTGGTTTAGCCTTCGGTCGGACTCAATTCGTAGCTTGGAACAGGCAATCCAACCAAGTGGCCTGGGCCATCAACATCTTACACAATTAAATTAACAAGGACATGCGCTTATTATGACCAATATTAATTATCGAAATATGAACACACCATCAATAATGCCTTCCTTAATGCGACTGTGGGATTCTATCTTTCATCAAACATGACGGGAATAAGCCTAAATATAAAATAAATCCTAAAACATATATGCAAATTAATTAGCA
Source organism: Stenogyne calaminthoides (assembly GCA_037126765.1). Lineage (NCBI taxonomy): Eukaryota > Viridiplantae > Streptophyta > Magnoliopsida > Lamiales > Lamiaceae > Stenogyne > Stenogyne calaminthoides. The sequence continues at coordinate 33,082,336 of JBBCBC010000007.1, read as the reverse complement.
GATGATAATCAAAATAAATAAACTTTAATCAGAAATTTGTATGTGATGATTTCATTTATGAGACGAAAACTCATATAATCTCGTACAATATATACTTCCTCCTATTCAAAATATAAGATGTTTTGGTTTTTTGCACGTTTATTAATAAAGAAAAATTATATCAAAATTAGCCTTATTTAATGATAAATTATCTTTAATGACATGATTGAAAGTAAAACAAAAAAGTAAAGAAAGAGTATATAATAAGGGCAGTGTAGGGAAATAAAAGTCAGAACATCAAATAAAAAGTAAATAATGCAATAAGCCAAAACATCTTATATTTTGAATAGAAGGGAGTATTATATAACACGTGAACTCATGACCCTACTGAAATTATATTTCAAATAAAAGTATATGGTCTAAATATTAAAATAAAATTAACTCCATCTTATTCAAAAAAACTTTTATATAGGACCTCCATCTAATTAAACTATTTTGAGTCATGATATTTATATTAATTTCTCAAAGGATCATTATGACGGTGTTACATATATACCTTAAATTAATTATCAAATATATAATTGACAAGGAACAATATATCTAACTAAGATACATACTAGGAAGCTTAATTTAGAGAGTAGTCGTTCAAAAGTACAAAAAACAATGTCAACCACAAATAATCATGATCCATTCCACTCCTAAAAATAGTGATCCGGACATGTGGTAGGTAACACACACTTGGTGCTGAATATTGTTGAACCACCCCCCTAAATCTAGTACATATATATACCCACCACTGCAGTGTCCTAAGAGCATCCATTTAGAAATAAAAATAAAAGTAAATAAAACACAAGAATAAAAATCATGGAACTAAAACTCATATTCACAATTTCAATTCTGTTAATTTTGCCATTTTGGCCCATTCTCAAGATACAGTGATATATGATATCACAGACCCAAAATACGGCGCTAAACAAGACGCGGATTGCTCAAAGGTACTATATAATTTGTTCATAAGTCGTGATTAATTAATCAGATATGATTCATTTTTAAACATATGCAATATGCATGTTTCAATGAAACTGAAACTTTTGTTCACCGTAAAATAAATTGCATGTGTTAATGATATGATGTTAGATCATTACGGATATTTGGAAGGAGGCAATTGCATCAACTAGCCCCAGCAAGATAGTGATTCCAGAAGGGACGTGGAAGTTGAGCCAATTGATATTGGAGGCCAAAACAAAGGCCCCCATTGAGTTGGAGTTAAGAGGCACGCTCCAAGCCGATATCAACGTCAACAATTTGCCCGACAAACCCGGGAATGGATCACTGTCAATTACGTCTCCAATTTCACTATCTCCGGCGGTGGAGTTTTTGACGGTCAAGGAACCGAAGCCTGGAAGACCAACGACTGCCACAAGTCCAAGAACTGCGCCAAGCTCCCATATGTAAGTCATGTAACTTCAATTCTCACAACATTTATATAATAAATTTTAATTAATTTCTTGTTATAAATTAGAATCTGAGCTTCAATTCTCACAACAACTCCTACTTCCACGACGTGACGACGAAAGACAGCAAAAACTTCCACGTGAACCTCATGTCCAGCTACAACATAACGTTCCAGCGCTTCAGAGTGTCGGCCCCCGCTGAGAGCCCCAACACGGATGGCATCCACATCGCTGGCGAGGCTGGGACATCAAGATCATCGACTCCATCATCGAAAGGGAGACGACTGCGTGTCCATGGGGGACCAGCTGACTGGCGTCCTCATCGAGGGCGTCGCTGCGGCCCGAGCCACAGTATCTCCATCGGAAGCTTTGGGCAGGACCCCGGGGAAAAGGACATTGCCAGGGTCACAGTCAAGAACTGCACCTTCATAGGCACGTCTAACGGCGTCAGAGTCAAGACCTGGCCCTCCGCCCCCGGGAGTCCTCACCATTTCGGATTTGGCATTCGAGGATTTGACCATGGTCAACGCCAGCAACCGGTCATCATTGACCAGGAGTACTGCCCCTGGAATCTCTGCTCCCTGGACAAACCATCGTTGATCCAGGTGATGTGATGAAAGAATTTCATTTCATCTAAAAGTCCATAATCATAAAGAGTGGTGTAAAATTAATTAATTTGTTTATATTATTTACCAAACAGGTGACAGGTGTGACAGTAAAGAACGTCAAAGGAACCAGTGACACGCCCGAGCCCGTGATATTCAAATGCAGCGGGGCTAAGCCATGCCAGAACGTCGTCATAGGCGACATTGATCTGCAGTACGTCGGTCTCACGAAAAACGTGAGCGTCACCAGCACCGTCTGCACCCACGTCAAACCCACTATTGTCGGCAAATCCAACGTAGCCATCTGTAACAGCGCGGCTTAATTCATTCTTTAATCTTTCTTTCTTTTCAATTAAAATATAGAGTTATATATATTTGCATGTGGTATGCATAGCATGCTTCCTACAACTAGATCAGGAATTAATGTGCTAGTATATAGCTAGGAATTAACACAACAAATAAAGATCCTCGTGTAATTCTTTATTGGCCTTGTCATCATATATATTTATGAACAAGGAGATCCATTTTTTTTTTGACAGGAGGAGATCGATTTTCATGTAGCTAGAAATTAGTAAAAGGCATTACGTAGATAGATGATTAAGATGAGCTTTTTTTTATTTTAATTACAAATTATTATAAAAAATAGTTGTGATTTTTAATTTTAATTTGTTGTTCGTGTTTTATACTTTCAAAAAATTAATTAACTAATACTCTTGGTCCGATGTATTGAATCAATGGTGGTGGAAACTGTCTCTCACGCTAGGTTTTGAAGGCCAGTACTCAGCTGTGACTTATTCATTTGATTAGGTGCATGGTCCTCAGCTTGAAATTATCTTGAGTTTGTGGTGTTTTTTCAGAACAAATATTAGAACCAACGTTTTGGTTTTATTTTAGTCATCATTTTCAGCAGTATATCATTTGATAATTGAGTTAATTTTAAGTTTGCTTAATTAAGTCGAGTAGCTCTTGCCATAATGTTAAAAAGAAGAATTTAGAGATGTTAGAGAATTTAGATCCGTGTGAGTTTAAAAAAAAAACACAAACTCTGTTGTGAAACTATTCATCTTATGAAATTGATACATGTTGTTACCTAAATTTTACACTAAGGCAACTAACAATGAAGAAAATAATACTTGAATACAAGGCTCGTAAAAAACACGTAAAATATGCTCCTCATCTACCAAGATCTATTTCCACTTTCCTTATTTGTTTGTCTACCAAATCTATTTCCCATACCTTTTATGGAAATATACACTTTATCTTTATCCTCAACATCACTCAATTCTTCAATTGTCATTTGTCTTTCTTTCACAAACAATCACTTTACACAATACCCTATAATCAATTTTACTTTATCTATTTTATCTACATTTTTCTTAAATGTTGTGCCCAAAAAAATGGGCATAGTTTTCGTGGACGAAGAGAGTAGCTCTTAAGGCTTTATTGTATTAATGATTTGATTCTTTTCTCTTGGGGTTAATCCTATTTATAAGATTACAATCTTTTGATTACCAACTCTAATGGGCCGTATAATGAGCCCTATAAATCAGGAAACATAAGGTATACAAGATCTTCGCATTCCTTAATACCCACCATGAATCTTTCGTCCGATCTTCGTTTCCTAATTTATCTTCTTTGCTTAATTATAACGAGATTAGGGCTTTTTTTTTTTCGGATCTGTTTGTTGGAAAATTTGTATTTAGTTTTGATTGAAGTTCCAAAAGCAGGTTTGTAATAGGACCGGTCGGACACATTGGTGATTGATGTCTTAGAATCGAAGTTAGGATGACCCGGTGAAATGTATAGACAAGCGATGTATAAGGTAGGTCACATATTGAGGGAACTCAATATGTATAGGTCAGTCGATTAGTCGAATGATCGAGTTAATCGGATGATCGTAAAGACACATAAGCCAATAGCTCGAAGACACGAAGATCGAAGACTACCGGAAGATCAAGATCCGGACCGGAAGACCTACATCGATCGAGTGCGCTGGTTGAAGCTAAGACAACTGGCATCAGAAGACTCTATTAGGTAGACTAATCGGATATGGCCCGATCGGTCGGCTCACACCGGTGTCAACTAATGTTTCACCAAGTCATACATTGTTGATCACGAACAAGAAGAATGTCAACTTTAGTTGGTGAACAAAACTCGACATCTTTGTACTTGTTAACCAATAAGAACAAGACACGTATGACCTGAGCTGACACTGCAGATTTTGGCGCTGCATAGTCAAACGGCTAGAAAAACGACATACACGCTTTCGGCCATGCCATTCCTGGAAGCACGTCACATCAAATCTTGCAAACCTACCAAATATAGCCGGAAATTCAAATTGCTCTCCAACGGCTCTTTGATTTCGAGGTCTATAAATATGAGATTACTCTTCAGAGTGAAATCTGCGAAATTATCAAGAAGCTCATACTATAGCAAAATTTCCGCACGAAGAACACAACCTTGAAGATTAATTTTTCTCAGTGTTCATCCCATAGTTCTTAGCACATAAATCTTATCCTCAATCTGTTAGGCTAATTTAATTCTAGGAAAGATTTCAAAGTTGGAACAAACAACAAATCTTACCCAAAACCCAAAGTTAGGTTAAGTTTGTTTAGCAAGATTTCAGACTAGGGTTTCTAGTTCTGATTTCTGGGATCGGTTGAGTGAGTGCTCCATAAATATATGTTGGTGTAATGTGTTGGACTAACACGATAATCTAAGTCGATTGGTTAAGTTGGTTAAGTTGGTGCCCCTTGTGATAGGGAAGAGTGGGCGTGGGGTGATTGTCGAACCCTTTATAAATCTTGTGTGCATTTACCTGTTTGATTATCTGCTTCATACTATTGCACACAACTTGATTAAATCTGCATACATATTCTGAGTTAGAATCAGCTAGCATCAAGCTACTGATCTGGTCAGATTGACCCCATAGTCATCTGATTGAAAACAACTTCGGAATCCGATTTGTTACAAATTGGTTTTTCACACGGGTATAAACTAGCTTCCGCACAATCAGTTAAACTGATAGATACCAAACTGATATGCCCTCAGGCGATCAGTAAGTTGAATATCGATCAATGATTCACTTGCACTCGATGGCAAACCGCCATCACACGATCTGCGAAAAAGTTTTTTAAGTCTATTCACCCTCCTCCTCTAGACTTACGCCCTCGCGAAACTTCGTCGGGACCTACAAGTGGTATCGAGCGGTGGTTCTATAGACCCGCGGCTTTGAATATCATCGGTTCTTAAGGAAGAACCTTTGTGGTCTTTGGCGATCTTGAAAAATCTTTTTCAAATCTCATTCGTTTTCAAACTCACGATCAGCATGGATAATACTTCGGGTATGTATCATGATTTGCCTAAATTTTCCATTGATGAGTATGTAGACTGGACGATATACATGAGCAACCATCGGGATCAATAAGCGGCGGGATGATGGAAGTTCTTGAGCGAGGACCCATCATTATCTATCATGACAACCATCTTTGTTGGCGTTGATTGATTTTGCGGTTGGAAGTCTTGTCGAGGAAAAGAGTCATGCGATGGATCTTTGAAGAAGAAAAATTGTACACTCTGGATCGATAGCGGGCACATAATCATGAAGACCATGGACAAGATAACCGGAGAAAAGATAAAGTATCTCAAGGCGATGACGAATAGATGTGGGATCGTTTCTTTGAAATGTGTGAAGGAAATGATCGATTAAAGATAAGCGCAAAATTTTGAATTGGTGAAATTTGAGAAACTAAAGATGCTACCAAATGAAACCATCAATAAGCTCGATTGGAAGAATCACCATGTCAGTCAACAAGTTACGGGAACTTGGACGAGAAATGTCAGATAAAGACATCAATTACAAGATCTTTAGATCTCGACTAAGAAGTGGGATATGAAAGTCAACGTAATAAAAGATTGTCAAGATATTGCTAAGATGAAGCCAAGCAACTTTGTTCACGAGTCTTAAAGCTCATGAGTTCGATCTGATCAAAAGAGGGTAAGAAGAAGAAGACGAGTCGCCTGCTGAAATCACACCTACCACATCAAAATCAGTTGCATTCAAAGCGACCCGTGACAACTCAAAGTCTCTTGAACTTTGTTGGAAATATTATAAGCCAAATTGAAGCAGTTGCTTTGCTAACGAGAAAACTTGAAAAATATAACATCTAACTTGGTAAGTCTGCAGATTTTCACGGAGATTATCAAAAAGCGAGAGAAAGAGATAGGAGGCCGGTGACGGATCTCCGGAAAGGACCAGATCTGATGACCGAAGAGATGATCACAGAAAGGATCGCAGAGAAGATAAGAAAAGAGATGATCAATCTAATGAAAGAAGAGTCAATAGATCTGAAAGAAGAAATTCTAATTACAATCAGGCAACGGGTAAGTCACTGCCAGATTCTCTGAGATGGAATGACTCTTTGGCGGAAGAAGTTTAAGTGGATCGTGGGCGTGTTTCAAGCTGTGAGAAACGAGGTCATTCTGGTATGATTGCCCGGACTGACGCCAAAAGAAAGAAAAGCGGAATAGAAGAAGCAGCGCTATAGAGCAGAAAGCCATGGTTAGCGATACATCGAAATTAATGATTCTTATCGCCCGGAGGATTATTTGCTACTCATCGATAGAGGACTTTTTGTCGATAAGCATCGCGATGATTTCTACCACTATGATGATCGATATTCTCTTACGATGATGAAATGCATGCGATGGCTAAGGAGGAAGACCAATGCGAGGTAACCTCTAAACCTACGCTTTTTTCGGTTTCCACATCGGCTATGATTCTTTTTTCTTTGGAGAGATTGACTTGCGGCTCTATTACGAGCAATTGCTTGATGATCTCTCTATCGCGATGAACACTTATCACGATAGTGGAAATTTGAAAAGCGATAAGCTAAGGAATGAAAATACTCGACTTGTTAAGGAAAATCTTTGTCGAGAAAGCGGTGAACTAAAATCATTTGAAAATTTTGCTCCGGAAGATAATGAAGAAGGCGAAAGTTAGAAAGTTAATTCTTCGATCGGGGGAGAAGCAGATTAAGGAACAACTAGCTATCAATAAGCGACAAGGTGATGATTTTAAAATCCTACAAGCCAAGTTTGATGATCTCTTGAGCTACATGAGAGTGCAAATTAGCGAGGATAGTTTACATAAAAAAATACGGGTTTTTCACGAAATCTTTGAAAACCGTTGGGGATATGAACAACTATTTTAGAATGATAACTAATAAAAAGGAATTGGGTATGAAAACCCTTCTACATCCTCAAAAGCCCCGTCTGGTTCACTTCAAAAAGGTGTAATCAAATGAGTTTACGATATAGATACACAAAAGCAAAATATCTGTCGATAAGGAAAAAGACACTGCTTGAACAAGTAAAGGCAAGTGCCCAATCGAAAAGGGAACATAAATGGACCCTAAGCGATTAAGCATCGGTAGAAGGAATCAATGAGAAGAACCCGGTTCTTACGAAGAGACCTCAACTTTGATCGATTGATTTGGTATCGAAAAAACTGACTTTGTCGAGGAAATCTAATCTGAAACCTAATCGAGGTCATTTGCCTAACAAACAAGTGAAGGTAAAGCTACTAAGACCATTTATGCCAAAAGATATGAATCTTTTAATGGTAGCGATCGTACCTACCCTTACAATCGAGAAACCTAGAACTTTGCTTTTGAGCCCCTTTGGATTAAAAGAAGACAAACTGCAAGAAAAATCCCAAGTCTTCTGATTCACTCAAGGCTCGCACAAATATTTATACTGATCAGAATGCACATGAAGAGATGTATGATTATGTAGATGTTTATGGGAGACAAATCAAGCCTTCTGATCTATCTGATTACAATAGAAGTGCCATGTTTGTATGGATCCTAAAAACCAACTCTAACCCTCGGGACCCGATCAAAAGGGGTACCAAAAAACTGATTTGATTGCGAGGTTAGCGTGGGTTTGGCCAACAAAGGAGGTGTATAAGAAACTAACTGGTACATCGATAGTGGATGCTCAAGGCACATGACTGGAAGCAAACATCTCCTTAGCTCTTACACAGAACAAGAAGGCCCACGTGTACTCTTTGGTGATGATAACTTTGGTTTTACCAGAGGATTCGGAACCTTAGAGAATGATGATGTACAGGTTACTGGAGTCTCGTATGTTGAAGGTTTAAAGCATAACACATTATCGGTTTTACAATTCTGCGATACTTGAATTGGTGTTGAGTTTTCATTGATCGGTGTACTATCAAGAATCGAGCTACTCAGCGGATCTTGTTAACTAAGCGGGTTCAAGAAAAGGTACGATTTATCTGTGATTGGAGCAGTTGTCAAGAAATGCATGCTGATTGTTAGAGTTCAAAAGTAGTAGTTGGCTCGACACAAAAGAATGAGTCATCTGAATTTTAAAACTCTTAACAAGATAGCAAGGATGTCTTTGGTTGAGGGACTTCCGAATGAGGTATTCTCTAAGGATCAGACATGTGTCGCATGTCGGAAGGAAAAACGAGTTAAAGCCTCATTTAAAGGAATCCCTGGACGGCATCCAATGATATTGCTATTTGCTCCATATGGACTTATTTGGACCCGATTACGCGGTCGATCTCGGCGGACATAAATATACTTTGGTAATCGTGGATGATTATTCCAAGTTTACCTAGGTTGTATTCTTGTATAAGAAGAATGAGACAACAACAAAGATACCTGTGCTGCTCAAGAAACTACAAAACAAAAAGGGTGTCAGTATAGTGAAAATGAGATCAGATAAAGGTACATAATTTTTGAACTCTTTTATTCTTGATTTTTGCACTAAGTTTGGTATACAACATGAGACATCCTACAAGAACGAAGCAAAAAGCAGAATGGTGTAGCGAGCGGAGAAAACAAAACACTCAAAGAAATTTGCTACGCACTATGTTGCGAACATGCAAAAACAAGCGATTTAAGGCGAAGCCATCAATCTTGCATGCCATACTCGAAGCAGATGCTCTCGACAAAGGCTCACTACAAAACACCCTATGAGCTGTGGAAGGGCGAAAACCTCGTGTTTCTTACTTCCATGTTTTTGGGTGCAAGTGTTTCATACACAACAATGGGAAGAGTCAGTTGAAGACTTTTGCAGCCAAGTCAGATGAGGGTATATTCTTAGGATATTCCTCATCCAGCAAGGCATTCAGGGTTTACAACAGGCGAACCCTAGTTATGGAAGAAACACCTCATGTGGTCTTTGATGAGACATCTTACGAACAAGAGAAACCGCCTCCAGAACAAAAGTACCGGATCAGCCGATTGCACGATGCACGAAAATGGATCGACTAAGTATCAGGAAAAAGGATCGAGAACACGTAGCGGTGTATATTCCGGATCCTGGCGATTCACCGGTCAATCGGACCCTAAGGTGCGTATAGTTGTCAATAAAGAATTTGATGCAATTTGAGGCGATATCAACTGAACCATCTAGTTCAGAGGGAACACCTGAAGTTCCTACGGACAGACATCAGCACATGATGAGTCCAACATCAGCTGAGACGTGTCCATGTCAAGTGGATCATAACTCTGCACCACTCCCAATCACTAGTAATGGACTACTATCAGAAGAGGATGATGTTCTCCAAACATATGCAAATCAGAAAAGAAGGACCTGGGTAACCAGTCATCCAACTGATCTGATCATCGGAGACCCATCTAATAGAGTTAAAACTAGACATCAGATTGGTGAAAGTGCCATGTATTGTTGTTATTTGTCTTTGAAGGAACCAAGTTGTAGTAGAGGAAGCTCTACAAGATCTGGTGGATTCTAGCCATGCAAGAAAAGAACTGGAACAGTTTGAAAGGAATCAGGTTTGGAAACTGGTGGACAGACCAACCCATCAAGATGTGATTGGCACAAAGTGGGTATTCAAGAACAAGAGAGATGAGAATAACTTCATAACCAGAAATAAGGCAAAACTTGTTGCTAAGGGGTATTCACAATCAGAAGGAATTGATTATGATGAGACCTTTGCACCGATCGCTCGCTTTGGAAGCCATTAAATTTATTTTTGGCATATCTCCTACAAAGGGTTTATTGTGTATCGGATGGATGTAAAAGTGCATTCTTAAACGGGGTACTAGCTGAGGAAGTTTATGTTGAACAACCTCCAGGCTTTGAAAAAGGCGACCAGGTGTACCGTTTAAGAAAAGCTCTTTATGGCATGAAACAAGCTCCTCGAGCTTGGTATGATACACTCTCTCAGTTCTTGATAGACAGTGATTTCACTAAAGGAATAGTGGACAAAACCTTATTCAGAATAGAAGATGGAGAAGATATTACGATGGTTTGATTTATGTGGGCGACATCATCTTGGATCTCCCAACAAGAGTTTATGTGAACAATTGACAAAAAGGCGATGCAAGGAAGTTCGAGATGTCCATGATAGGTCGGATGAGTTACTTTACGGGTTTACAAGTTAAGCAAAATACGAGAAGGGATATTCATCGCGGTGAAAGTACACTAGGAGTTTATTGGCTAAGTTTGGAGTTCAAAAGCGTAAGGAAGCCAAAATTCCTATGATATTTGGATTCAAGATGGATCGAGATGAGAATGGTCGAGAAAACTAATCGAGAAAAAGAATATAGGGCTCTCATTGGATCTTTACTATACATGACTTGCGGCCGAACCGGACGGATATCACTTTTGCGGTAGGTGTATGTGCGATTTTTAGGCAAATCAATGCAAAAGCCACACGGAAGCGACTAAGCGGATTCTAAAGTATCTGAAGGGACGATAAACCTTGGTTTATTTTACCCATCGGATGATAATCTAAACTTAGTGGGTATTACGATTACGATTATGGAGGTTGCAAAATTGTGAAGTCAACTTTAGGTACATGTCGGTTTTTAGGTAGTAAGCCCCGATCTCGTGGTTTTCAAAAAAAGCGGAGACATCGATTCGACATCTACTCTTGAAGCGAGAATATATGGCTGTAGGAAGTTGTTGTTCCCAAGCTGCTCTCTGGCTAAGTCGGCGGTGAGGATTATAACATTATAGCTTCTGAGCGTGCCTATATATACGTGTGCCCGGTAATAATCTTTATTGCAATCTTTCGAGAATCTGTTTCTACATACAAGATGCAAGCATGTGGATGTCGGACACCATTTTATAAGAGATCATGTTGAAAAGAAGAATATCGGAATGGAAAATATCCATCTTGATAAGCGAGAAAGTTGATATTTTAACCAAGCCCTTATTTGAGATCGATTGAGAGAATTATCGATGTGCTAGGGCTTACGGATCTCGGAGGAAGTGCACGAAATGTTTGGTGGACTAGTCTCCAAGACCAATTGGTTAAAGAGTTGACCCGGATAGAAAGAGTCGATTGAGGAAGATACCTCAATTGATCGGATCGATCGAAAAAAAATTATCAGATTAAGGGGGCGGTCAGTTGGAAGGTTATACTTTGTAAGTCGATTAAGCTATGTTCAACAAGCAAGTTGTATAAGATTAAGGCTACAAATCGCATAAGAAAGTAGAAACAACACAACAATGGAATAATATAAATTTTTATTGATAAAGACCGGAGGTCTGATTTACATTACAAGTTCAAGTACAAAAAGGACTGGGAGGTCGAAGACATAAACCATAAATCGAAAACCCTAAGCCTAACCTAAAAGGGGGAGAGAGGCTTTAAAGATTTTAAAGTCCGATGCTCATTTTTCTCCCTTAACCCTAAAAAGGGTGTGAGAGACTTTGAAATAATCCTAAAGCCACCCTCGAGCTTGGAGTTAGGAGGCGAGAGGCTGCCTTGAAGGATTTCTAAGCCGAGAGCCCTAGTCCAAAAAATCAATGGGCTCTCCGGTACATTAAATGGGACACAAGTGCGAAAGATGTGGTCAAAGACCATATGACCACAAGTGTCACATGTAAATATTGAGTTTGATATCGATGATCAAATTTGTTATGCGATCAAGATCGAATACCAAACTTAGGTTTTTATATCAAACTAAGTCTGTTGATCTAATTTGTCATCTCGATAGGCACACAAGGTGTATACGGTTAGGAGAAGTGTCTTCTCATTTGCGATAGCAGATCCGCCGCCTCGGTGGTAGAGAAGCTTGGCAATAATCGTATGTGTAATCTTTGATGATGATGAAAGCAGTAATAAGGGACACACATGGTTGTTTTGAGAAGCTGAAATTATTTGAGAAGGGTTAAAGGTTTTTGCCGGAAGTTTCACCGGAAATAAGGGTCATCGGAAAACATGGAGTATAAGCTAAATAAAGAAGATGAATGGTTTATGTTGTGTTGTTTGCCTAAAACCCCAGATCTATTTATAGAAGAAAAGCAGGGGTATAGGTGCAAATTTAATTTCTCAAGACCCTTAGGAGAAATTTGCACCGCAAGGACAGCGCGTAAGAAACACACGACTGATGGTTAGATGAGTTGACGGTGTGAATTATCACAACATATCCATACCATCATTACGAAGTGTCAAATCACGCATACTTAGGGAATCGAGACGACTCTTCGTCTCCTCAAGAACTAAGTTCTGGCAGGAGCGCACATTCCAAGACTTGACCTAGGTCAAGAGTGGATCGAGATGGATCAGAAAAGCGGTCCGGATAAGAAGGATCGGTTGGATATGGTATCTCAACTGATCAGAAAGGATCAGTCAAAGAGTTGTTCAGAGATAACAGTTGAAAAGGGAACGTCACCTGATCAGCTTGGCTCATCAGAAAACTGATCAGATAAGTGGGACATTGTTGGGAAATACTATGGTTTAGGCAACCATCAGTAAGGTCAACAATAATCAGGTCAACCAGATAAGATCAATAGTGGTAAGCGGTGATTACAATATCGATCGATCGGATCGTTTATGATTTATCTTCTTACCTATTCTATGTTAGCTATTCTTTGTTCACATTACTTTATGATGTCATGCTGCAAACATTAAATGCGGGCCTTGGGGCTTGTGTATTAAATGTATTTTTTTGAACCTTCAAGTCCAAAAGTCTGCCGGTTTAAAACCTTAACCGCACGATTGAATTACTCTTCAACCGCTTTAATCTTGATCGTCCACCTAAATCAAGGACACTCAAGTACCTTAAAAAATAATCGTGCAAATGTTTCCCTCCCATCTTTTAAAACCCTAAATACCTTTTCTCTAACAACCTTTCGCATTTCATACTTTCTAAAACCGCAAATTCAGTTCCAGAAAATTCTCTCAAACATTCAAAATATTCAAGCGATTAATCTATCTTCCAAAACTCTCATATAAACTTTACGGTAACTTACTCATCTTGTTATTTATATGCATATTGGGGATAGATATTCATGTGTATTAATTCGCAAAATTACTCTTTTATGAATAACAATGTGTGATTGATTATGTTGTTTCACATAACACTCACTTTGTATGCTTCTTTATGATTTCAGAAAATGGAATCGTCAATAGTGCTATCGGAAACTTGTGACTATGCCTCTATGCTAAAAAATGTCATTGATGAAAAGTATGTCATTTTCAATGCCACAAATGATCCAGAATCAAGGGAGATACTCGAATGCTTAAGAGCTTTTTGTGGACTTGATCAATTTTTTCTATCGCCATCGAATTTGTCCATATGTTTGAATCATTGGAATTCTTGAGAAGACTAAAGGAGCGGACAACAAAGAACTATTCTCATTCGTTGGAAGGACCGGGATCGATGTCTCCAACGATGATCTCGGAAGAATCTTTGGTCTTCAAATGGGCAAAAATACTGATGAGTTCCTTTCTTTGGAATGTCGGTTAAGGAGTATCTGCGAAAGTGTTGTTGAGTCACAGGAACATCAATCGGCTCACACATGTCAAAGTTCCCTACCTCAGAAGGAAGTATAGGCCCCTTTTTGAAATTGTCTCGAAAAGTCATTCTTGGGATCTCTTTTTCGGCCCGGATGCTCTAACCAAACCAAAAGTAGCATGTTATGGCGCGAATCATTTGAAAGCCCCGGATATTTGGATGGGGTTATTCAAGCATCGTTCTTTGCGAGGAAGCCGATAAGTTTGCCACAGATGAAGAAAATCAAGTGAAAGTGACCAAGAATATCGATAATATTCACAAAGGTGTCTATAATTTTGGTTGATAAGCTTCCCAGTGACTATCCTTGGTCACAAAATGGGCGGAAGCAATATGTGGAGAAATTCAAAGCCTTGCTTTACAAGGATGAGGCACTATCTGGATTATCGATGATGATCTAACACCATATGTGCGAAGCCTAAAAATCCTCGAAGGCAAAGCTCCATCTAAGAGGAGCGAAAGAGGAAGCGGTTTGTGAGTAAACTTACGATGCGGTCTGCGAAACGTCGGAAAACACTTATTACAATCTTTGCCTAAGAAGGATGGTATGCTATACGGAGGTCTTCAAGATGAAGGAAGTGATGTTGAAATTGCGGAATCGGTGAAGATAAACTGAAGAATCGGTCGAGAGTTAATCTTTGGTGGAAAACCCGGTTCGGTGGAAACCCGTGGAGCCGATGTACAACTTTGAAGAGAATCGATCGATTCGAACCATCAGACTCAGCTCACATAAGTTCTCTTTTTAGAGGGCATGAAACCACCTACTGCCCCACTTCACCCACCTCATCTTCAAAATCACCTTCACCTGAACCCTTAACCATAAAAACTTCACCCTCACCCGAACCATCAACCAGACAACCACCTTCAACTGAACCTTCCACCGGGAAGTCATTTACCCCTTCTCCCTCTCGAACCCCCTCTCCCAAAATAACTTCAACCACATCAGAACCACAGCCCGATCAACCTTCAACCAGTCAACCAGAAAATGCTCCACCCCCTCCTGAATCTTCACAGTTAAATCCACCTTTTTAGGAAGTCATTCGGGGAACACATTCAAGAAATCATTTAGGAACTTGTTCCAACACTGTTCTGGAACTCGCTCAGAAGGAGCAAGATGTTGCTGAGATCAAAGACATGTATGTCTCCATGTCTCACAATCCCTTCAACAAGAGGACCCTCCTCGAATCACTGTACAAAGAACACTTTCTACGGTGTATTTTCTCGACAACGGTGAATGCCTATCTCTGACAAGCACTTTCACGAACTCATCGATCATATTGGGATCGGGACGGTAGATGGAGGAGATAGTCTTACGGAGGAACATCGGACTCAAGGATATTGAAGACTTCCTAATTTTAATGAATGCCTTGGAGTCGATTACTTTGTTGACACTGGAGAAGAAAGCGAAGGAGAATGCGGTGTATCGGTATGGTAAGGAGCTCTGATCTTGATATCGGATGTTTGGTGCACGGAAAATTTGGGTATTTTGAAGAAGAAGAAAGAGGTTATGATACTTATGCTTATCTTGAGTATGAGCAACTTCCGCCGATGAACCGGTATGGGTCTTTGCGAGATGAGACCCGGCCGGTAGCGGTTTCAACATCTGGTCGGACTCTTTGTGCTAAATCCGATATCCTAGATCGATTTACTGCGAAAATACAAGATGGGGTAAAAAGCAATACAAGATGGGGTAAAAGCCAGTTGATACACAATTTACGACTCTTCTTTGCCGTCGATGCGAAATTTGAAGAAACCGCGAGCAGCAACGATTGACAAAGAGAGGAAGCTAGCTGTTGACGGATCTCAAACCTAGTTGACGGTGAGAGGAAGTTAACAAATCGAGAAGATCCACAAATATGCGATTCTATTCTCGAATCGGTAACAAAAGCAATTGACCCTCTTTGGCGACAAGATGAGGATCGGTGATATGCTTGGAGGCCGGAGTTCTCTTGGAAAGTGTCCGGGGATCCTTGGAACGGTGATTAGATAATGCGGACAATAGCGAAAAAAGATTTGATCAATCTATTACTCGACCCAAGAAAGTTATTGAATCTGGATTAAATAGGTTCCTGGGTACTACAACTACTTCTGCAAATGTTCAGATCACTCCTCTTGCTGTGGAAGAACTTAAGGAGGAGATAACACGTCAGTTTCAAGCCTTGAATCTCAAGCTGTCACACCTTTTAGATGCAACCAAAAAGGGGGAGGGACAAGATAAATAAAAAAAAAGCAGTCTGAGCGGAAAAGCGGTTGAGATAGTAGCTGTTGATTTCGAAAGTGACCCATTCTGGTTTACCTAAGGTCACTCCGTCTTATGCCACTCCTTCTGAAGTCACCCATTCTGAGATCGCTCCTACTGCTGAACTAAAACAATCTGTGGATCAACACGGCAAGGAGATCGAGGCTCAGGGAAAAGAAATCAATATGCAGAAGACAACCCTGTCTGAAGTTGTTGCCAGGGTGGACAAGATTGAAGACTTCTCGTCATTTGCGACATAAAAGATTTGATCGGGAGGATCGGGAAAAAGTCTCGAGTTGGCAAAAGAAGGCTGCGAGAGAAGAAGACATCTTTGAAGAAAGACAAGACAAGCTTTGAAAGGCAAGCAAAATTTGAGAAGCAAATCAAAGCGATAATCGTGACCCGGACTTCGATTTACAAACATCGGATCTTGATAAAGAAGAACAAGCGATGAGGCATGGGGTCATTAGGCGACTATCAAGAAGAAGAAACTTCTTTGAAAATTTGCCGGTCTGGACCGAAGATATGTCAAAGGAAATCTAAGATGGCGGCGGATGCGAAGAAGTAGATTGGGAAGAGAGAGCTTTCCTGCGGAAGTTGAAAGCATTACGGTGGCAGACGAGACTTGCTTCTGAATGGACAAGGATTAAAATCGATTGGTGGCGGCGTCTACATTATTCGGAAGATGCGAACATCTTTGATCGGGGTGAATTTGATCTTTGAGTTCAAAAAGCGGCTGGAGATCAAACACCCCAAATTCTTCAAAGTGGTGATGCATGAAGGAAAAATCATGTCATTAACTCCCTCTGCACCCAAATTTCAGACAATGATTCCACCACTCAGAGCTGATAACTCTCTTGACCCAATTGGATTCAAACAGCTCTTCTATGATTTTGCTAAGAGAGGAGACATTATTGAGAGTGAAAGATTGAAGACCTTGCTGCAGAGAATGTACAAGATTTTAAACATTCCAGAAAGTCTTCAGAAGTTTGCTTATTGAAGGAATGAGAAGATGTCTTAGATCAGGTGAAAGGTAAAATTTGTACATGTAATCGTCATCTCTTATATATAAAACAAGTTACCTTTCTGATCTTAAGACAACATCTCATTGTCTTTTGATTTCTGTTGTTTATGTTTTTACATTTCGCATGGTTATCTATTTTTCTGATTATATGTTTTGGTTCCATCATAAAGGGAGAAATTGTTGGGAAATTTGTATTTAGTTTTGATGGAAGTTCCAAAACAGTTTGTAATAGGACCCGGTCGGACACATTAGGTGGTGATGTCTTAGAATCGAGTTAGGATGACCCGGTGAAATGTATAGGCGGTGATGTATAAGGTAGGTCACATATTGAGGGGAACTCAATATGTATAGGTCAGGAAATTTAGTCGAATGATCAGTTAATCAGATGATCAGGTAAAGACATAAAAACCAATAGCTCGGAAGACACGAAGATCGAAGACTACCGGAAGATCAAGATCGGACCGGAAGATCTACATCGATTCGAGATGCGCTAGTTGAAGCTAAGACAAGCGGCATCGGAAGACTCTATCAGTGGTGATCGATTTATCGATCGGTCACCTCACCAAGGTGTCAACTAATGTTTCACCAAGTCATACATTGTTGATCTGAACAAGAAGAATGTCAACTTTAGTTGGTGAACAAACTCTGACATGCAGTACTTGTTAACCAATAAGAACAAGACACGTATGACTGGTGACATCTGCGAATTTATTGTTGCATAGTCAAACTGCTAGAAAAATGACATACACGCTTTCAGTCATGCCGTTCCTGGAAGCACGTCACATCAAATCCTACAAACCTACCAAATATAGCCGGAAATTCAAATTGCTCTCCAAGGGCTCTTTGATTTCGAGGTCTATAAATATGGGATTACTCTTCAGAGTGAAATACGGAAATTATCAAGAAGCTCATACTATAGCAAAATTTCATACGAAGAACACAACCTTGAAGATTAATTTTTCTAAGTGTTCATCCCATAGTTCTTAGCACAGAAATCTTATCCTCTAGCTGTTAGGCTAATTTAATTCTAGGAAAGATTTCAAAGTTGGAACAAACAACAGATCTTACCCAAAACCCAAAGTTAGGTTAAGTTTGTTTAGCAAGATTTCAGACTAGGGTTTCTAGTTCTGATTTCTGGGATCGGTTGAGGGAGAGCTCCATAAATATCTGTTGGTGTAATGTGTTGGACTAACACAATAATCTAAGTCGATTGGTTAAGTCGGTTAAGTTGGTGCCCTTGTGATAGGGAAGAGTGGGCGTGGGGACCGGTTGTCCAGAACCACTATAAATCTTGTGTGCGTTTACTGTTTGATTAAGCGCTTCACACTTTTGCACACAACTTGATTAAATCTGCATACATATTACGAGTTAGAATCGGCTAGCATCAAACTCTTGATCGTCGAGAATGACCCCATAGTCATCGATTGAAAACAACCCGAGAATCGATTTATTTAAATTTGGTTTTTCACAAGGGTATAAACTAAGCTTCCGCACAATCGGTCATTTGCGCCATCACTTTTTGATCTGCCACGAAAAAGTTTTCAGAAGTCTATTCACCCCTCCCCTCTAGACTTCTGCCCTCACGAAACCCGTTCGGGACCTACATACGCTGACCGACCTAATTCGTGGTCGCCAGCTTGGCCCTTTCCCTGTATGTCGTCGAGATATCCCGAGTATAACTTCTATTCTAAGAGATGTCACTGGTTGCTTTGCTCGTGGTCATCGAATATAATTTTTCCTGGCGACCAACAATACGTGCATTTAATGTAACTGAGTGCTCCTTTAAATGATTGTAAGTGTCACATCATAGTCGGTGGCTCAATTGTCGCTAGTCAACAACATGGGTACAACAATCGCCCCCAAGATCGGACTTTGACTTTGCTCGGATTTCGATCTTGATTCGTATTTTAATAATATTTCGCCCATTGCTGCATTTGAGGTCACACTCTTTTGCCCCGAGCTTGCTCGGATGCCCCCGTGAGGCCTCGATTGTTCAGACCTTGATGGTGATATTTCTTGTCTTACATTTGGATAATCAAATCTAGAATCAACCGAATTTAGTAGGGTTCGACCCTTTACCGTGCGCTTGTTGCTTGCCAAGAGGCTAGACTTCACCCAAAATTATTGCTCGTCGAGAGATTTAGCTCGTCAGGAGGTTAGGCTCGTTGAGAGTCTTAAATAAACTCATCGAGATCTTTGGGCACATCGAGAGTCTTAAATCGCTTCGTCGAGAAATTTGGGCTCGTCGAGAGTCTCGATCGCTCGTCGAGAGTCTCGGTCGCTCGTCGAGAGGCTGGGTCGCATGTTGCTCATCGAGAGGCTGGGCTCATCGAGATTCTTTGTCGCTTTATTTAGGTGCGTCCTTGGAAGTTTTGCAAAATATTTTCTTCGAAAGGCTCACTTGTCGTCTTATTTATGTTGCGACATTTGGTCGTCTTATTGACATTGCAACATTTGATCGTCTTATTGACTTTGCGACATTTTGTCATTTTATTGATGTTGCGACCTTTGTTTATAATGCTCTGATCGTTTATTTTGCAAACTTGACATTTGTTTGTTCTAATCGTCTTATTGATATTGTGATTTCGTTGAACATTTTCTGGTCATCTTATTGACGTTGTGACATTTCGTGTAACACCCAAAATTTTTAATCACCATAAGTTATTAAAAAGAAATGCATAAATATTTTGATTATTAAAAAAGTTAATAAATAATTAAATAAATGTGTCTATAATTATATTATAAGTTTAATATATATATAAATATATATATAATTATATAACTTTTAGATATGTGTGCTACACGGCTAAGCTTAAAGCTTGTATATAAATACATGTTATTTATTCTCTTTCTTTCTTTAAAATAATATAATGCTTAGTTAAACTTTGACTTCCCGAATAATTCTCTAAATTTGTTTTGGATTCATCTAAATCTTAAACTCAAATATCTCAACCAATTCTCTTTCTCCCCTTCAACCTATTTTATATATACACGCCAGTTTCATTTTTTTTAAAAACACAGAAAATATTTATCTCCATAAGCGTGAATTTCCTTTCTGGCCTGAAGGTGTTTGTGCGGCTCTTTCCCTTCCTTGAAGAGTAATACTCCTTAATTAAACACTGTACAATTCTCTTAACCCTTGCGCTATTTTATTTCCTTGTTCCTTTAAAAAACATGAAAATGTCATTTATCTTTCTTTTAAGATTAGGTGCTGCTATTTTTTTAAAGGTTGCCAAATCTTAAAGCGTTTGGTGGCTATAATATTTCAGAAATAACCAAATTTTGAATACAATGCTTTCTCTTGACAATCATATATTATTTCCTCAGCATGTTAATTTCAATCAGAGCCGAAACAATTTTTAAGTTGAGCATCATATTATTGTTTGCGAAAATAGGTCAGCAGTTATTGATTTCATAAATTTGTTTCATCAACCCAAAGAATTTAATTGCACTCGAGTTTTGTCTACAGTACTGTGTTCCAAATGACCCGTTTCACAGGAAATATGTTACAAGGCCTCTACTGATATTAATATTCTAGCCAATATATATATATACCATCATTACTTTGAGTAATAGGTTTAAAATCACTATTTATAATAGGATTTTTAGGAACAGATTGTTCTATTATCCAATTTTCAGGAAAAATAATTTATTCTCACTTAATGGATCTTCTGGTAGTAATATTGGTTTTCAAAATAATCAAAGAAGACATTCGACTTCTTATTCTAGATCAATGTCTAATCATTCTCTTATATCTCCTCTGGATTATGAGGTAGAATTACATTTTGAATCTAGAGCTTCTACTTCCTCTTATAGAGAAAATTCTTATTGTAAAATTAATAATAACAATGAGAAAATTATTATTAATGAAAACAATATTATCCATAAAGATGGATTTGATCCCGAAACAATTTCGGATTGTAACTTTAAAATATAATTTTATGGATTTTACAAACTTTTTAGATTTTTCTAAAGGTTCTTCTACTAGAGCTCATATTAATGATGAGTTTAATAATCCTAAATGGGATAAGTTTAGAATTTGGTATTTTAAATCATTCTCAAAAGATGATTTAGACTACTTTGTTGACAGTTTTTATAAATTATGTGAAAAACATAATGAAATTAATTATTATGTTCCTTGGTTTATTAAAACCTTTTATATCGATTATATTTCAAATAATTGAGCGTGATTATAAAATAATTTACGGAGGAATACAAAAATCATTTTACCCTCCTCATGTTCCTTTTCAAATCGAGAAAAATTGGAAGATATTTAGTTTTCTTCCATTCTCAAATATCATAGAAAATGATGTTTTACAAATTCTTTATTAAACATGTCAATCAAATGATTGAGCAAAATAATTTTTGTAATCTTTATCTTTCTATCCTTGGAGAAGAAATTATTTCATTTACATGATAAAGTTGATAAAATAATCTCTAAAATTAATTTTTCGAATAAATCAAGATTATGATAATAAAAATAATAATGTTATTATTAAAAGCGGCTTCATCTATTCAATCTCCTATTGAGATAAAAGATTTTAAATCGATGCCTCTATTTACGATCTTGAAAAAAGATTATTAATGATAAATTTAGTAATCTGAATATTTTGACTTTTAGATGATGACTTAGATGATAATCATGCTATTCAACCCAATAATATTGGTAGTCCTAGTAATACTGATAGTATTAATAAAATGAAATGGTCTGATAGACCTACCATGTCTACTTATTATTATAAGAGACCCACTCCTATGGATGTTCTTAATGAAGAACTGAAAAACTTTTTCAATAATTCTTATTCTGGAAAAGGTATTTATGAATGGAATATTGATGGTGGAAGTGATAATCATATTTTCACTCAATGTCATCGCATGCTTATGTAGTTCTGCTTGTCAAACTTGTGGTAATAGTGATATTAGTACTGCACAAGCTATTACTGCTGGTTTTATTGGTCAACTTAAAAGTTGATGGAATAATTATTTGACTCCCCAAAATAGAATGAAATTTTTTAATTCTATTAAAATTAAAAATGGTGAGACTAAAACCAATGCGGTTTACTCTTTTATTCTTACTATTTTGGATCATTTTACTGGTCAATATACCAATAAATATGAAAATACCAGAACTCTTCTTTTAAATATGAAGTGTAAAACTCTTACTGATTTCAGATGGTACAAAGATACTTTTTTGTTATGGGTCTTATACTTTTGGTCAAATCATTAGTGTTTGTGTTCAGGAAGGATTAAATCTTTGTAATGAACTCAAATTAAAAAATCAAATTAAAAAGGATAATCTTATGGAAAGAAAACAATTAGGTCAATTTTGTGATCAATTTGGATTAGATAATCCTAATTCTAAAAATAAAAATAATTTGACAAGTAAATCTACTTATAAAAGAAAAAAACATAATTCTTCAAAACAGAAAGAAAAAGATCATGAAAATGATAAAAGTAAAAGAAAATCTTTTAAAAAAAGAAGATATGATACAATTATTTGTAAAAAATGTAATAGGCCTGATCATTATGCTAATCAGTGCTATGCAAAAGACAAGATTAAAAATCTTGATATTGATGAAGAGTTAAAAAAAACTCTTTTTAAAATTGTTATGAGTCCTAATATTGATACATAATCAGAAAAGTCTTATAATGACTGTTCTTCTGTTGAATCCTCTTCGGATGATGATAATTCTGTTAAATCAGATAAAGAAAAGTGCAATGAATGTGTACTTGGAAAACCTTGTCTTAATTGTATCGAGAATCTTGATAATACTAATAATATTGATAATGAGTTTTATAAACTCATGAGTCAATTTCAAGATATGAATATTAGTGTCTTAACTAATAATAATATTTTAGAATTTCTTAAACATATAAAAGATTTTAGTTTAAGAGATAAAATCATTGAACAATTTCATGATTCTTCTAAGAATGAAGACAATGATAAAACTAGTCTTTCTAAAAAGATTGATGGTAATTATTATAATATGGGTGAATTAGAAAGACTTCTTCGCCTAAAAAATATAAAAAATAATCCAGTCACTATAAATAATTTAGTTCATGAGATTAATAATCTCAAAAAGCGATGTGAAGATTCTTCAAAAAGCGAATCTGAGATCTTTTTATTTCGTCTTTCTTTTATTGAGAAAGGTAAAGAAAAAAATTGAGGATAGTGAAACTAACTATAAAGCTCTTTAACAATACTTTGAAATTGATGACAATGCTAATATTGAGAAAAATCATTTATCTACCATTAATATGATTATATCACAGAAATGGTATACTAAGATTTCTCTTCTTATAAATAATTCTTATAAGAAAGATTTAATTGCTATGATTGATAGTGGTGCTGATTTAAATGTCATACAGTTAGGAATAATTCCTACTAAGTTTTTTTTTGAAAAAAAAACTACTCATTCACTTTCTCATGCAGGTGGAGGATCTTTAAAGATTAATTATAAGCTTAAAAATGCTTATGTTTGTGTAGATGGTTGTTGTATTTCTAACTACTTTCTTATTGCTGAAGACATCACTAGTCAAATGATTATTGGTCTTCATTTTCTATTTAAAAATATATCATCTTACCTTTTTTTTTGTTGAAAAAAAAGTATTACAGTACTTATAATGGTAAACCTATTACTTTCAAGTTTATCACTAAACCTATTCATAAGGTTCTTAATTTGATTCAAGATCAAATTAATAATAAAAAATTGTCAAATCAATTTTCTTAAAGATGAGCTTAATTTATTACTATAAGTGATAGATTAAATAATCTAAACTACTGAGGATAAAATCAAATTTTTAATAAATAAATTTTCTATTGAAATTTGTAATAATTTTCCCAATCTTTTTTTGAGGCGAGAAAAAAACATATAGTTTCTCTTCCTTATGAAGAAGATTTTAAAGAAAATAAAATTCGACTAAGTCTAGACCTTGTCAAATGAACTACGAATACTTAGAGTTATGTAAAAAAGGAAATATCTTCCTTATTACGGGAAGAAACTTATAACTTCATTCTAAATCTCCTTGGTCTTGTCTTTGCTTTCTATGTTAATAAACATTACGGCGAGGAACGGAGTTCCTCGATTGGTTATTAATTATAAACCTCTCAATAAGGTTTTAAAATGGATTAGACATCCTATTCCTAATAAAAAAGATCTTCTTGCCAGATTAGTCAATGCTCTTATTTTCTCTAAATTTGATTTAAAATCGGGTTTTTGGCAAATTGAGATTAATCAACCCGATAGGTATAAAAGCGCCTTTAATGTTCCATTTGGTCATTATGAATAATTTATTATGCCTTTTGGTCTTAAAATGCTCCTTCGAATTTCAACAAATTATGAATGATATTTTTAATCCTTATAGTGATTTTATTATTATACATATTGATGACATCCTTGTATTTTCTAAAGATATTGAAATACATTTTAAACATCTTGATATGTTTAAAAACTTAGTCATTAAAAATGGTTTAGTTATTTCAAAACCTAAAATGGTTTTATTCGGACTAAAGTAAAATTTACGGGTCATATTATTGATAAAGGTAATATTATTCCAATTCAAAGAAGTATTGAATTTGGTAATAAATTCCACGATGTTATAACCGATAAAACTTCGATTCTGAGAGATTCTTAGGAAGCCTTAATTATGTGTCTTCTTATATTAAGAATCTTGCTGAAGATTCCGCTATCTTATATGATAGACTTAAAAAGAATCATTCTCCTTGGAATGATGATCATACTAAGGTTGTTATCAGGATAAAAGAAAAGGTTAAAAATATTCCTTGTTTTATGCTAGCTAATCCCTCTTGGGAAAAAAAATGTTGAAACTGATGCCTCATTTTGGGGTATGGAGGTATTTTAAAACAAATTAATCCACGATAATAAAAAGGATTATATCATTAGATTTTATTAGGTAAATGGAATAATAGTCGGAAAAATTATTCTCTTTACAACTAAAAGAAATTCTTGCTATTGTCAAATGTGTCCTTAAATTTGGGATGATTTATATAATCGAAATTTACTATAAAAAAACCGATTCTTTGGGTTGCTACTTTTATGCTCTTCAAAGATTTTGAACATAATGTTTCTAAACAAATGTTTGCCCGATGGCAATCTCATCTTGCTTATTTTGATTTTGATATTGTTTATAAGCAAGGGAAAGATAATCATCTCCCAGATTTTTTAACTCGTGTATTTCTTCATAGCGGGTTATGAGCGATCGGAAGAAGTTATTCCTCTTATAGAGGAAGGGGAGGCAGAGGATCTCTATTTTACAACAAGGAAGAAATCCTTTACAACCGAACATTTACGGTATTGGTTCTTCTTCAAAAAGGAGAAAATTTTGATAAGGAATTTCAAGAATTCCTCAAACAACGGAGCAGGAATATTCAAGTTCAGGACAATCCTTCAAAACCTGATGACGAGGAGTCATATTCTTTAGTCGCTCAGAAAGAATATAAATTCTTTGATTCTCCTAAGAGAGAATTGATTCTTGTCATCGAAGATGATGATGAAAAATTCAAAGAGTCCCCATGGATTCTTATGGATAAGTATTTTCCAGCTAATAGTTAGAATATGGAAACTTATAAGACGAGAGGATTTTATGAGAATATCCTCATTAGCCTTGGAAGTGTTGATATTCAACATTTTCCTCCTAAGAGTAAAGCGATAAATTACTCTAAATTTATCATTAAAAAAATCATCTCCATCCAAGAATGGGGTACTTCTCCCTTTGCTGAGAGAAGCATGACTAATGAAGTCACTAAAACAATTTACCAATACAATTATTGAGATTATCTACAAAGTGTTTATAAAACTTTATTTTATCAGAATGCTAAGCATTCTCACACTTGGCTGATAAAAATTTGTGATAATATCAGTAGGAATCAAATTCCTAATTGACTTTTCTCCTGGTGGGAAAATTTTGGAACTATGGCAGATATTTTGCCTGAAGAGATTAAATCTCTATTGGAAGAATATTCTATTAATTTTTCTTCATTAAAAACACATAATACAAGTAGTAATACTAATAGTAAAACTATTAGTAAAAACTCATTAATTTCCGGAATCCCATGGGTCTGGAAATGGAGACCAGAATTCAGTTATACTGAAGATGGTATACCAAGTTTATGGAGGATCCATACTACGAGATTTTGGAATAACTTAAATGTTATTACTCCTGGCTCCCATGAGTCACCTTTGCAGGAAAATATCAATAGGATTAAATCCAAAATAGAAGAATATAAAAAGTCTTATGGTGAAAAGACTTCAAATAGTCTTTCTTCATTTTATGAATATTCTAAGAAATATGTTGATTTATTTCCCAAGGAAAAAATTATGGATCTTTATATGGATCATATCAAGAAAGATTTATTCAATGATATTGATTTTTCTGATTCAAAATCAGATGTCTCTATGATTTCCGGTTCTGAATTACAAGATGCTAAGGACCCAAATGAAGACAATCAAGACTTTTCTCTTCAAGAAAGTTTTGATCTTTTGATAAATTCTCTTAAAGAGAAACTTAAAGAAAGAAAGTGTTAATGGAAGATTGGTGTGAGGTCCCGATTAAAACCGATTTTGCGCGTGCGGAAGCGAAACATGACATGATGCATATAAAACAGGGGTGATGGAATGGTGATACCAAATTTTTCGCTTTTAAGAACATGTGTGTTGTTTTGCTTGTAACTGAATGCATATGACAAGTATAAACATAAAGCAGTAAAGAACACACGATATTTTATAGTGGTTCGGACGAAACCCGTCCTACATCCACTCTTCCCTTAACACAGAGGCACCTTAACTGAACTTAACCTACGGGACTTATACCCCTCACGGGATGGCCGAGATGTTTACCGAGTTCGCACTCAAGCGGGACTTATCTCCCTTACGGGATTGCCGATAGATGTTTACCGAGTTCACACTCAAGCGGGACTTATCTCCCTTACGGGATTGCCGATAGATGTTTACCGAGTTCACACTCAAGCGGGACTTATCTCCCTCACGGGATTGCCGATAGATGTTTACCGAGTTCACACTCACCTAACAATCTTAACCTAACTTTGAGTTTGGGTAAAGGTTTGTTTGGTTTCCAACTAGGTTGAGATTTTCCCTTACATTTGTTTAGCCTCGATGCTAAGGATGGGAAAATCTCTCTAAGCTTAGGATATAGCATTTGTGCTTAGATCTAGGGTAGAACACTCTTGAATATATGCGTGTATTTCTAGCTCTGTGTTCTATGGTGGGAATGCTTGAGTATATAGGATTGGGAGCACAATTCCTGTTGAACGTGCCTTAGCCGTGCTACGATCAGGCCATATTTCAGGACTCGCATCATCTAGCATACGACCTTGGCTGGGAACTGCTGGAACCCATATCTTCTTAGCTCTATAACATCGTTTGCTACATTCTCCATACTCTTCCACATTCATCCACACTTGATAATGAAGGAAGAACTTGTATTTATAGTGTGGATTTGAATGTTACCGTTGGAGAGAATCACATTCAAATCCATACTACTCTGTAGCTTTTTGCAGCTTTTTCAGGCTTGTCGTCTTCCTCTCATTGGTCCACGTCAGCTGAATCTAATGGCTATATTCTTCAGTTTCTTCTGAGTCTCTAACGGTTATATTCTTGAGGATCTTAGGAGTCTCGGGATCTTGATTCTATCTGAGTCTTGAGTTATCGAGCCTTGAGTTATCGAGCCTTGAGTTATCGAGCCTTCGAGTTCTTGATAACTTCTTGAGTCTCGGGTTCTTGATTCGGTGAGCGTCTCTTGGCCGGACCTTATCGTCGAGCATCTTGACACTTTCGAGCTTCTTGAGTTCGATTCTCTGAGTTCGGTTATCTTGACCCTCAGTCACTTGACTCAAAGCTATCGATTTCTTCTTGCACGATCGATCATTTCGTGATCAGATCAACATATCTTCAGGATCATCTCAGGATAGCATCAGGTCATCTACATTAGGTTAGCATATCAGTTTATCATATCTGATCTCGATCACGTATGATCTCGATCAGTCTCATCTGCTCATCTTCATATCTGATCTCGATCGCCCGATCTTGATCGATCTCTTTTTTGCTCATCTTTCCGATCGCAACCTTCTCTTACGATTTGTTGGCTTTAGCTTTTCTTCTTCTGTCGATTTGCCTTTGCTCGTCGTCCAGTTGATTTCGGAACTCATCTGACTCATCTGATCTCGATCATTCTCGTCTGCTGCCTCGTCTGATCTCGATCATCTTCTTTCGATTTCGTGAGTTCCCCCTCAATATGTTCTTTCGTTCCCCCTTAACTTGTTATTTGTAAATTAGCTTGAATAACACAAGTTAATAATGTTTTGGCATAAATTATCAAAACTAAAATATCCCAACAATTTCCCCCTTTTTGATAATGGCCTAAAAAAAAAAAATATATGCATTTCAGAGATTGGGTTTTGATTTAAAAAGATACATTCGGTGTTCACTTTGAATTAGTGAACTTTAGAACAACCCACTCAGATACCATTGTGAGGTCCCGATTAAAACCGATTTTGTTCGTGCGGAAGCGAAACATGACATGATGCATATAAAACATGGGTGAGGGAATGGTGATACCAAATTTTTCGCTTTTAAGAACATATGTGTTGTTTTGCTTGTAACTGAATGCATATGACAAGTATAAACATAAAGCAGTAAAGAACACACGATATTTTATAGTGGTTCGGACGAAACCCGTTCTACATCCACTCTTCCCTTAACATAGAGGCACCTTAACTGAACTTAACCTACGGGACTTATACCCCACACGGGATGGCCGAGATGTTTACCGAGTTCGCACTCAAGCGGGACTTATCTCCCTTACGGGATTGCCGATAGATGTTTACCGAGTTCACACTCAAGCGGAACTTATCTCCCTTACGGGATTGCCGATAGATATTTACCGAGTTCACACTCAAGCGGGACTTATCTCCCTCACGGGATTGCCGATAGATGTTTACCAAGGTCACACTCACCTAACAATCTTAACCTAACTTTGAGTTTGGGTAAAGGTTTGTTTGGTTTCCAACTAGGTTGAGATTTTCCCTTACATTTGTTTAGCCTCGATGCTAAGGATGGGAAAATCTCTCTAACCTTAGGATATAGCATTTGTGCTTAGATCTAGGGTAGAACACTCTTGAATATATGCGTGTATTTCTAGCTCTGTGTTCTATGGTGGGAATGCTTGAGTATATAGGATTGGGAGCACAATTCCTGTTGAACGTGCCTTAGCCATGCTACGATCAGGCTATATTTCAGGACTCGCATCATCTGGCACACGACCTTGGCTGGGAACTGCTGGAACCCATATCTTCTTAGCTTTATAGCATCGTTTGCTACATTCTCCATACTCTTCCACATTCATCCACACTTGATAATGAAGGAAGAACTTGTATTTATAGTGTGGATTTGAATGTTACCGTTGGAGAGAATCACATTCAAATCCATACTACTCTGTAGCTTTTTGCAGCTTTTAAGGCTTGTCGTCTTCCTCTCATTGGTCCACGTCAGCTGAATCTAACGGCTATATTCTTGATTTCTTACGAGTCTCTAACAATTTATATTCTTGAGTTCTTACGAGTCTCGGGATCTTGATTCTATCTCGAGTCTTGAGTTATCCGAGCCTTCAGTTATCCGAGCCTTGAGTTATCGAGCCTTGAGGTTCTTGATAGAACTTCTCGAGTCTCGGGTTCTTGATTGACAGACTTCTCTTGGCCCGGACCTTATACGATCAGCATCTTGACACTCGAGGCTTGCGAGTTCGATTCTCTCGAGACCGAACATCTTGACCCTCGAGTCACTTGACTCGAGCTATCGATTTCTTCTTTGTCGATCGATCATTTCGTGATCGGATCAACATATCTTCAGGATCATCTCAGGGATAGCATCGGTCATACGCATTAGGTTAGCATATCGGTTTATCATATCTGATCTCGATCACGTCTGATCTCGATCAGTCTCATCTGCTCATCTTCATATCTGATCTCGATCTTATCTGATCTTGATCAGTCTCTTTGCTCATCTTCGGATCTGCAACCTTCTCTTCTGATTTGTTGGCTTTAGCTTTTTCTTCACATCTGATTTGCACAGCTCATCAGTTGATTCCGGAACTCACCTGACTCATCTGATCTCGATCATTCTCGTCTGCAGCCTCATCTGATCTCGATCATCTTCTTCTGATTTCGTGAGTTCCCCCTCAATTTGTTCTTTCGTTCCCCTTTAACTTGTTATCTGTAAATTAGCTTGAATAACACAAGTTAATAATGTTTTGGCATAAATTATCAAAACTAAAATATCCCAACAATTGGAGATTATATCTAAATAGCTCCAAACTAATGCCAGTTTCTAATATCTGGAAGGTCTCTTTTCATATTATTTTTGATGAAAATAATATTGAAATCCGAGATAAAAATTATCTCAAAGTTCTGAAGAAGAAAATTAAGATTCTTGAAATATGTATTCCTGTACTGGAAAAAATGAGATACATGAATGATATTGATGAAGGAAGACATTATCCTCATTCCTTAAAAGAATTTAAGAAGACTCTAATTCTTCTGAAGAAACAAGCTTCACTAATGACAATTTAGAGAAGACTTTGATTTAGCACATTCCAGCAAAATGTGGCTACAGTATCAGACAAAATCAAATTTCATCATTGCTTGCATCAGCAGACAAAGTACCGTTCATGAACTATTCAAACTTTGTTTTTGTCTTTTTGTGGCTTTGTTTTTTCTGCACTATTTCTTTTTTATTTTGAAATCCGGGGTTTGATGTCCGGCTCTTTCATCTATAAATAGGCTTGTATTTTCTTTTCAGAGGCACGCTCGAGTTTAGACTCACCCCCTCTTTCTCTCTCTAAATCCTTCTCTTGTGTGCAACCTTGTAACCTTGTAATATTATTGTTCATAAACTGGTTTTTTCTTGTGGCTTGTTAAAGGTATATTGCTATTAAAATTTTGTATTTTAAATTTTTATTTCTGATGATTGCCGCCTCAATGGTCGGCTAAATTACTTGTATTGAATCATGACCTGACTTAACTATACTCTACTATCATGTGCATTTGGAATTATATTCCTATATTGATCTGTAATTTGATATATCAAAGGTAGAGTTGGTTTAACCGGTAGGTTTGAGCTTTCCAGTGATATTCATGAGTTAACCATGTGGGCTAGCCATTTTTGCCGTTTTGCCATATGGTAGGATATATATAGTCATGTTAATTAGCTAGATTAATTAATTGGTTTGTTGTTTTTGTTTGAATATTAAATTATTTAATTTAGTTTAATAGTTGTTATATGTTAATTGTTGTTATATAGATTAATTGTTGTTATATGTTTAATTGTTGTTATAGATTAATTAATTGGTTTGTTGGTTTGTTGGTTTGTTGTTGTTTTTGTTATATGTTTGAATATATATAGTCACGTTAGAATTAATTGTTGTTTGATTAGATTGTGGTTAATTGGTTGTCAATTTGTGTGTTGTTTCACTCAAAAGTATTAGTTGTTTGATTTAAAGGTATTAGTTGTTTCATTTAAAAGTATTAGGTGTTTCATTAAAAGGTAATATTAGTTGTTTCATAAAAAAGTATTAGGTGTTTCATTGATAGGTATTAGTTATTTCATTCAAAGGTATTAGGTGTTTACTCAAAGGTATTAGTTGTTTTATTAATAAAAAAGTATTAGGTGTTTCATTCAAAGGTATTAGTTGTTTCTTTAAAAGTATTAGACGTTTCATTCAAAGGTATTAGTTGTTTCATTCAAAAGTATTGTTGTTAGTGTGTGATTAATGTTGGTTTAATTATATTGTTGTTAGTACGTGGCTTGAATTAATTTTTGTGTGTTTCAAATGAATAAGATGATTAATGATATATGGTACATTAGAAAATTAAAATGAATGTAGATTAAGTATAGTTAGGTATGCTTTTAGGTTTAATATTTTTAGATACATTGTCTTGAGAAACAGTCTTCATATTGTATTAATTCCTATAGGCATTTGTAGCTAGTTCTATATGGATCGAAAGTGGGTTCGAAAGCGGATCGATTATCGGATGAGTATAGGAATGGGGTGGAAGAATTTTGTAATCATGCAATTAGACCTTTGACCGACCCTCGGTACATTCCATGTCCGTGTTGGAAATATATGAATGGAAAAACCGTTAGTGGTCGAGAAAGTCTGCTTGACCACTTGATGATTCACGGTATTGATAAAACATATACCGTTTGGACATATCATGGTGAGAGAAGAGATGGATGTAGCTCAAGCAACCTAGAAACTGACTTTAGGTTTGAAGATACAGTGGATGCGGATATTTTTCGATGATGTACCCATTTGTTGATACATCGAGTGGGGATGACGATGATCTGCGAGATCACCCTTATATGTCGAGAAGTTAAGGGATTCTCTTTGGATTACCACTTTGTGGGGGTGTAAGAAGGCAACAAAAGCTGTCGGTGTGTTGATATTGTTGACTTAAAAGCGACTCACCGGTTGTCCAGATGAGTGCTTTACAAGTATCTTGGGAAATAGTTAGTGGTCTCTTGCTGATGGAAATGTACTGCCTAAGAGAGCATATGATGCTAAACAAATGCTCAAGTCCATCGGGTTAACACATCAAAAAATTCATGCTTGTCAGGGTGATTGTATCTTATTTGAAAGGAGTATGCGGACCTCGACCTCGATGAATGTCCCAAGTGTGGGCTAAAGCGATATAAGAAATATAAATCTCCCCATGAAGGTGATGTGGTACTTTCCAATAATACCAAGATTCGGGAGAATGTATAGTAAATATTTGTGGATCTTTAGAAATTTAACTTGGCATCATGATGATAGGATCAAAGATGGAATGCTAAAACACCCTGCTGATTCACCCCAGTGGAAGACATTCGATATCAGGCATCCAGAATTTGGCACCGAGCCACGACACTTGCATCTTGCACTCTCAACTGACGGAATGAATCCGTTCGGTATCCAAAGTACCAACCACAATACATGGCCAGTGATTCTGTTAGTTTATAATCTTTCACCCGAGTTGTGCATGAAGCGCACTTACATGTTGTTGCCTATGTTGTTATCAGGACCCAAACAACCTGGTAACGACATAGATGTATATCTGGCTCCTTTGATTGAGGACTTGAAGCTCCTGTGGGATGAGGGTGTCGATGTGTATGATGCTTGTAGAAAGGAGAATTTCAAGTTGAAGGCCATGTTGTTTGGAACTATCAATGACTTTCCTGCTTACGGGAATCTATCTAGATATAGTGTGAAGGGGGCCGATGCATGTCCTTGTTGTACCAAGAAGACACATCACATTCGATTGAGTCATTGTAGGAAGACCGTTTATATGGGACATAGGAGGTGATTGGACCCAACATATAAGTACATAACAATGATCGATGCATTCGATGGCACAATCGAGATAGGTGAAGCACCACGTTTATTATCAGGTTCGAATGTATTGAATGAGATGAAGAATATCGACACACAGTATGGAAAGATCTTCATAAAAAGAGTGTCCCCACTACCAATTTGGAAGAAGGAATCAATTTTCTTTCAATTGCCCTATTGGAAAGAGTTGTATGTTAGACACTTCATTGATCTAATGCACGTTGAGAAGAACGTGTGCCAGCTTGCTCAACACTCTCCTAGCTGATAAGAAGTCCAAGGATGGTTATAATGCAAGAATGGATATGATTGATATGGGAATAAAGCGAAATTAAAACACATACCTAGAGAAAAGGGGTCAACGGTTCTTACCTCCCTCGCACACACCTGTCCAAGAATGAGAGAAAAGAGTTACTTTAGACGCTAAAGGATGTGAAAGTTCGAGAGGGTTATTTCGTCCAACCTCTGAGAGACTTGTATCAGATGATGGCGTGAGACTGATGAATCTGAAATCGCATGACTATCATGTCATCATGGAAACTTTCTTGCCCATTGCAATACGTTCTATCTTGCCTGAAAATGTGCGCATAACCATAACAAAGTTATGTTGGTTCTTCAAGGCAATGAGTAGCAAGGTCATAGATCCTAGAAAATTGCTTGGTTTTCAAAGGCAAGATGTGGGGACGCTCTGTGAGCTTGAGATGTATTTCCTTCATCATTTTTGATATAATGGTTCACCTAACTGTTCATTTTGTACACGAGACAAGGATGTGTGGCCTGCTTTCGTATCACGATGGATGTATGATGTAGAGATATATGAAAGTGCTCAAAGGATATGTGATGAATATGTCAAGGCCGGAGGGATGCATTGCAGAACGCTATTTAGTAGAAGAAGCAGTCGAGTACTGGTCTGAATTCATTCCGAATGTCGATGCAATTGGACTTCCAATTACTCGGTACACCAATAGGATGGATGGTGAAGGCCTTACCGGTGGTCAATCTGTAAGTGTTAGTATGGAGGAACTAACACGGATGCACTTGTGCGTGCTTCTGTCTGATCGACGTGCTTCCTTTTATTGACCGCACATCCAAGCACTTGTTGAGACATTTCCCACCAGAGATAGATCATGGATTGAAGTTGAGCACAATCACACGTTTGTTGACTGGTTCAATGGTTATGTAGCAAATATGTTGTCACGAGATAAAGAATCAGTGAATGAAAGAGTTAAGTGGTTATCTAGAATGCCTGATAGACAAGTGTATTCGTACAAGTGTTATCTTATTAACGGATACACATTTTATACCAGAGATCATGATGCCACAAGTACAATGCGAGAATAGTGGGGTGTCCATTATCGCGAAGCTGCGGGGATCAATCGAATACTACTTACTTTGGATAGATTGTCAACATTTGGAAACTCGACTATGTTGTTCACCGACAACCAATCTTCGAGTGCAGTTGGGTGAGGATCCCTAACGGGGTCCAAGTTGAAAGATCTGGGTTTGTACGCGTTGATTTGAAGAATGTGGGATACATAAATGACCCTTACATAATGGCGATCAAGCTCAACAAATTTTCTATGTCCCCAGGCCGATTAATAAGAAATGGTCCATCGTGGTTCTGTCAAACAAATTTAACACTAGTTACCAAATTAGCGACCACGTCGATGAAGATGTTGACACTATCGATGATCCTTTTCAGAACTTCACTCATTCTGTACCCTCTTTCGATGATCTTGCAAATTCACGCCCGTACCAGAGAATAATTGTCGATGTGGATGAATATGACAATCCGGATCTTGTTAACATTCATGGCCATGAATGAGAAAAGTCAACCAAAAAACGAAAAAGAAAAACAAGTGCTAAAAAGAAATGTACGACTTTATTGATTGTGATTGCTTCTGCTTTATTAAATGTTATTTCTTTTGCTTTATTGAATGTTATTTCTTCTTCTTACTTAAATATTATTTGTTTTTTGTTTATTAAATGTTGTTTTTCTGTTTTACAGGATCATGTCTTATCTGCCATATCCAGGAGATGATGGAGATGATGGTGATGATTATGGTGGAGATTATGATGGAGATCATGGAGATGATGATCAACATCATACTGATGATTTGGATCAGGGTGACACTTCTGCTCCCACCACTAGCAGCTCTGGGGATAAGCGTAGCAGAGGTATAGTCACGATGTCTTCTATTAAGAGGGCTCGTAGCAAGGGGAAACAAGTGCAGGTAATTTTATTAGAATTGAACAGTTGAAATTGTAATTATATGATTGATCGTTGAATCTAATTAAATAATATGTTATTGCAGTTATCATTCAATGAATATGGGCAGGCAATCGGTAAACAGAGTGAGATGTTCTCTTTCTACCTTGGAGCTGCAGTTAGGCGTATAATCCCTATTGTGCTGCCATCCAAGGACTGGCTTAGCGACAAACTCACTTCTTTGAAAGAAAGATTATGGGATGAACTTTCGGTATGGTAATTATATATATGCTTATTGAAAGTTGTTGTATGATTACTAAATTTACTACATTGATATCTTATATGAGTACATAGTACATTTCTCGGCCTTGACCATTCAAAGAAGAAGCAAATATTGTCGCAAGCTGGAGTATTGGCCAAGAATTTTTGGGCTTGGCTGAGAAGTTAAGCACGAGATCCGGATACTGGTCTTTACTCGGTTAGTCCGCCCGAGGCCTATCAAAATTGCCAGTCGGTGGCCCCATACTGGGAAGAGTTTGTGCGACAATCTATGGCTGATGAGTTCCAGGTAAAATTGATAAATATCATTTAATGTCCTATGCTTTTCAGTGTTTATCGTATTTCTATTAAACTGTAGCTACTAAGCGAGAAAAATCGCAAACAAGCCAAATCGATGGAGGCGCGATATCGTGGTTCGAACAAAGGGTATGCACGCATAAGAGAAAATTTGGTAAGATCAAAATCCTAACATTTTATTTTGTTTATATATTTACTTTTAATATATCTAATAAGGAGACACGTTAATGACTATCGTAGAAAGAAGAAAAAAAGAAATCTGGAGATTGTCAGCTTGTTGTTACCCGTTTTGAGTTATTTCAAACTACCAGAAAGGCTCAAGACGGGAATATTCCCGATTCCAGTGCACAGCATATAATCGAAGAAGGAGTAAGCTATGCATTAATTTGTCTTTTAATTACATACTATTATTTCTAAACAAATGATTAAATAATAATCTTTTGTAATTCAGGAGCGTTTATCTCAGACCATGACGCCGAAGACATCCGCTTTGTCGGTACCGATGATCTACTTGGACGGGCTTTAGGTCATCAAGAGCTTCCCGGCCGCTTACGGAGTGTTGGATATGGCGTCACGAAGTCATCATTGGCCATGTTACCTGGTCTTCAAGCCATGAATATGGTGGGTATACTTTCGGAACAGGTTGCCCAGATGGCTAAAGAGTTGGAATAGATGAGGTCTGAGAGACGCTCACATCACGGAATGTCCTCTAGTGGAGCAAGTTGTAAAAATAGTGCCGCTGATGCTATGTTTTCAGCTAATGCTAGGGACAATTTTATTGAGGCACTTCGAAACGACGTCCCGCAGGTATCAGATGTGTATCACATTTATTTTAATTAAAGACTAGTATATATATTAAAATTTTCTAACTAAATATCTTATTGACGATCCACCCGAGCCTCATGCTACCTTTATTTGGAGAATCCTACTCGGTTGATGGCTATAGGAACGTTGCTCAATAACTCCGATGGAGTTATTCATGGTAGTCCCATCACTCCTGATTTCGTGAGGGTCACACTCGATGTACCCATAATCGGAGAAGAGGATTCACCGGTGCCTAAACCAATTGAAGATGTCACCGTCGGAACAGCGGTCGGGCACTTCATCGAATGGCCGATCAAATTGGTATCTCTGACCATGAAGGTAAATTTAATATATGTTATTAAAGTTCATTATCTTATTTGTCGTTCTAAATAATGTTGCAAATTTATTGTAGAAACTGTCGACACCACAAAAGCCTAAACAGAAATCAAAGGTTGTCGCAGCAAGTCAGAGGGAGACAACGACTAGAGACTGCACTATTGGTGATCGCAGACTTGGTTATCCCTTGCCTGGAGACTTAGATCACGACCACACCGTACATAATACGGTGCAAGTGATAGTGGAGTCCTCTGACTTCGATATGATCACAGTTCCTATGAATGCTTACTTTCATCGGAATTCTATTGAAGAATACATCACTCGGGAGCATGTGATCGAAGTTGTGAACGACCAGTGGTTGAATGCAACGAGCATAGCCTTATACCTCAGGTATGTGTTTACTAATTAATTCTCAGTATTTACTTTCTATATAGTTTACTTTTCAAATTAAATATTAATTAGCGTATATATGTTGGTTAAAGATATTTGGGTGAGGTATATCTCTCCAGAGATCCTCGAGCATGTGGAATGTATTCCTTCGTCTCCCCCAAGTGTTTTGCTCAATGGGAGATAGGGCAACGACCATGGAGTGGTTAGTTTCTCATATGCTGAGTTATACTGACAGAGATCATCTCATTTTTTGGCCAACAAATGTGGGGTGAGTACAATAAATATTTCATTAAAATTTATATTCATAATATATATGATATTTGCACATATGCTAAATTTACTGTTAATTTTAATATTCTTAATATAATATAGGAATCATTGGGTGCTGGTCGCCATAAATATGATCACATTAAATGTGTATTTTATGGATCCAGCTGCGAATGAGTTGGCTTCAAATAGACCTGATCTTACTTCGTACATGGAAGCGTAAGTTCATTTTTAATATTATAATATAATGATTTGTTTTACTTATTAAAATTATGCATATTTAATCTAACTTTATTTTTTAATTCTAATAATAATAGTGTGATGACCCAATATCGGAGTCGCCTTCCTAATCAAGGCTCAAGAGCTAAATTCAATAAAGTGAGCTGAAATAATGTTAAGGTAAATATAATTTATTAAATTATTAAATTAATATAAAATAATTATAATTGTAATACGTGATTATATTGCTAATCAACAGGTACCGAGGCAACGAGATAGTGATCACTGTGGACATTTTGTGTGCTGTTATATTGAAGATATAATACGCTCTTCTCAAACCGCGGTTCTTATCAAAGTAAGTCAATTTATCGATTTATTTAAATTATTATTAATTGAATAAAAATTCATACTATATATCTAACTATATTGATTAATTGATCGTTGTTTGCAGTTTGTCTATGATCGTCCGGTCAAGTCTTACTCCAAATAAAGAATGATCAAATGGAAAATGGATTGGACAGGGTACCTTTACAATCGATTCTTGTATAATTATAGATAGATTGGGATAACTTTTGATAGCATATTACTTATATATATATTTGTATTGATATTGTAGGTCCCGAACGGGTTAGTGAGGGCAGAAGTCTAGAGGGGAGGGTGAATAGACTTAAAACTTTTGTCTGCAGATCGGTGTGAGGCGATTAGCTTTGATCGGTGTCGCGAGTGAATCAATTTGGGCTGATAACCAACTTACTAATCGCCTGAAGGCAGATCAGTTCGGTAACTATCAGTTTAACTGATGTGTGCGGAAGCTTAAGTTTTACCCGTGTGAAAAACCAGTTTTGATAAATCAGATTCCAAAGTTAATCTTTTAATCGGGTTGATGAAGTGTCAAGTTTGATCGATCGAAGCTTGGTGCTAATCGATCTCAATTTGGAATATGTATGCGCTTTTAAAGGTTGTGTGCGATTATGTAATCGGTTAATCAAAGCGATAAAAGGCACACAAGATTTATAGTGGTTAGGACAACCGGTCCCACGTCCACTCTTCCCCTATCACAAGGGGCACCTACTTAACCAATGGGACTTTTTTTATGTGTAAGTCCAACACAAGACACCAACTAGATGTTTAAAGAGTTCACACTCAACCGATCCAGAGATCGTAACTAGAAACCCTGATCGAAATCTTGCTAAACAACTTAACCTAACTTGGGGGTTTGGGTAAGATTGTTTTGGTTCCAACTATGAAATCTTTTTTTTGCGTATAAGCGACCCTAATGACTAGATGAAAAGATTTCTATGCTAAGAACTTTATGGGATGAACACTTAATAAAAGTAATCTTCTTGTTCGTGTTCTTGGGCGGAAATCGATATTAGCTTGAGCTTCTTGATTGTTCAACGTTTACATTTCCTTATCTTTTTTTCACTCACGAAGTGTGATCCCATATTTATAGACCTTGAAATCAAAGAGCCGTTGGAGAGCAATTTGAATTTCAGGCTATATTTGGTAGACTTGCAGCTTGATGTGACGAGCCGGGGAATGGCATGGCCAAAAGCGTGAAAAAGTGTTTTTATAGCCGAATTCTGGAGAAGCATCATCAAATCCGCAATTGCCGGCTCCGATCATCGTGTCTTGTTCTTATTGGATAGCGGACTCACTTTTTAGGTGTTTGTTCTTCCAACTAAGGTTGACATTCTTCTTGTTCGGATCATCGGCGTATGATTAGGTGAAACATCGATTTCACGGTGATGACTGATCGGTCTACCGATAGAGTCTTCCGGTGCTTGGGTTGACTTAGCTTCAACTAGCGGACTGGGTGATGTAGGTCTTCCGTGCGATCTTCCGGAAGTCATCGATCTTCAAGTATTACGAGTTTGAGCTTTATGACTTGGTGAGATATCGACTAGATCGGATCGATCGATCTTCTGTTCTTGTCTTGCATTCGGCTTTTGTCGGATATCATTTGTCCTTTGAGTCTTCAGATCGACCTATACATATTGAGTTTTCCCCCTCAATATGTGACCTATCTATTTCATCGGTTGTTCTATACATAATTATCAATGGTCTCCTATAGCGAGTAATATAAACATCGATCACCTAAATGTGTCCATTTGGTCCTATTACATGTGTTTTTGGAACTTTCATCAAAACTATAAATTTCCCAACAATTTCCCTTTTTGATGAAAAAAAAAACACTTTGAGAAACCAAAATCTGATTGATAAAAAATAGAAGCGATTAAGAGCATATAATCAGAAGACAATGAGACTTTGTCTTAGGATCAGAAAATAAACTTTTCTCATTAAATTTTTTTGATTACATGTTACATCAGAAAAGTTTGTAAATAAGAATAGCTGATCCTGAGTAGTCTTCTGATTCTTCACTCTTTAGGCTTGTATCCTTCCGGCATCTCTCTTTGATCTTGAGGAATGTTGAAAATCGACAAAGTTTCCATTTGACATCATTAGTCCTTTGAAGATCGGGTTTATATGCGTTTTTGCTCGGGATGTCAAAATAGAATCTTTGAAATGCCAGTCTGTCAAATGAGCCATCTGCCTTCTTCGAGTTATCCATCAGATCATACTCTTGGCGAGATATTTTTACATTGATAAGCTTGGCCTCATTTTCCAGATACTTCGGAAAATCCGGGTATTTATTTTCTAACCAGTTGAAGAATTCTTCATCGGAGATTCTTCTTGTGGAACAAGATTAAGAACAAAGGCATCGAAGCCATTCACTCACGATCTTATTCCATTCCTCAAATCTCTTAGCATCTTGTGATAGTTTTTGGGATGATCTTATCAACTCTTCTTTGGCGGCTTAGGTTACGAATGCGGATTTTCCGGCCCTTCCTTTCTTCGCTCTCAATCCGAATTTCTTCTTGATTTTACGCCTCATTTTTTTTTTTACGCCCTTCTTTCTTCTTGGCTTTTTTCGGCTTCTTCATTTATCTGCTCTTTGGACATCTTTCCGATGGTCGAGTTTGTGATGTCCTCGACTGTTATGTCGGTTGGTTTCTCAATCTGTCCTTCCCCTTTTTGGTTTGATCAAAAAAAAGTAGTAGCGTGGGAGGTCGAGAACCAAAGTTGACTACGATTGCCTTGTTGAGATCTGCAATGAAGATATGCCTTGAGTTTGAGCAGTTAGATTTTTGAATCGTCGATATATTTCGATCTTGACAGATTCCATGGCGAAGAGAGAGTGTTTTAATCGGTTTGTCAAGTTTCTCTTCTGTCAATTCTAGCTTGTCATTGAGCATCGAAAAAAAACTTGTTGTTTATCCACTTTTGAGTCGGTTTGGCATCAACGGTCTTTATCGATTCGGTGTGCTTGATGGACCTGATTTGGGAGAACCGATCTTTGATTGCTCAACTGGGAAATAGCCAATTCCCTTTGATCTGTTATTTCTTTGATGGCAATCTGCCTTTGATCAGTTATCAGTCCCTCAACTTCTTCTTTCAGGAGATCTTTGAGACAAGATTTGATCTCCTGAAGTTGATCGATAGTGGCGTGTGATGTTGGAATATTGAGTGTCACTTGATCCGATTCGATTGTTTGTGCCTCCGGTGGTTGGTCATGAAGCTGCGGACTCAGCTCCACTATCATCGGCAGCTCCTCCTGCATCCTTTATGATGGCATCGATTTGAGGAGCTTTTGTCGGCGATCTCGATTTGTCTGTTAAGCAACCCTAACTTCTCGTGGATCGAGCTTTTGTGGATTTAGCGATTATCGGCTCATTTGGTGATCCCACTTTAGTAGATTTCCTCATGCCGAAATCGAAAGTTCGCAAACTCATCCGCACCGCCCATCTGTTCAATAATTATTATAAAAGTCGAGAAGCTTTTTTAGTCGAAGATCTCTCGGTGAGGATCTCCATGACTTCCTCTCTTATGGCGGGATGGGCGACCGATTTGGATACAACTCATCAATTTCTCTTTCGATTCGCATTACGATCAATTTCCCGATTATGATCTTTGTTGATCTGGACTCGGAATTGTCTGTCCGTGATTCGGGATTTGATGAGATGTGGAAGGTTCCGTTGTGCTTGAGTCGGCGGAAGATGGCCGACGGTTCGACCAGAGATATTCTCGCGTGGAAGCAGTGCTTCGGTTCCACATCGTAAAGCTTCCGGTTCATGAACCGATGCGCTTTCGTGTTAGCGAGCAGGTGGAAGAATAGGAGTGACATGCTCGGCAGCCCATTAGTCCGAGTGGTGAATCACCGAAATTTGGAGGAGAAGGAGATCGTTCGTCTCGAGCTTCTTCGTAATGATCTGGCGAGCTCTCGCCTTGAGAAGCTTCGCCCTGGCCGATGCTTCACCGATTTTTGTGGTGCAAATGATCGCAGGGGGCTCCTTCTTCATCGACTCATCTTCTAGCATCGAGTCATGGAGGCTTGCTTCGCCTTCTTGACCTCTTCTTCTCCCGGCCTTCGATTTTTCTTTTCTTCTTGCAGG
Organism: Stenogyne calaminthoides; assembly: GCA_037126765.1. NCBI lineage: Eukaryota > Viridiplantae > Streptophyta > Magnoliopsida > Lamiales > Lamiaceae > Stenogyne > Stenogyne calaminthoides. Next base: position 33,039,578 of record JBBCBC010000007.1, on the reverse strand, counting down.
GGGGCATCTGGTGGGCCTTCTGGGGGGCCTTCACCAGCTTGAGCTGATTCGCCCGCATCTGGTGTAGATGAAGTTGCTTTCTTGCTTTTTCCTTTCTTTGACTTTGGGGGGTTGGCCGGATATCATCGTCTGGTGGCCCAAAAATGAGTGAAGTGGCTATGAGAAAGGCCTTATAGGACTTCAGTCCATTCTGTTCCCATTTGGCTTTTGGCATTTTATCCTGTGAGGATAACCGCAACCTTGTTTTGATTACGATCTTTTTTTTCTTCGGATATACCGCCTCCACTCATCAACTCCAAATTTATCATTTTCTTGGAGTAGAATGGCCTCGAAACCCATGCCAATTGATGTTCTTGGCATCATCAATTATTCTTGACCATCTTTATGCAGTTTTGCCGGATGTAATAGCATCTGGGCTGAATGTAATACCCATAATTGTTTTTTGACAATATGTCAAACAACAATCGGTATTTCCTCTTGAGCATTGGCCTGACAAAACCTGACGTATGATGTTTGTCAGCTTCTCTGAAGAGCTCTTTTCTGATCAGCTCATCTTCGTTCTCCCTGTAATGAGCAGGCGAGATCCGTCCTTTGGGTAGGCTGAACAGACGTGTTATATCCTCATTCGACAGTCTGATTTCTTCTCCGGTGACTGTCAAAAGTAGTTCTTCTCCTGGAGCATCCGTATCCACTCTTAAATTCCTTAGGAATTCTAGTGCTTCATACTGCATCCTTTGGATTGCGTTGAGCGTATAAAAATTTCTCAAGGCACGCTTTTGCGAGAATTTGCTCGACCTCCATGGATTAGGATCTGAGTGATATTGAACTGCATTTAACTTATCATCCACAATCTTTGTTGCCAGTTCCGCATAGTTGCACATTATTTTACCCATATCGTGAGTGATCATCTACAGATAAGATAGATTTGGTTAAAAAATTGTGCATTAATACAAAGAATATCACACAAGCGGAAACTAAGAAACAATAAAGCATAACACAGGATAGAAACATTTAAGATCAATGGATTTAAAAAAAATACATCAAATAAACATAGATTACCAGATTTTGTTTTTCGGAAGGATGATTTTGAAACTTAGGAAAAAACACTTTGAATCTGAGAGCAGTAATCTGGAGTTTTCAGAGAATAAATCGCAAGTTTGTGAAATGGAAAACTCTGGTATGGTTTTTTGATGATCTTTATAAAGACGAGGAGGGAAAAAGAAGACAAGATTTGGAAGATCAACCGTTTGAAAAAAATTAAACGCTCCAGATTAAGCGGTTTTGATCGTAGGGTCAGGAAAAGCACGTACGAAAATCTTTTGGATTTAAAAGCACATTTAGTAGCAGTTAATACATGTTCCCCACGTCCGCATTAAATGATTTGCAGGGAATACGTCACAAGGATAATGGGGTACGAAAGAAAGCAAATAATATCGGATAAGATCCGACAAATAAGCAAAGAACAAGAGAAAAGAAAAGGCGTGATCTGGTTGGTGATATTGTGTCGGTCAATACCACTTGTCCATGTTGATTTCACTTGTTGATCTTAGTATTCGCCTAAGCCTTAAAATTTCCCAAGCCCGATCCTTTTAGGTGATCTTCTTCACTTGCATCGATTTGTTGAAGTTTCAAGCTCAAGTGATCTTCCTTGAATCGTCGATTTCCTTACGGTCCTCCTTGATCGGTTGAAGTTCCCCCTTCATTTGATATTTCTATTTTCCCATAGGTGATGTCTCGATTTGTTGGAGTTTCAAGCTCGGTGATCTTCCTCATCGATCGAACCATTATGTATCGATTTTTGGTTGACCTAATCGATTCTTCTCAAGTCAATCAATTCTTGGAATAAGTGTTACCGTCAAAACTTAGTCTAGAATAGTAGTCTCTATTCCTAAGTTGGCGTGATTTGACATGCGTAATTATAAATGCGAATCTTTCGATATGTCAATCCGTAGTAAATTTATCAATTATCGATCGGCGTGATTCCTACATATTTGTCCTTTTGGTCTTGATTTCTCTAAAAGGTTTTAAGAACTCGAATTTACATTTTCACCCTTGCTTGGCCTCTATAAATTGGACCAATTGTTTTACACAACATAACCCAATCACCATACTTATCTTCTTTGTAGAATCATGTATCTGGTGAACCCTTATTTCCTGGGTGAAACTTAAAAAAACACCTTTACCTTTTTTTCAATGATTTGACTTCTCAAATCAACCTGTCGCCCCTTATCTTTGTTTTGTGCGTCATCAAAGATTTCACATACGATTGTTGCAAAGCTTCTCTACCACCAAGGCGGCGGGCTTTGGCCAAGGTAACCGAGAAGACACTTCTCCTAACCGTATGCACCTTGTGTGTCTATCGTTATGACGTAACTACCATCAACAGACTTAGTCTGAAAATGAACGTGAGTTTGATATGCGATCTTGATCAGTCAACAACTGATCTTCGTATATCAACTCACCATTTTCTTTGTTGGAGAGCCCATCGACTCTTTCTTAGGGCTCTGGCTTAAAAATCCTATCAAGGCTGTCGCCTCCTTTGGTTTTAGCCCGACTAAGCGGCTTTTATGATTTCTTTAAAGCCTCTCTCACCCTTGTTAAGTGGGGGAAAATGAGAGCATCAGATTTAAAATCTCTCCCTCCCCTGCTCTACTTGGGTTAGGATGAGGGTTTAGGGTTATAGGTTTAGGGTTTTCGGTTATGACTTATGTACTGACCTCCGGGTCCTTTGTACTTGTATCTTGCAATGTAATCTGACCTTCGGGTCTATATCAATGAAAAGTTCTATTATTTCATTGTTGTGTAAAATTCCTGCTTTCTTATGCGATTGTAGACTTTAATCTGTGAATCTTGCTTGTTGAATATCAGCTAAATCGACTTTACGAAGATGTAAAATAACCTTGTTGATTTAATCAGATATTCCTTTAAAATTGTGCGTTTCCTTTAATCTGATAAACCCTAAATCTGATAACTTGTAAAACTGAACAGTTCCTTTGAATCTTGTTGAATTTCAGCTTAATCGACTTACAAAGTCTAACTGAACAGATTTAATCAGATAATCCTTTAAACAATCAGTTCATTTAATCTGATAAACTTTAAATCTGATCAATATCTTCTCATATCAGTTCCTTGACTGATCTTCTGATCAGTTGAGATACCAAACTCAACTGATTCCTTTCAGCCTGGTTAGTCTCTTAACCAGCTGGTTCTGGAGAACAATCCATCAAACATTTTAGGTGCATTTTCTCCAAGATCCGAAAGCCCTAGCTCATTGCATAATTCTCTCGAATCGATCTCGGCTAGTGGCTTGGTTAGAATATCGACTTTCTCGTATATCAAGTATGAATCTTTTCCATTTCGATATTCTTCTTTTCAACATGATCTCTTATAAAATGGTGTCTGACATCCACATGCTTGCATCTTGTATGTAGAACAAGATTCTGAGTGATTGCAAAAGACTATTATCGCATCACGAGAAAATAGGTACATTCTTAGCTTCAATGTTATAATCCCTCATTGGCCGACTAAGCCGAGCGGTTGGGAACAATGACTTCCTCCTTGACCATATATATTCTCGCTTCAATAGTAGATGTGAACCGATGTCCGCTTTTTGAAAACCACGAGATCGGTTTACTTCCTAAGAATTGACAAGTTCACGAGGTGGATTTTTACGTCAATCTTGCAACCTCCATAATTAGAATCGTAGAATACCCACTAAGCTCTAGATTATCATCTGATGGGTAAAATAAACCAAGGTTTCTTGTCCCTTCAGATACTTAAGAATCCGCTTAGCTGCTTCTAGGTGACTTATCATTGGATTTGCCTGAAATCTGGCACATACACCTACTGCGAAGGTTATATCTGGTCTGCTGGCAGTCAGGTATAGTAGAGATCCAATGAGAGCCCTATATTCCTTCTGATTTGTTTTCTGACCATCCTCATCTGGATCCATCTTGAATCCAGTCATCATAGGAATTTTGGCTTCCTTACAATTTTGAACTCCAAACTTAGCCAATAAATTCCTAGTGTACTTTGCTTTGGCGGATGAATATCCTACGTACTTTGCTTTACTTGAAGACCCAGAAAGTAATTCATCTGACCCATCATGGACATCTCGAATTTCCCTTGCATCAGTTTGTTGAATCTTTCACATAGACTTTTGTTGGGAGATCCGAAGATGATGTCGTCCACGTAAATCTGAACCATCAGAATATCTTTTCCATCCTCTATTCTGAATAAGGTTACGTCCCTTTATTCTCCTTTAGTGAACCCACTTTTCGATCAAGAACTGAGAGAGTGTATCATACCAAGCTCGAGGAGCTTGTTTCAGGCCATAGAGAGCTTTTCTTAGACGGTACACCTGGTTGCCCTTTTCAAAGCCTGGAGGTTGTTCGACATAAACTTCCTCTGCTAGTACCCCGTTTAAGAAAGCACTCTTTACGTCCATCTGATACACAGTGAACCCTCTGTGGGAGGCATATGCCAGAAACAGCCGAATGGCTTCTAGGCGAGCGACTGGTGCAAAGGTCTCATCATAATCAATTCCTTCTGATTGTGAATACCCCTTAGCAACAAGTCTTGCCTTATTTCTGGTGATGACGTTTTTCTCATCTCTCTTGTTCTTGAATACCCACTTCGTGCCAATTACGTCTTGATGATTTGGTGCATCTACCGGTTCCCAAACTTGATTTACGCGAATTGTTTCGGCTCTTCTGCATTCTTTAGAATCCAACTTGCGTCTTGTAGAGCTTCCTCTATAGTTGTTGGTTCCTTCATAGGCAGATAACAACAATACATGGCACTTTCACTGTCGATGTCTAGTTTTAACTTTATCGGATGGGTCTCCGATTATCGATCGGTTGGATGGTGGTTATCTAGGTCCTTCATGCTCGATTTTGCGTCGGTTTGGAGAACATCGTCCGATTTCGATAAAATTTCATTACTAGCGATTGGGAGTGGTGCGAGTTATGATCCACTTGATAAGAACAAGTCTCGGTTGATGTTGGACTCATCATGTCTTCGATGTACGTTCGTGGGAACTTCAGTGTTCCCCCGAACCGGATGGTTTAGTTGATCTTTGTCTCGGTATGTATCGAAACTTCTTCATAAGCAGTTTTTTTAGTACCTTAGGATCACGAATGATCCGGTGAATCGACTAGATCTGGAATGTATACCGTTTACGGTTTCGATTCTTTTTCCTTGATCATTAGCTGATCCATTTTCTGAGCATCAGGTACTTGTTGATCAGGTACATCTTGTTCTGAGGCAGATTTCTCTTGATCAGAAGATGCTTCATCAAAGACTACATGGGGTGTTTCTTCCACAAGTAGGGTTAAATGCATTGTAAACCCCGAAAGCCTTACTAGATGAGGAATATCCTAAGAATATACCCTCATTTGACTTGGCCTCAAAAGTCTTCAACTGACTCTTCCCATTGTTGTGTATGAAACACTTGCACCCAAAAACATGGAAGTAAGAGACACGAGGTTTTACGTCCTTCCACAGTTCATAGGGTGTTTTGTAGTGAGCCTTAGTCGGAAGACATCCATTCGAGTATGGCATGCTGTTGATTGATTACGCTTAAACGGCTTGGTATTGCATGTTCAAATTTAACATCGTCTGAAAGCAACTTCTTTGAGAGTTCTGTTCCTCCTTTCGCCTACTCCATTTTGTTGTAGGCGTCCTTGTACCGATGATGTTTATGTCAGTATACCAAACTTAGAAAGCAAAAATCAGTAATAAAAGAGTTCGTAAATTTTGTACCTTTATCCGTCGATTTTTTTACTACACTGACACCCTTCTCATTTTGTAATCTTTTTAGCAGCTCGGGTATCTTTGTTGTCGTCTCATTCTTCTTATGTAAGAATATAACCCATGTAAACTTGGAATAGTCATCCACGATTACCAGAGTATATTTCGTCCGTTGAGATCGACCGGGTGTAATCGGGTCCAAATAGATCCATATGAAGCATTTGCGATACTCTATTTGGATCCGGTCCGGAATTCCCTTGAATGAAGCTTTGACTGCTTTTTCCTTCCGACATGCAAGACATGTCCGATCCTTTGAAAATACTTCATTCGGAAGTCCTTCCACTAGAGACATCCTTCTTTATCTTATTAAGAGTTTTAAAGTTGGGATGGCTCATTCTTTTGTGCCAGAGCCAACTGCTACTTTTGGAACTCTTGACAATCAGGCATGCATTTCTTGGGCAACTGTTCCAATCAGCTGTGTAGATCGTCCCTTTCCTTGAACCAGTTAGCAAAATCTGTTGAGTGGCTCGATTCTTGATAGTGCATTGGTCGATCGAGAACTCAACACTTGAATCCGTTGTCGCAGTAATTGTGAAACCGATAATAGGTTGTGCTTCGGACCTTCGACATCTGAGACTCAGGTTATTTGTACATCATCATTCTCTAAGGTTCGAATCCTTTGGTATAACCAAAGTTATCATCACCGAAAAGAGCACACGCTGGCCTTTCGTTTCTATGTATGAACCGAGGAGATGCTTGCTTCTGTCATGTGCCTTGAGCATCCACTATCGATGTACCGGATAGTTGCTTGCACACCTCCTTTGTTGGCGGACCACGCGATCCTGCGATCCAAATCAGCTTTAGGTACCCCCTTTTGGATTGGGTCCCGAGGGGTTAGGATTAGTTTTGGGGATCCATACAAACAGAGCACTTCTATTGTGATCGGTTAGATCAGAAGGCCTGATTTGTCTCCCATACTTATCAACATAATCACACGTCTCTTTATATGCTTTCTGATTGGTATGATTATTAGTGTGAACCGTGGATGACTTAGAAGACTTGGGATTTATCTTTTCTGTTTGTCTTCTTTTTATCCGATTGTGGTTCAAAAAAGCAATGACCCTAGATTTACGATTATAGGGATAGGTGCATTTCGCTACCATCAAAAGATTCATATCTTTTCGGCATAGTGTGTTTTTTGCGGTTTACGAAGCATGCTTATTAGGCGGTGACCTTGATTGGGTCTCGATTGGACTTCCCTTTTACTGGGTTGTCTTTTTTTCGATTCTCGATCTGTTGATCGAGTTGAGGTCTCTTCGAAGAAACGGGTTCTTATGTTGATTCCTCGACCGATGCTTTACCGTTGGGGTCCATTTATGTTCCCCTTACGGTTAGGCACGCCTTACCGTCGGGTCATTTGGTCTTTTTTCCTTATTAGATACATGTTTGGCTTTTGGTGTATCTTTTGTTAAAACTCGTCCGATTACACCTTTTTGAGATGAATCGGTAGGGCTTTTTGAGGATGTGGAAGGGTTCTCATAGCCAAGTCCCTTCTTATTAATCGTTGTTCAAAAATAGGTGTTCATGTCTTGAAGCAGGTTTTAGATGATTTTTGAAAACCTCTATTTTCTTACGTGAGTTATCCTCGGATGATTTCGGACTTTCATGCATTCGGAATAGCTCATCGAATTTTGCTTGCGAGGATTTTGAAGTCATCGACTTTTGTTGTTTTTGTTAATTGCCGGTGATCTTTTGATCTGCTTCTCGATCGAAGCTTTAACTTCGAGAATTTTAAATTCCTCGGTTGCCTTCGGCGATTTCGGTGATCTAAGTTGAGGCTTTCTTGAGATCATTTTCTTTAAGGTGATTATTTACGGTCCTCGACTTATCATTTTCAGCTTCCACTATAGCATAAGTGTCTACTGCATTGGAGAGATCCTCAAGCAATTGCTCTGAGTAGAGCTGCAGGTCAATCTCCCCAGAAGGTGTGCTAATGATAGCAGGTGTAGAAGCGAACGAAGCAGGTTTGGAGGTTACCTCAGATTGGTCCTCCTGGCCATCAAAAGCAGATCTCATCATCGTCCCGAAGAGAATATCGGATCTTCATTTTCATAGAAGTCAACAAAGACTTCTTGTCGGCGAAGTCTTCTCTGAGAGGAGTATCCAGAGTCCTCGAGGGCGGAATCGAATCGTCAATTCTGACGACGTCGGCAACCATGGCTCTTCTGTCCCTATAACGTTGCTCTCTTATGTTCCTCTTTTCTTCCCTTTCTCTTGGCGTCAGGTCTGGGCAGTCTGCGCTATAGTGACCTGGCTTCTCATAGTTGAAGCACGCTCCTTGATCCACCGAACCTTTCCTTCCAGGTGAATCACTCCGTCTGTATGACCTATCAGGTGACTTCCCTTTCTGATAGTAGTCTGAGCTTCTTACATCGATTGGTTATCTCTTCCTTCCTCGATCCGATTATCTCTTTTCCTTTCATCTCTGTGATCCCTCCGATCATCGGATCTAGTTCTTCACGGAGATCGTTGGGCGATCTCTATCTCTCCCTCGGCTATGTTGATAGTCCTTATAAAATCTTTGATACTTACCAAGTTGGACGTTCGACTTCTCAAGCTTCTGGTAAGCGGAAGCGTCTGATTACGCCGACTTATTATATTCCCTCTGAGTTCGTTGGCCTTCGATTCTGCTATTTGGTTGCCTTAAAAAGCAGCGATTTTGAAGTTGAGGCTTGGCGGGCACCTCATCTTCATCGGCTTGTCCTCTTTCAATCAAATCGAACTTCGTGAGCTTTAAGGCTCAAGAACAAGCTACTTGGCTTCATTTTTGAAATGTCTTGGCAATCCTTGATTCCGCGTGACCTCATGTCCCATTTCTTGGTGAGAGACCTTAAAATATTGTAGTTGATATCTTTATCGGACATCTCTACCAAGTTCTCGCTTGTTTATTGACATCGTAATCCTTCCATCGAGTTCATTGATGGTTTTAGGCAACATCTTGAGTTTTCGAACTTCACCGGCCTCGCTTGTAGACATTTGTCTTTTATCTCATTCATTTCCCTCGCGATATCTCATTAGAGTATCCCACATTGCTTTTCGCATGATTTGAGATACTTAATCTTTTCCTTGGTGACCTTATCCATGGTCTTCATGATAATATGTCTTGCGATAGTATCTAGAGAGTGTCGCGACTTTCTTTCCTCTGCATCCATCAAGAAATTTGGGCTTTTTACGCACAAGACTTTCGGTGCAAAGTCCGGATCTCCTCCGATTGCGGGGTTGTCGTAATAAATGATGATGGGTCCTCTTTTCGATGACTTCCATCATTTACGCCGCTTATCGAACCTAGATGGTTGGACATATATATGGCCCAATCTGCATACTCATCGATTGAGAACTTTGGCGGATCATGATACATACCGAGGTGTTATCCATGCCGAGTGATTTTAGAAAATGAATGAGTTTAAAAAACGGTTTTTCAAGATCGATTCGATTGACCACAAAGATTCTTCCTCAAGAATCGATGATACACAAAGTCGATTGGTCCGTAGAACCAACCGCGCTCGATACCACTTGTAGGTCCCGAACGGGTTAGTGAGGGCGTAAGTCTAGAGGGAGGGTGAATAGACTTCGAAAACTTTTTCTTGCAGATCAAGTGTGAGGCGATTAGCTTCGATCGAAAGTCGAGTGAATCGGTTTGGGTCGATAACCAACTTACTAATCGCTCAAGGCGGATCGATTCGATAACTATCGGTTTAAGCGATGTGTGTGGAAGCTTAAGTTTTACCCGTGTGAAAAACCGGTTTTGATAAATCGATTCCAAAGTTAATCTTTTAATCGGTTGGATCAAGTGTCAAGTTTGATGAGATCGAAGCTTGGTGCTAATCGATCTCAATTTGGAATATGTATGCGCTTTTAAAGGTTGTGTGCGATTATGTAATCGTTAATCAAAGCGATAAAGGCACACAAGATTTATAGTGGTTCGACAACCCGATCCCTACGCCCACTCTTCCCTATCACAAGGGCACCTACTTAACCAATGGACTTTGTTTTATGTGTAAGTCCAACACAAGACACCAACTATATGTTTAAAGAGTTCACACTCAACCGATCCGGAGATCGGAACTAGAAACCCTAGTCCGAATCTTGCTAAACAACTTAACCTAACTTGGGGGTTTGGGTAAGATTGTTTTGGTTCCAACTATGAAATCTTTTCACAGTATAATGACCTAATGTACTAGATGAAAAGATTTCTATGCTAAGAACTTTATGGGATGAACACTTAATAAAATTAATCTTCTTGTTCGTGTTCTTGGGCGGAAATCGATATTAGCTTGAGCTTCTTGACTGCTCAGCCGTTTCCGTTTCCTTCTTTTTTTTTTTTTCACTCTGAAGTGTGATCCCATATTTATAGACCTTGAAATCAAAGAGCCGTTGGAGAGCAATTTGAATTTCAGGCTATATTTGGTAGACTTGCAGGCTTGATGTGACGAGCTTCAGGAATGGCATGGCCGAAAAGCGTGAAAAGTGTTTTTAAGCAGATTAAGAGAAGCATCATCAAATCCCATAATTATGGCTCCGATCATCGTGTCTTGTTCTTATTGGATAGCGAGACTCACTTTTCAGTGTTTGTTCTTCCAACTAAGGTTAACATTCTTCTTGTTCAGATCATCGACGTATGATTAGGTGAAACATCAGATTTCACTGGTGGTCGACTGATCGATCCGAATCGATCGATCTACTGATAGAGTCTTCGGGTGCGGTTGACTTAGCTTCAACTAGCGGACTCGTCGATGTAGGTCTTCCGTGCGATCTTCCGGAAGTCATCGATCTTCAAGTATTCTCGAGTTTGAGCTTTATGACTTCAGCTGAGATATCTGACTAGATCAGATCGATCTGATCTTCTGTTCTTGTCTTGCATTCTGGCCTGTCGGATATCAGCTGTCCTTTGAGTCTTCAGATCTGACCTATACATATTGAGTTTCCCCCTCGATATGTGACCTATCTATTTCATCAGTTGTTCTATACAAAGAATTATCAATCGGTCTCCTATAGCGAGGTAATATAAACATCGATACCAATGTGTCCGACCGGGTCCTATTACATGTGTTTTTGGAACTTTCATCAAAACTATAAATTTCCCAACAGATATGCATGTTTTAATTTGTTGTATTTGGATGATTAATATTTATTTCATGATGTGTATGCATTAATTTATTAATTTATTTGATGTTTTGGTATTGGACAATTAATTATCGTGTGGTGTAAAATTTGGTTTTTAGTTTTGGTTTTGGTTTTATATAAACAGGATTTTAAAAATATAAATTAAATTAAAATATATATATATATATTGGACAGCGGTTAAAAACCGCTGTCCAAGTGTATTTATATATATTTAAAAATCAACAACCACTGAGGTCTAACTCTTCATCCCTTAAGTCAGTGCGAATGAGTTTATCCTCTCTGTAGGTCCGCTTCAGCGCATCGAATGCACTAGTGTAATCTCTTGGTCAAGACAAGCCAATCTGAGCCTTACACATCAACTTCTACCAATAGATTGTTCGGATCTATCTAAGTTGTGAAACACGCACTCGTATACAAGGAATTGTTAACGTGATCTTCTGTGATCTGGTATCACCACGTTAACTACAATGTAACGCTTGCTACGAATGGTTTGCAATAAATATATATAACATTCAATCATATTTAAAGCAACAGTGATAAACAATTTATTTCAGTAAATAAGTGTTTAATACATAGGTTATACAAAGTAAAAGCATACTTTCACGTATAACCCCAACAATAGAGGTGGCAAAGATCGCATCGGATGACAACCTAGCCGATCCATTCATAAAGGGTCTGCCTCAGTTAACATTCGAGAGACATGTGGAAGGAATGGGTGTCAAGAGCGTTGCCAATCTGCTTTGAGTATAAGTGGGAGAAATGTTATTAGGTTGATGTAGGTAACATTAGATGTCACCGTATAATACATTAGATATGTTGTGGTATACTTAAAAGTAAAAGCAGACTTTGAGTATAAGTGGGAGATTGTTGGGATTATACGTGAAAGTATGCTTTTACTTTGTATAACCTATGTATTAAACACTTATTTACTGAAATAAATTATTTACCACTGTTGCTTTAAATATGATTGAATGTTATACATATTTATTGCAAACCGTTCGTAGCAAGCGTTACATTGTAGTTAACGTGGTGATACCAGATCACAGAAGATCACGTTAACAATTCCTTGTATACGAGTGTGTGTTTCACAACTTAGATATATCCGAACAATCTATTGGTAGAAGTTGATGTGTAAGGCTCAGATTGGCTTGTCTTGACCAAGAGATTACACTAGTGCATTCGATGCGCTGAAGCGGACCTACAGAGAGGATAAACTCATTCGCACTGACTTAAGGGATGAAGAGTTAGACCTCAGTGGTTGTTGATTTCTTAATCTCTGTCACTTAATAAGGACTGTGTGTAATTAGTAGTTATTGCTTTGACTTATAAATGGGAAGAGAATCATTGCGACTTCGATACCCTATATCTTGGGCAATAATATTAATTACATGACAGTTGCTAAATTAATACAGATAATCGTGTGCTTGCAATGTCTTGCATGATTGGTCCCCTTGGTGGGCTCGGAACCTTTATCATACCAAATCTTGCAAGTGAAATTAATTTTTCGGTATGGATAATAAAGTTGAGCTGTCCTTACTCCAAGGATAAAGATATTAATTAATATAAAGCTTTTCAGTGGCTTAATTAATTAATGGACTAAATAATCTTAAACATGGGAAATAATAATCGGGAGCCATATTACCGTAATATGGGTTGAGATGGATAGTGCAATATTAATTATATAGTGGAATTAATTAATATTAATGGGCTGAATTATATTGTGGCTCAATATTGGAATTCAGAAGCCCATTGGAAGATCCATCTTAATTCTCCTAAAGGCCCCTCAAGTAGCCCAATTAAAGTCCATTAATAAAAGGTGCTTAAAAATAAAATAAATATTTGTTGCATTATTTTCCTTATTTTTTGAAATTAATTAAAGAAAAGAGGGATAAGGATTTTCTTGAAAAGATTTTATGGAAAGGAGATAAGTAATCTTGCAATACAAGATTATCCCATAAATTCAAGAAATCTCCCACTTGGCCTCTTTAATGGGTAATTTTCGAAAATTATTAGAGAATAAAAGGGAAGAAAGATTTTCTTGATTTTCTTGAAAATATTTTATGAAAAAAGATATGTATTCTTGAAATACAAGAATATCTCATAAATTCAAGAAAGTTTTGTTGGTCCCGGTGAAAAACCCATGAAATGCGGAAAAATCATGTAATGCATATAAAACAGGGGTGAAGGAATGGTGATTCCAATTTTTTTTGATTAATCTATGATGTGTTTTGCTTATAATTGAATGCATATGACAAGTAAGAACATAAAGCAATAAAGAACACATCAAAGTATAGTGGTTCGGAGACTCAAGCTCCTACATCCACTCTCCCTTATCCTAGGGAAATTCCTTCAAACGGGACTTATCTCCCTCCACGGGATTGCCTACAGATATTTAACGAGCTCTCACTCAAATGGGACTTATCACCCTCCACGGGATTGCCATACAAGCTTTCTGACTGTCTAAAACAGTTTACTCACTTCTTCTCTTGAGCTTTCTGGCTGACTCAATTGCAGCTTACTAACTTTTTACAACTCCAACAATCACACACAAACTACCTAACAATAGGGTTTGGGTTTGGTTGGTGTCTCCAACTAGGTTGAGATTTTCCCGTACAATGGATTAGCCTTTGTGCTAAGGTTGAAAAAATCTCTCTAAGCTTAGGATATATCGTGGGTTTAAGAATATTCATGGATGTATTTGTATGCCTACAGATTTGTGTTATATGGTGGGAATGCTTAAGTATATGCCTTCTTGGCTCTGTACCATCTTTTTCCACACCTCCCACCCTTAATTTAATGGAAGATCTTGTATTTATAGTGTGGATTTGAATGTTACTGTTGGAGAGAATCACATTCAAATCCATATTATTCTGTAAGTTCTGTAGCTTTTTCAGGCTGGTTGTCTTCCTCTCACTGGTCCACGTCAGCTGAATTTAACGGCTATATTCTTCAGGATCTTCTGAGTCTTCAGGGTTCTCTGAGTCTTCAGGGTTCTCTGAATCTTCAGGATTCTTCCGAGTCTCAGGATACTTTTACTCAGGATTCTTGATTTGAGACTTCTATTCAAAGCAGACCTTGTTCGATCGGTATCTTGACACTCAGCTAAGCGAGTTGACTCTTCTAACCCGGACATCGACCCTTAGGTCACTAGCTTTTCGTGCTATTTGATCATCGATGGCGTTCGATTCTCGGTGAACATGACTTCGGATGACTTGTCTTCAGGTGACTTGTCTTCTGAGGACATCAGATCAGGTGACTTATGGTTTCTGATTTCTTCTCTTTGATCGATCGGCTCACCGATCGGAGACGAAGATAGCATCAGTCGGATATCAGTTTATCTGCATCAGATTAGCACATCAGGTTAGTTGCATCAGGTCATCTTATCTGATCTCGATCACGTCTGATCTCGATCAGTCTCATCTGCTTCTCTTCTGATCAGCAACCTCCTCTTCTGATCTGCACCCTTCTCTTTTGATCTGCAACCTCCTCTTCTGATCTGGTCATCTGATCTGGTTTTCTGATCATCTGATCAGCTTATCTTTTATGGTCATCTGATCAGGTCACTTCTGATCTTCTGATCTCAGGTCCATCTGATCAGGTAACTTCTGATTCTTCTGATTAGCTGGCTTAGCATTTCTTTTCTTCTGATTTTGCTCAGCTCATCAGTTAACTCCGGAACTCATCTTACTCATCTGATCTCGATCAGTCTCATCTGCAGCCTCGCCTGATCTCGATCATCTACTTCTGATTTCGTGAGTTCTCCCTTAACTTGCTCTCTCGTTCCCCCTCAACTTGTTATTTGTAAGTTAGCTTGAATAACACAAGTTGATAATGTTTTGGTATAATTCATCAAAACTAAAATATCCCAACAAGTTTTATCTTGAATTTCTTCCTATTATTTTCGAAAATCAGGCCTAAATAAGGGTGTGAGTTTTTTGTGGAAAAAATACACATGGAAAGAAGAATATATGGGATACATTCAAGATTTGTTGGAGATCAAGAAAATATCTTTCCTAACCCTAATTTGAGCCAAATTTTCGTCCACCCGCTCTAATATAAATAGGGGATGAATTTTTCATCCCAAACACAATTCCATGAGTTGGAAAAATTAGAAATCCACAAAGGTGGTGCAATAATTATTTATTTTTCCTTTGTTTTATAAATTGTTCATTGGAGAACCTTCCACCGGGTTATTGAACGAGGACTTGGGAATACTTGAGAAGGGCTTTTGGTGGGTAGTCAGTTACTTGATCCTGTCTGTCTCAATGGTTGTCTCTCCAACGGGTATGTTTACGTAAACTCCTAGAAATTCTGCATGCTAGGATCTTTTACGTGAAATATTATTTTGCATGTTGTTGTTGGATTGATTATTATATGAATTCACGTAGGTTAATTCATGCTAGTAATAATCAGTAATTTAAATTTGTGTTTATGAGGTCATCCCGATAGATCCTGGCATACAGTATCCCAACAACTGGTATCAGAGCCCTGGTTCGGACTCTAATCTTTTAAACTGTAATTTAAATTGTTGTTCATTAAAATTAAAATTGGATAGTAGAACTATTAGATCTGTTTTGCAGGTATCCAATTGTCATGGTATTTTAATGTGCTTATTTACATGCAAATAATTTATTGATCAAAATTATGTGGTTATTTGTGCTTATACAATCGTTATTTATTTCAGTTCAGCATGTCGCAACCTTTTAATATAATGTATGCTATACTTAAAGATCATCAGCTATCTGGTGAAAATTATGTTGATTGGAAAAGAAATCTTATGATTGTCCTCACTGCACAAAAGCACAAGTGGATCCTTGACACACCAAAACCAGATCAGCCAACTGCCGAGTCGAGCAAAGCGGAAAAGAAAAAGTATGAGGACTGGGAGCATTTCAATGACATGTCTAAGTGTACCATCCTGGCATCTATGTCAGATGTGTTGCAACACCAACACCAAGAATTTGCAACAGCTTCGAAAATCATGCAAAATCTTAGAAAGATGTTCCAACATCATAACCACACAGATCGTCAGATCACCTTGCGGGAGATGTTGTCGCTGAAAATGGTAGAGGGCACTCCCGTAAGGGATCATGTCCTCAAAATAATTGCTCATCTGAACAAACTTGAGGTTCTGGGAGCAGATTACGATCTGGAGACCCAGATCGATTTGGTACTCCACTCTCTGCCCAAAAGTTTTGAGCACTTTCAGCTGAACTATCAGATGAATAATTAGAAGTTCTCGTTAGCTGACTTGTTACAAGCTTTGGTCTCGGCAGAGACTTTGATGGGGCACCAAACTCAAGCTTTGACGGCAAATGACCCATCCTCATCTTCTAGACCAAAGGAAGGTAAGAAGAAGAAAAGAGCCAAAATCCATAAGCAATCGAACCCAACTGTTGCCAAGGGCAAGGGTAAGATGAAGGATGCTGGTGGTGTTTAGAGGGATCCTAAGGGGAAGTGTTTCAATTGCGGTGAAAAAGGGCACTGGAGGTCTGCCTGTTCCAAGCCCAAGCGGGCCGGAAAGAAAGGTAATTCTCACGCACTAGTTGTTGAAACTTGTTTAGCGGCATATGTTTCCCATTCGTACGTAGTTGATATGGGATCCACTGATCATGTTTCTTTCACGTTACAGGGGTTCAAGTTGACCCGACAACTTAGTGGAAGTGAGATCGTCATCACACTGGGCGATGCTACGAGAGTAGCAGCTGAAGAAGTGGGAGACGTGCACCTGTCTTTTGAAGATAGAATTTTAGTTTTGAGAGATGTTCTTTATGTTCCTATTTTTCGGAAAAACCTTATTTCAGTTTCTAAACTATTTTCTGATGGATATTCTGTTCGTTTTAATAAGCAAGTTACTATTTTTCGTAACGATGTGTTTATCTGTCATGAAACTTTACAGAACAATCTCTATACTATAGACTATGCACACCACTCACAAAATGCATCTTATAACACATCGACTATTTTGAACAATAAGAGAAAACGTTCAGAAAACGTGAAAGAGACACTTCTTTAGCATCTCAGATTAGGTCATATGAATCTGAATAGGATTCAAAAGTTGGTGAAAGATGGTTCGTTGTCAGACCTACAGCTATAACCACTTCCAACTTGCAAATCATGTTTAGTGGGTAAAATGACCAAGAGGGCATTTGGAGCCAAGGGAACTAGAGCCACAGAAGTGTTGCAAATCATTCACACTAACGTATGTGGTCTAATGTCAACCAAAGCTAGAGGTGGCTATGAGTATTTAGTGACTTTCATCGATGATTACTCAAGGTTCGGGTACATTTTCCTCCTGACACACAAATCGAAAACCTTTGATAAATTCAAAGTGTTTAAAGCCGAAGTGTAGAATCTTAGGGAAAAGAGTATCAAGTTTTTACGATCTGATTGTGGAGGCGAATACCTCAGCGATGAGTTTTTGAACTACCTGTCAGATGAGGGTATTGTTTCCCCTTTGACTGCACCAGGAACCCCTTAACAAAATGGGGTTGCAGAACAAAGAAACAGAACACTCATAGAAATGGTCAGATCCATGATGAGTTATTCAGATCTACCTAAGTTGTTTTGGGGTCACGCCTTGGAAACAACGGCTTATGTTCTGAACTTAGTGCCATCCAAATCGGTTCTCAAAACCCCTAGAGAGTTGTGGACCGGACGCAAGCCCAATTTGACACATCTATGGATCTGGGGGTGTCCGGCATATGTGCTAGATAAGAAAGCCGGTAAGTTGGACGCACGTTCGGAGCTAAGGATATTTATAGGATATCGCATGGGAACGAAGGGGTATATGTTCTATGGTCCCGAAGATCAAAAGGTGGTAATCAGTACGCACTTTAGATTTTTGGAAGAAGACTTTACGAACAATCGAAAGCCCAAAAGTGGGATTACCTTGAATGAATTAAGAGGGCAAACTCCTATACCAACTGTACAAGTTGAAATACCAAGCGTCACACAGACACAACCGGAACCTCATCGTAGTGGGAGGGTTGTCCGACAACCTGAGAGATTCATGGGGATAGGAGAATCTTCAGATTTGATCCCCAGGGATAATGATTCAGACCCTGGTCCTACAAGGAGGCAGTCCAAGATAAGGATTCAGAATCCTGGCAAACTGCGATGGAAGCCGAGATGGACTTAATGGATCATAATCAAGTGTGGGAGCTAGTTGAACCACCCAGTGGGGTAAAACCCATTGTATGCAAGTGGGTTTACAAGAGAAAAAGAGGACCGGACGGGAAGGTGGAAACCTTCAAAGCTAGGCTTGTGGCAAAGGGATACACTCAAAAGAAGGGTATCGATTATGAAGAAACCTTTTCGCCTGTAGCCATGCTTAAGTCCATCCGTATTCTCTTGGCAATAGTTGAGCATCTAGATTTTGTGATCTGGCAAATGGATGTCAAGACAACTTTTCTTAACGGGAGTCTTAACGAGGAAATTTATATTCAACAACCCGAAGGCTTTATCGCGAAAGGCTAACAAAACCTTGTTTGCAAGCTAAGGAAGTCCATTTATCGACTGAAGCAAGTATAATGGACTTGGAACCAATGTTTTGATCAGGTAATCAAATCTTATGGGTTTGATCAAAAGGATTTCGAGAGTTGTGTGTATAAGAAGTGTGACAGAAATGCCTTGGTATTCCTAGTACTATACGTAGACGATATTCTGCTCATCGGAAACAATGTAAATATTTTGTAAGACGTAAGGGTATGGCTGTCAAAACAGTTTGATATGAAGTGTTGGGAGATGAATTTAATATATAAAAAGATTTTGATTAGATCTCAAAATCCCTGAGTATGACATGTTCAGAATGGTCTAAAGTAGATTAGAATACAGGTTTCAGTATAGATTAGTTCATGAAATATTTGCAAAGTGTATAGTCAGCAGATATCTCTGAGTATATAGGTTAGACACACGGAGGGAGATGTTGGGAAATTAGGGGTGTCTGGATCTATTCGAGTTGAATTTAAATACATATTTAAATTAATCAATTAATTACTAACATGAATTAATCCTAATTCAATTCAACATAATAATTAATGAACAAATAAAAAATTATGCGTACACGTATTTCACGTAAAACCTAAGCATGCGGAATCTAGGAATTACGTAATTACTAACCTCTTGTAGAGACAACCACTGAGACGATGGATCAACCCAAAGTACCTTCTCAAATATGTCCCATGTCCACGAACGTAATCCGGTGGGAGGATTATCAACAAATGATTTTAATCTTAAAGGAGAAAATAAAATATTTGGCCACCACCTTTGTGGATTTCTAATTTTTCCAACACATGGAATTACAATTGGGGATGAAAAATTCATCCCCTATTTATAATACTAGGGTTGGTCGAAAATTTGACCTAGGAATAAGATGGGAAAATCTTTTTCTTGATCTCCAAGAAATCTTGAATATATCTAATATATTCTTTTCTCCATATTTAAAATATTCCACAAAAATCACACCTCCTAATATTAAGGGATATTTTCAAAAATTTCAACTAGTTAGGAAAGAAATAAGATCTTTGACTTTTCTTGAATTTATGAGATAAACTTGTATTCCAAGAATACATATTCCATAAAATCTTTCCAAGAAAATCAAGAAAATCTTTTATCTCTTCCTACCCAATATTTTTGAAAATTTAATGAGGAAAAATAAGCCAAAATATTTTATTCTCCTTTTCATTAATTGGACTTTATTTGGGCTATTTGAGGGGCCTTTAGGAGAATTAAGATTGGACCTCCAATGGGCTATGAAGCTTTAATATTTAGACAAAATATTATTCAAGCCCATTAATATTACTATAAAATTAATATTGAACTATCCATCTTAACCCACATTACGACTTCACAATAATATGGCTCCCGGTCATTATTTCCCGCGTTTAAGATTATCTTAGTCTATTAATTAATTAAGCCACTAAACAAACTTTATATTAATTAATATATTTGTCCTTGGAGTAAAGATAGCTCAACATTATTATCCATACCGGAAATAAATTTCCACTTGCAAGATTTGGTATGATAAAGATTCTGAGCCCACCAAGGGGACAAATCAAGCAAGCCGTACTTGCACGCGATTCTCCGTATTAAATCTTAGCAATCGTCATGTAACTAATAATATTGCCCAAGATACAAGGTATCGAATCACATTGATTCTTTTCCCACCATAAGTCAAAGCAATAGTTATTAATTTCACACGATCCTATTTAAGGAACGGAGATTAAGAAATAACGCACCACTGAGATCTAATTCTTATATATTCAGTACCGAAGAATTTATCCTCCTGT
This sequence comes from Stenogyne calaminthoides, assembly GCA_037126765.1. NCBI lineage: Eukaryota > Viridiplantae > Streptophyta > Magnoliopsida > Lamiales > Lamiaceae > Stenogyne > Stenogyne calaminthoides. The sequence goes on along the minus strand of JBBCBC010000007.1, from coordinate 33,019,353 downwards.
AGGTCCTTTTCAGCGCATCAGGATGCACTAGTGTAATCCCTTGGTCAAGACAAGCCAATCCGAGCCTTACACTTCAACCTTTCATGATGGGTTGTGAATTTATACTTAGTCACGAGGAACTGTTAATTTGATCTTCTGTGATCTGGTATCACCAAATTAACTACAACGTAACACGTACTGACTTTATCAAATGGGTATGCAGTAAATATATATAACATTCATTGATAATTAATGCAACATATGATAAATAATTTATTTCAGTAAAATAAATAAGAAATTCAGTTTTATTATACAAAGTAAAAGCATACTTTTCAGTATAGCCCCAACAGGGGAACTCAGTAAGAGGACCAATATACCTGAAGACTCAGAAGACTTCAGATGTACTGAGTTCAGATCATCCTGAAGACTCATATCAACCTGAAGACCTAAAGACCTGAAGACTTGAAGACCTGACTTGAAGATTATCTACCTGAGGACAAATAAACTGAGGAAGTCTTGCACATTTATAAGAAATAAATGTTGTCCAAATATTCAATTGCAGACAAAAGGAACTATAACTAAGTGTCATTTAAGGTTGTCTCATTCAGAGAGATTGACCTAAAAGAGTTGTTTTATTTGTCTCATTCAGAGAGACTGACCTAAAAGAGCTGTTTTATTTGTCTCTACTCACTAAAGTTGAAGAACCAATCAGAGAGAGACAACACCGTACTTCACTAACACAGAAAGCAACGTGGCACTGAGTTGTCAGATGTACTGAGTTCCAGACTGCAAAAACTTAGTGATTGGCTGCATTGGTTACATATTACCCAAACTATGCAAGGGCGTGTTCAAATCCTAAAATAGTCGTTTATCACTAACCAAATAAGGAAACCCTTGATGCTATCTCCTCCAATGGATAGTTTTTCAAGAGAGACCTTGGTGAGTTACCTATAAATACCAGTGACCTTCTCCATTGCAAGGTTACGGAAAATCAAGCAACTCCAGAGCTCATTCGTAATCTTGCATTTGAAGCACTCAAAAAACTAAAGTTTTCCCAAGTGTTTCACATTGAAGAGAGCTCATTTACTAAGCCTAGAATCTGTTAAGTATCCAAAGCTTAGTAGTAGATATCCTAGTCTTTGCATCTGTTCTTATTTGTAAAAGGATATCTCACCTTAGTTGGAAACCAACCAAACCCAAACCCTATTGTTTAGGAAGTTTGTGTGTGTGATTGTTGGAAAGTGAGAGTTGTAAAGAGTTAGTAAGCTGCAGTTGAGTTCAAAAACTCTAGAGAAGAAGTTAGTAAGCTGCTTGTGTCAGTCTGAAAGCTTGTGTGTGTTTGAGTTAGTAAGCTGCAGTATAAGTTCAGCCTGAAAACTCATAGAGAAAGGTAGTAAGCTGCTGAGTTCAGTCTGAAAGCTTGAGGTAGTAGTAGTAGTGAGTTAAGGAATTTCTCTGAGGATCAGAGAGAGTGGACGTAGGTCTGAACCACTATAACTTGCTGTGTTATTTGCTTTCTGCTTTGCATTATAACTGTTGCATATTTTGACTGAAAGCATAACAGAGTTTTCCGATAATCAGTTGGAATCAATCCACTGAATTTTCATTGAACTGATCACAGCCTTTAACCACTGATTTACTAAGTGATAAATATTTTCAGCAAGATAAAACAAGTATAAACTTAGGGCCTACACATTCCGCACACTAGATAAGCTAGTATAGATAGTTGTCAAACTGATCAAACACATCTGAGTAGTCAGTAAGATAGTTATCTACTCCAAGCTTATTTGGACTTTGTTTTAAATCTCAGATCAGTTGGGCTAATCTGAAGCTACTGAAAGCCGCTCAGTGTTATTGTCTCAGTAGACTTTGACTCAGAGTAATTTGTGCTTCTCAGGGTTGTTTCTCAGGACAACCTGACTCACTAATTTCAGTTTTGTGAAAAGTTTGAAAAATCACCGAACACGTGCATTCCCCCCATACACGTGTAAGACTCGTTTACACTGGGACCAACAAGTGGTATCAGAGCAGTGGTTCAACTGACCACTTGCTTTGGTATCCATAGTCTTGTTTACTAAGAGACTTTGGTGGTCTACTGAATAGATCTTACTGCTGATATCTTACAAGGCTCATTCATCATGCCTTCTAAGAAACTTCCTATGTTCTCTGTTGAGAACTATGACTTATGGAGATTGAGAATGCAGACACATCTGTACTCTAAACATGAGAGAATGTGGAGAGTTGTGTCTCAATGACCATTTGAGTATACTATTGTGAATCCTAGAAATATTGATGCTGAGAAAGATGATCCCAGAGATGAACTTCCTAAGTCTGATGACCAACTTACTCCTGATGTAATACTCGTACTTTTATTAAATTCATATATACAATAAGTTTATTTAATTAATTTAATATATATATATATATATATATATAATTTACATTTTATTGAAATAAGTATTTTATTAAGCTCATTTAAATTTAATTCTAAAACCTTGTCTCTGAAGCCCAACCCTAAGTTTTACGTGTATATATATATATGTGTTTACCTAAAATCACCGCACGCCAAAAGAATATACACGATCTCCTGCACAGTTCCTTCTTCGGCAAAGAGTTCTACGGTATTTCTCCTAAACTTTTCTACCCTACTTTGATTGGTGTTATCAATTATATCAATCCATTGCAGATTCTTTATTTAATTATATTATATATGCTTATCTATGTACTACTTGAAGTATGTGGGTGCGTGCATGTTATATGATATGGTTGCTGTGTTTCTTTAATTGGATTTATAATATGATCTATGTGATATAAAGTTGAGAGAAATCTTTGGAAGAAGGTAAAGGTGATTTGGTTGGTTTAATGATTGAAGGCAGATACTAGATTCCTTTTTATAACTTATTCATGAATTAAATTTATTAGATTAATAGGTTAATGATTTTCGTTGGATATGTGAATTAAGAAGTTTGATAACAAATAGTATAATAAGTGCTTTAATTTTGATGTGGAATTGCAAGTACGTGAGCTTAATTAGATTAGAAATTCTTTTCACATATTTTGGTATTTATTAAATTAATGCTAATGGGAATTTAATTGGTACTATGAAATTGAAAATTTAATATCTAAGTACAGTAAATTTTATTACTTCACATAGGTGACGATAATCACAGGGAGAATTAAGGCTGCAATTCCTTCGTCATATTTTTTCCCTCGGCTTTGAGGTGGGGATTTCTATCTATTATATTTGTCTTTATTAAATGTGATTTGTGATTTTATTGACATTCATGTGAAACATGTTTGAGAATATAGGTCTTCTGATCTTTATAAAAAAAGAAGTTGAGAAGTTAATAGGTCTTCTGACCTTTATAAACGAGGAATAGGTCATCTGACCTTTATAAACGAGAAGAGAAGAAGTGATGTTACAGAATTTACATGTTAACGTGTTTGATGATTTAATTGCTTATTATATTTAGTTTTGACAAATATGTCCCCACTGAGCTGTGGTTTGCTCACCCCTTCTTATTTCCCCCCTTTCAGATTAAGAGCCGACGTGGTATGACGGAGGATGCATAGCCCGAACATTTAATGAACTCCAGTTTAATTTTTATCTATTTAAAGATTAAATGCATATTTTTTTCAATTATTGTTTTAATTCTTAATGTTGAATATTTGATTGTGGATGTGTTCGAATTTTGCCGAGACTAATCGTAATTTATTTCTTTATGGTCATGCCCTTGAACTTATTCTTGCATATAAATTTTTTTTATTAAATTCTTTCTTAAACTAGTTAAATTACTCTTTCAAGTACGAGTTTTATTTATGAAAAATCGGGGCATGACACCTGAGGAGAGAAAGTTAGTTAACTTAGACTATATTGCTAAAGATACTCTATATAACACTATTGATGATGGTGTTATGGGGATGATTTCTCACTGTGAAACTGGTAAAGAAATTTGGGATACACTTGCTATCATGTGTCAAGGCACATATCACATCAAAGAAAACAAACTATATGTTGCCATTACAAAGTTTGACAGCTTTGAAATGGAAGATGGTGAATCTATTGATAAACTGGAAGTTAGATTCACTAGTATCATGAATGATCTGAATGCTCTTGGGAAAAGATACCCAAAAAGAGAGGTGACACTGAAAATCTTGAGAGGTCTCGCTAAGAAATGGGACAGTCATGCTGTGGTGATTGAAAACACCAAAAATATTGATTTTATGTCATATCAACAAGTTTTCTCTGAACTGAAAGCTTATGAGTTTGTAATTGATAAGAAAACTAAGAAACATGATAGTAGAGATGATGCTTCATCCAGCAAAAATGTGGCTTTCAAAGCACAAGAAAAAATCTGCAATACTAAGGAACCTGAAATCTCATCTAGTAAAAATCAGGATGAAAAGGATGAGACAATTGCCCTGATGGCAAGAAGGTTTGAAAAACTGAACAGCAAATATGGAAAGTACAAAAAGTATTACAAGAATACTAGGTACAGGAACAGGAACAACTCAGAAGCTGAGGACAAGTCCACTGAGAAAAAGAAGGACCACAAAACTGAAGGATCTTCATCCAGAAAGAAGGACACAAAGCCCAAAGAAGAAAGTGATCAGGATGATGCTACCAACAGATGTTATAACTGCAAGAAGAAAGGTCACTTCCAGTATGACTGTCTTGACTTGAGTTCCAAGGAAAGAAGAGAAAGGCAAGCCAAAAGAGACAAGAAGTACTCAAGCAAGAAGGCTATGGTTGCTGAAGAAGAACATACTGAAGGAGAATCTAGCTCTTCAGAAGAGATGTTCTCAGATAGTGATAGTGATGATGTCTGTCTTGTTGCTATTGAGGAGGTAAATTCTTCTATCTCTGTTGTTGCTCCTACACAAGCACCTGAGTTGTCAAGTTCTTCTGTAACCAGCAATTTTGACCTGATGGGTTCTTTTGAGAATCTAATGAAGGACTATTCTGTGTTACAAGAACTATTCATCGAAACTCAAGAGCAGAATGAGGAACTGACTGCTGAGAATCTGAGGTGGAAAAACTCTAATGTTTCTGAAATCACTTCTCAATTAATGGGAGCTACTGATGAACTGGATGTTCTGAAAGTGCAGCTCTCAGAGAAAGAGAAGGTGACAGAGGCCCTGAGAGAAAAGTTAGAGAAATCCACTAAGGAGAATAAGCTTATCAGGACTGAATTCAATGACCTCTTTGAGAAACATGAAACTCTAAAGAAAAGTGAAGATAATCTGCAGAGAAAGTTAACTCTATTTAATTCTGCATCTAAAGCAATAGATGAAATTCAGAGTTATCAAATACCTACAACTATAAAGGCTGGATTGGGATATAATCCAGGGGGAACTTCACATGGTCTTCTGAATGCTGCTTCTACTAGCGACACTAAGACTGTCTTTGTTAAACCGGCAGTTCGTACTGATCTTCTCATTGAAGAACAACCCCGTGTTTTGGACAAGGGTAAAGGACCTATGGTTTCAGAAAACCTGAAGGTTCTGGTAGGAAAGCCCAAACCTCATGTAAAGGCTAGAAAACCTAAACACTCAGTAGGAAATCCTCAGGCTAGTACTTCGAAGCCTCAGGCTAAGAATATCAACCTGAAGAAATATGCACTGAACCATCAGAGGAATCTTTAGAAGAGTGTTCTCAGCCGAGAAATTCTCAACTGAGGAGACCAAGTCCTCAGGTTACTGAAAGACCACAATTTCAGTACAGGCAACCTAAACCCCACTTGCCTAAGGGTAAAGGTTTCCTGAACCCAAGTCAGCAAAGACATAAACCAGCTGCACCAAGGCCAAAGCATTGGAACAAGAGGCCTGAACCCAAGAAGAACTCTAAGGCTCATGTTCATGCTAAGGCCGGCACTCATACACAGGATACTGCCAAGGCACCTAGGGTGGTGAATGTGTATGTAGATGTTTATGGAAGACAAATCAACCACTCTAAAGTAATTAGAGTTGTGAGGCAGATTTGGGTTCCAAAAGGTACAGCTAACCTGGTAGGACCCTACACCAAATGGGTACCTAATGCCTGATTTTGTTTCAGGTGAAGGAGAAGGGCACTGAGCGAATAAAGACAACATAGCCCTGATGAGTGGAAGTGAAATGGCACCTGCTGCATGGTATCTGGACAATGGATGTTCAAGGCACATGACAGGATACAAACAATTACTCACTGACTATGTTGAGTAGAAAGGCCTTCAGATAACTTTTGGAGACAAATCCAAAGGACAAACTGAAGGATATGGAACACTTGAAGTTGATACTGTTCATATCCATGGTGTATCATATGTTTCTGGTTTAAAGCATAACTTGTTTTTTATCAGTCAATTCTGTGACAAAGGATTCAGTATTGAATTTCCAAAGAACTTGTGCTATGTGAAAGATAATATTTCACAACAAATATTACAGAATGGTACTAGCAAAGGAAATGTGTATCTTGCTGATTGGAGACTGACTCCTATGGATACATGTTTAGTTGCTAAGAATGCTATTGAAACCAGTTGGTTGTGGCACAAAAGACTAAATCACTTGAACTTCAAAACCCTGAACAAACTTGCAAGATTAGCACTTGTGAGGGGGTTACCCAATGAAGTGTTCAGTAAAGATCATGTATGTGATGCTTGTCAGAAAGGAAAACAAATCAGAGCATCATTTAAAAGCAAAGTAGAAGTTTCTACTAATATAATACTTAAATTGTTACATATTGATCTATTTGGTCCAGTGACACCCTGTGAGTACTAATGGCAGAAAATATACACTTGTGGTAGTTGATGACTACTCTAGATACACATGGGTCATATTCTTACTTAGTAAGAATGAGACTCAGACAAAATTGCCAGAATTACTAAAAAGACTCAGTATTGAAAAGAATTTGAGTGTGGTCAAAATCAGATCAGATAAAAGCACTGAGTTTATCAACCATATTATATCTGATTATTGTGCAGCAAATGGAATAGCTCATGAAACATCAGCTGCAAGGACCCCACAACAGAATGGTGTTGTTGAAAGAAGAAATAGGACACTGAAAGAAGCTGCAAGAACAATGATTGTTGAAGCTGACATTCCTAAGAGATTTTGGGCTGAGGCAGTCAACACTGCATGCTACTCTCAGAACAGATCCATGCTGACAAAGAATCAAGGAAAAACACCTTATGAGCTGTGGAATGAAAGGAAGCCTCTTGTTTCTTTCTTTCGTGTGTTTGGTTATAAGTGTTTCATACACAATAATGGTAAAGATCAGTTGAAAACCTTTGATAGAAAAGATGATGAAGGATATTCTTAGGATATTCTAAAGTCAGTAAAGCCTTCAGAGTTTATAACTGTAGGACCCTTATTGTGGAAGAAACACCTCATGTTGTTTTTTATGAATCTACTTGTGTTCAGAAGAAACAGGAACATGACTCAGGAGAATTGACAAAGAGGATCACTAGACTTAGCCTGAAGAAAAATGTCAAAACATCCTCTGAGCCTGAAAAGAAGAAGCCAATCATTTTCTATGAATGGAGTGAGTCAGACTTAGACAAAGAAGTTCAGGATGAAGATAATCAGGCTGGTGAACCTCAGGATAATAGTTCTCCACTGAAGGAAAGCCAACACACTGAAGTTGACCAACCTGAACAAACCCCAGTTCAGACTCAGGTATGTAATGCCAATGAAGATGTGGTCACAGCTGAGGCAAACTCTGAATCTATCAACCAAAGGGGAACAAATGTACCTGACAATGTTCTAAATGGAATTTCCCCTGAGGAAGATGATTCCCTCTATCCTTTTATGTTGTTTCCTGAACATATTGAGTTACCTGAACCTAACATTTCTAATGTTGAGGATACTACTTAAGGGAAAACATCCAGGAGAACATGGTTGGATAGCCATCCCTCAAGCCAAATTGTGGGTGATCTATCAGAAGGTGTTAAAACAAGAAGGTTCCATTGTGAAAGTGTTTTATTTTGTTGCTTCCTGTCTGAAAAAGAACTTACTGAGATTGAAGAAGCTCTTCAAGATTCATTCTGGATTACTGCTATGCAAGAATAACTGAATCAGTTTATAAGGAATGAGGTTTGGGAGCTGGTGGACAGACCTAAGAGGCACAATGTGATTGGAACTAAATGGGTGTTCAAGAACAAGAGAGATAAAAACAACAACATTGTAAGAAACAAGGCAAAGCTAGTTGCACAAGGTTATTCCCAAGAAGAAGGCTTGGACTATGATGAAACCTTTGCACCTGTTGCAAGACTAGAAGCCATCAGATTGTTTCTTGCATATGCTGCTCACATGAAATTCACAGACTATCAGATGGATGTCAAAAGTGTTTTCTGAATGGTGTGCTTAAAGAAGAGGTTTATGTGGAACAACCTCCTGGCTTTCGTCAGAATGACCAAGTTTACAGGCTCAGAAAAGACTTGTATGGTCTAAAGCAAGCACCCAGAGCATGGTATGATACACTCTCTCAATTTCTTATTGATCATGGTTTTACCAAAGGAACTGTTGATAGAACTTTGTTCAGGATAGAAGATGGGAAAGATATCTTACTAGTTCAGATTTATGTGGATGACATCATTTTTGGATCTCCTAATCATCAGATGTGTGAGAAGTTTTCTGCCCTGATGAAAGGAAAGTTTGAGATGTCAATGATGGGGGAGATGAATTTCTTTCTAGGACTTCAGGTGAAACAATCTAAGGAATGAATATTCATCAATCGGGCAAAGTACACCAGAGATCTGATTGCTAAATATGGTGTACAAAATTGCAATGTAGTTAGAATTTCTATGAATACTAACTACAAAATGGATCCTGATCCTGAAGGCAAGTCAGTTAACCACACTGATTTTAGAGAGATCATTGGATCATTACTCTATCTCACAGCAAGTAGGCCTGATATTACCTTTGTTGTTGGGATATGTTCAAGATATCAAGCTAATCCTAAGGCTAGTCACATGGAAGCTGCCAAAAAGATTCTGAGATATCTTAAAGGAACAGTGAATAGAGGATTATGGTATCCAGCTGATGATAACCTTGAATTAACTGGATATTCAGATACTGATTATGGTGGTTGTAGAATTGACAGGAAGTCCACTACAGGAACATGTCAATTTCTTGGAAGTAAACTGACATCATGGTTTTCAAAGAAACAGACCTCAGTAGCAACCAGTACTACTGAAGCTGAATACATGGCTGCTGGAAGTTGCTGTGCTCAGATGCTTTGGCTCAGACAACAATTGAGGGATTATAAGATTATTACCAATGAAGTACCCATATTTTGTGATAATAATAGTGCAATTGCTATTTCACAAAATCATGTGTTGCACACCAGATGTAAACATGTGGACATCAGTCATCACTTCATCAGAGACCATGTAGAGAAGAAATATATCAGGATAAAAAAAATTCATACTAATAAACTGAGAGCTGATATTTTAACTAAACCTTTGGCTGAGTCAAGATTTCAGGAACTATCAGTTGAATTAGGAATGTTGGATCCAAGTGAATAGTTATCTGAAAAATTGAAGGTTTTCAGATGCATGAAGTTTTTTTTGGTCACACTGAAAAACTCAGGATAAAAATAAGGTTTTCCTCACTGAGTCTTGGGAAACTCAGTAACCTCAGTTCAGTAATATCAAAATTAAACTAAAATTTTTCTCAAGGTTAGAACTCAGTAAGACTGATATTCCAAATTAGTCTGAAGTAGTTAATAATTCATGTGATACATTTATTGTCTAACTGATTGATTAGAAATCTTTTGGAATAAATGATAAAACACCTGAGGAAATAAGTGGGCAGGACTTTTGAAATTCTCGGGCAAGTCAACAGTCTGCAGAAACAATGTTTTAACACTGTACATATTCACTATAATGGATAAAAATGGCGGTTATTACCCGTTCTATGTCCTTTCACTCACCTATTTATAAACCGATAAATCATCGAAAATTGTGTAACCATCCTTTAATCTAATCCAAGGGATCAGATTGGTTTTAGGATTGATATATATACACATTCCTCACTTATTTTGAAGACACTATCTTCATTCTTCAAACTTTCGTCTTCAAAAAATTCTCTCCAATCCCCTGCACTTCAAAACCTTCAAATCCTAAAATGACTATCTCTATCTTTGCCAAACTCGCCGAGTATAATAAACCCTACTATGAGCATGTGGTATCCTTTGATGGAATAACCAATACTCCTTACGCCTGGCGAAACATACCCTGCTCGTCGGAAATCGTCCGGAGGGAGAATACCCCAGAGAGGTAATCGAATTCATAGCTAATATGAATTTAGATAAGGAAAATTGCATAAGCTCTAAGATTATTGTGTATCAATTGTCGAAAGGGCATAAGGGATTAGATTTCACCCGAGAGCTTTACATAATTCCGAACAACTTGAATGTTATGTTGTATGGGGAGATAACCCGACCTAAGGAAGGCTTGGTATTGGGTAATCTCATATGTAACTTGTTATCCGACTTCATCCAGCTGGGGCAGGACGGGAGGCGGCTTTGGAGTTTTGGGAGGTCGCTTGCGGCCTAACATAACAAGAAGGTCGCGGTGTGACTTGAAAGAGCCGGAAGTCGCGGTCGAAGTGGTCACAACTTCGGTTAGAGATATATATGGACAAGATTCAGGCAGTTATGGTGAGGCGGATTTCTCGGGATGTAACCAGGGAAAGCATATCCGTGAGCGCGACTTGCGGAGCAAGGAAGGAAACCCTGATCAGCCCACGAGAGAAAGCCCACGAAGACTTTAGCCCTAGATTTATGCCTATAAATATCACTTGTAGTGTACGTTGTAAAGGATAGAACTTTTAGTACTCTAGGCATATATTATACAGTAAAAATCCTAGCTTGGTGCCCCCAGACGTAGTCTATTTCAAAGACGAACTGGGTAATCAAATCACTTGTCATTCATTGCTCTCGCCATTATATTGATCGGAACATTACTAAGTTGTTTGCTTGTTCGCCGGTAACAAAACTGGGTACAACAATTGGCACCGTCTGTGGGAAATAATTCCTAAGATATAACTCGTTTCGAAGGAAAACTCACCTCATTTCCGATCAATACTTATGGCAGGCAACCAAGTTAATCCTGACGGGCAAGAGTTGGACGCCCACGATGGGCGAGAGGCCTCTATGAGCTCTCAACACGCTGGCTCCCATCGCGCTCGCCAGCCAAGCCTGGTGAAAACTCCTGATTGGTGGAATTTGGTGCGGACTCCAGAGGATGCGAAGGCCGTGGTGGCCGTCCTCAACAAAAAATGCCTCACGTTCGATGATGAGTGTTAGGAGATGAATTTAATAAAGATATGATTTTGATTAGATCCCAAAACCCCTGAGTATGACATGTTCAGAATAATCTTGATAGTTGAGTCAGGATTCAGTTTTAGAGTATTCGGGATGTTATCTCGCAAAATGTATAGTCAAGCAGATATAGATCGGGATAGATCTCAAGATTCTCAAGAACTCAAGAAGTTTTCAAGAAACCGAAGTTTCAAGATGAAATCAAGTTTCAAGTTTCAAAGCAGAAACGAAGAAACTAAAAACTCAAGATGAAATCGAGATATCAAGACTCAAGATGAAATCGAGGAGTCAAGACTCAAAGATGAAGATTCAAAGATATCACCAAGATATACATATGAAGACTCAAGACTCAAGACTCAAGACCAAGACTCAAGACTCAAGATGTAAGATCAAGAATCAAGATCAAGAATATCAAGGCACAAGAATTACTAAAGACTCAATAATGTACTGAATGCTCAGTATAAACCTGAATGTTCCGAGGCACTGAACATATCTATCTGAAGGATGCAATACTAAGAAGATCGCGATTCCTTAGAAAGTTAGATATTGCCCAAGACATTCAAATGCGCATAAAAAGGAACTAAGACAAAGTGTTGTTAAGGTTATATCACCTCGAGATTGTAACCAAAAGAGCCGTTGAGTTGTCTACCTTTAATCGGAGACAAAAGTCAAAAAGAGGAAGACAAAGATCGTACCATACCATCTTAATCGACAGCGGATGTGTCATTGAAAAAAAGATGTCGGAAGTACTAAGTTCCATCGCAAAAAGTGAAGACCGGCTACATGAAAGGCTATTGCCTAAAACGTGTTAGGGAGTGTCAAACCCTAAATATAGTCGTTTCTCACACACCATAAGAGGAAACTCTCGGAGCTATCTCTCCAACGGATAGTTTTTCAAGAGTGACCTTGGTGTATGCCTATAAATACTTGTGACCTTCTACATTGAAAGGTTACGGGAAATTTGTAAGCAACTCAAGAGCTCAAACTTATTATCGCAAAGTTGAAGCACTCGAAAACCCAAGAATTTCCCAAGTGCTTTATATTGAAGAGAGCTCATTAAACTAAGCCTAGCTTGATAAGATATATCCAAAGCTTACTCGAGATATCCTAGCCTTTGCATTGTTCTTTATTGTAAAGGATATCTCATCCTAGTTGGAAACCAACCAAGAAACCCCAAACCCTTTAGAAGGTAGTTTGAGTGTGATTGTTGGTGAGATTGGAGTTGTAAAGAGTAAGTAAACTACGCGGAGTAGTCAGAAAGCTTTAGAGGTGAAGTTAGTAAGCTCTGAGGTAGTAGTCGAAAGCTTGTTTGTGTTTGAGTAAGTAAACTACGGAGGTAGTCAGAAAGCTCAAGGTCGGGTTGAGTAAGTAAACTACGTGGAGTAGTCAGAAAGCTCAGGGTCGAGTTGAGTAAGTAAACTACGCGAGGTAGTCAGAAAGCTCAAGGAAGTGATTAGTGAATTTCTCTGAAGAGATCAGGGAGAGTGGACGTAGGAGCTTGAGTCTCTGAACCACTATAAATTGTTGTGTTCTTTGCTTTCTGTTTTGCTTTGCTTAATTGTTGCATATATTCTGAAAGCATATTTTCACTGACATTTCAGTTGGAATCAACCTAATCACAATTCCATTAAAGGAAGGTTTTCAGCAAAAGCTTAAAACGAGTATAAACTAAGGGCCAACCATTCCGCACATCTGAGTAGCTAGAACAGATAGTTACCAAACTGAATTTACTCTTCTGAGGGTTGATAAGCTAGTTATCGATCCAAGCAACTCAGACTCGATTAAGGATTATCTCGAGGTTTCGAAAAGCAGCTCGGGATCCTTTGTCTCGATGAGACTTTGACTCAGAGCGATCTGTGCTTCTCAGGACCAAATCATCAGGACAACCTGACCCAAGCTGACCTCAGTAAGAAAAGTTTTAAAAACACTGAACACGTGTATCCCCCCCCATACACTTGTAAGACTCGTTTGCACCGGGACCAACAAGTGGTATCGAAAGCAAATGGTACAACTTGACCACTGCTTTGTTGACCAAAAGTTTTATTTTCTAAAAATACTTGTGGTCTATCTGAACTGATCTTATTTGTGAATTCTTAAAAGACTCCGATAAAATGTCTTCAAGAAACTCCCCATGTTCTCAGTGGAGAACTATGATTTATGGAGACTGAGAATGCGCAGGCTCACCTGTATTCTAAACATGAACGAATGTGGAGAGTGGTCTCTGAAGGGCCATTCCAATTCATTTGTGGTGAATGCGGAGGAATGTAAAATGAGAGAAACGGTCCTAGAGCAGAATTTCCTAAGTCTGATGACCAACTGACTCCTGAGGAGAGGAAGTTAGTCAATCTAGATTATATTGCTAAAGACACACTATACAGTACTATTGATGATGGTGTGATGGGAATGATCTCTCACTGCAATACTACAAAAGAAATTTGGGATACACTAGCTATAATGTGCCAAGGCACAGATCATATCAAAGAAAACAAACTTTCAGTTGCAATTGGAAAGTTTTATAGTTTTGAAATTGAAGAAGGTGAATCTATTGACAAATTGGAAGTCAGATTCACTAGTATTATGAATGATCTAAATGCACTTGGTAAGAAATATCCACAGAGAGAAGTAGCATTGAAAATTCTTAGAGGTCTTTCTAAGAAATGGGATATACATGCAGTGGTGATTGAAAACACCAAAAACATGAATTCAATGCCATATCAACAAGTCTTCTCTGAGCTGAAGGCCTATGAGTTTGTAATTGATAAGAAATCCAAAAAGGCTGACAACAAAGATGATTCATCATCTAGTAAAAATGTGGCTTTTAAAGCCAAGGATAAAACCTGTAAAACTAGAGAGTCTGAGAACTCCCTTGCTAAAAATCAGGATGAGCTTGAGGATAAGCTAGCACTGATGGCAAGGAGGTTTGAAAGACTTAATAGTCGATATGGAAAATACAAAAACTATTACAGGAATCACAGGTACCAGAAGAAACCTGAGGACAGATCAACTGAGAAGAAGAAGGACCTGAAAGCTGAGGGATCTTCATCCAAAAGGAAGGACTCCAAGTCCAAAGAAGAAAGTGATCAGGATGATGATGCCAATAGATGCTATAATTGCCAAAAGAAAGGTCACTTCCAGTATGATTGTCCAGATCTGAGTGCTAAGGAGAAAAGAGAAAGGCAAGCTAAAAGAGACAAAAAGTTCTCTAGCAAAAAGGCCATGGTTGCAGAAGAAGAACATTCTGAGGAGGGATCTAGCTCTTCAGATGAAATATTCTCAGACAGTGAAAGTGATGACATATGTCTGATGGCCATTGAGGAGGTAAACTCTTCTTTCTCTGTTGTTGCTCCTACACTAGCACAAGAGTTGTCAAGTTCAACTGTAAACAGTCATTTTGACCTGATGGATTCTTTTGAGAGTCTAATGAAGGACTATGATGTTTTACAAGAACTGCTAAATGAAACTCAAGAGCAGAATAAAGACCTGAAAGCTGAAAATCTAAAATGGAAAGACTCTAGCAATACTGAAATCACATCTCAATTAATGGGAGCTACTGATGAACTGGATGTTCTGAAAGTACAACTCTCAGAGAAAGAGAAGTTGATAGTGACCCTAACTGAAAAGCTAGAGAAATCCACTGAAGAGATTCAGCTGATCAGGACTAAGTTCAATGACCTCTCTGAGAAGCATGAAACTCTACAGAACTGTGAGGATAGTGCACAGAAGAAGCTAACTCTATTGAATACTGCATCTAAAGTAATAGATGAAATTCAGAGTTACTAGAGATCCGCCACTATAAAATCTGGATTGGGATACATTCCAGGGGGAACCTTACAAGGTCATCTGAATGCTGCATCAAGTAGCAAGAAGACAATCTTTGTAAAACCAAATTGGCACCTACACTTCAAATCAAGAAATGCCCAAGGTTGTAGACAAGGAAAATGACCCATGGTTTCAAAAAAAACCGAATGATCGTAGGAAAGCCCAAACCTCGGTGAAGGCTAGAAAACCCGAGCACTCGATTGGAAAATTGCAGCAAGTACTTCAAAGCCTCAGCTAAGAATGCAAAACGAAAGGATCTGCCTTTGAACCATCGGAGGAATCTTGAGAAGAGAAACACTCACAGAGACATTCTGTTGAAGAGACCAAGTCCTCGATATCTTGAAAGACCCAAATTTCAAAGACAGCAACCTGAACCCCACTTGCCTAAGGATAAAGGTTACACGAACCCGAAGTCAACAAAGATTTGACCACCAGACCTGAAGCCAAAGCAAATGAACAAAAGACCAACCAAAGAAAAATTCAAAAGCCCATGTTCATGCTAAGGCTAGCACTCATACATGTGAAAGCGCTAAGGCACCCGAGTAGTAAATGTGTATGTAGATGTTTATGGAATCTGGATCGGACACTCTAAAGTGATTAGAGTTGTCGGGCATATTTGGATTCCGAAAGGTACAATTTAACCTTGTAGGACCCTACACAAATTGGGTACCTAAAAAATTGATCTGTTTTTTCGGGGAGGAAAACAAGGCACCGAGTTGATTAAAGATCACATAAGACCGATGAGAAGAGATGAAAAAAGCCCTCGATGTATGGTATCTTGACGGTGGATGCTCAAGACATATGACAGATTCAAGAAGATACTCAAAGTGACTATGTTGAACAAAGAGGCCCTCGAGATCACTTTTGGAGATAACTCAAGGGATGATCAAGGATATGGAACTTTGGAAATCGACTCGATTCATATCCATGGTGTTTCATATGTATCTGGATTGAAGCATAACTTGCTTTCAATAAGCCAATTTCGTGATAAAGGTTTTAATGTTGAGTTCTCTAAGAACTTATGTTATGTGAAAGATGATATGTCACGTAAAGAAAGTATTCTTGGTGGTACTAGAAAAGGAAATGTGTATCTTCTCGATCGGAGTTCAACTCCTAAAGATACATTTTTGGTTGCTAAAAGTTCCACAGATACCCAGTTGGTTATGGCATAAAAAGAATGAATCACTGAATTTCAAAACCTGAATAAGCTTGCAAGGTTAGCTCTTGTGAAGAGGGTTGCCTAATGAAGTGTTCAAGAAGGAACATATTTGTGATCGTGTAAAAAAGGAAAACAAATTAGAGCATCATTTAAAAGCAAAGTAGATGTTTTACCGAAAGAATACTTCGATTCTTGATATGGATCTTTTTGGTCCTATAACACCAAAGTGAACACTAATGGCGTGAAATACACATTGGTAGTAGTTGATGACTATTCAAGATATACTTGGGTCATATTCTTTTCAAGAAGAAAGAGACTCGAGATAAAGTCGCCAGAATTCATCGAAAAGGCTCAAGATTGAGAAAAAATCGAGTGTGGTCAAAATCGATCGACAAAGGAACTGAATTTATAAAACATATCATATCGATTATTGTGCAAAGAAATGGAATTTCTCATGAAACATCATTTGCAAGGACCCCTCAACAAAATGGTGTTCTTTGAAAGAAGGAACAGGACTCGAAAGAAGTGCAAGAAGGACAATGATAGTCGGGTCGATATTCCTAAAAGATTTTGGGTCAAGTATCAACACCGCATGTTATTCTCGAAACAGATCCATCTTGACCAAGAGTCAAGGCAAAACACCCTATGAGCTTTGGAATGAAAGGAAGCCTCTTGTTTCTTTTTTTTTCGTGTGTTTGGTTGCAAGTGTTTCATACACAATAATGGTAAAGATCGGTTGAAAACATTTGATAGTAAAAGTCGATGAAGAAATGTTCTTAGGATATTCTCAAGTCGAAGAAAGCTTTTAGAGTTTACAAATCAGAGGACTCTTATTGTGGAGGAAACACCTCATGTTTTTTTGATGAATCTACTTGTGTTCGGAAGAAATAGGAACATGATGCAGAAGAAATGACCAAGAGGATCACCAGATTAAGCACGAAAAAAGAATAACAAATCATCCATCGAACACGAAAAGAAGAAGTCGGTTACATTCTATGATTGGAGTGACTCGGACTCGAGATAAAGAAGTTCGGGATGGAACTTCGGGATGGTGAGACTCGGAAAGCCAATACACCAAAGGTGACCAATCTGAGCAGACACCGATTCGGACTCGGTATATGATGCCAATGAAGATGTGGTCACGGTGAGGCAAATTCGAATCTATCAACCAAAGGGGAACAAATGTCTCTCGATAATGTTTCGAATAGAATTTCCATCGAGGAAGATGATTCTCTTTCTCCTTTTCGTTGTTCCTCGAGTTTCTTGAATTAATCGAACCTAACATTTCAAATGTTGAGGATCTTTGTTGAAGGGGAACATCTAGAAGAAGATGGTTAGATAGTCATCCTACAAGTCGATTGTGGGTGATCTAACCTGAAGGTGTCAAAACAAGAAGGTTCCATGGTGAGAGTGCACTATTTCGCTTTCTATCTATAAAAAAAAGTCTAATCGAGATTGGTGAAGCTCTACAAGATTCTCATTGGATTCTTGCTATGCAAGATGAGTCAGATCAATTCTCAAGAAATGAAGTATGGGAGCTAGTAGATAGACCTGAAAGGCACAATGTCATTGGAACCAAGTGGGATTTTAAGAATAAAAGAGATGAAAACAACAACATTGTAAGAAACAAGGCAAGACTAGTTGCACAAGGTTATTCCCAAGAAGAAGGATTGGATTATGATGAAACCTTTGCACCAGTTGCAAGACTAGAAGCCATCGATTGTTTCTTGCATATGTTGCCCACATGAAGTTCATGATCTATCAAATGGATGTGAAAAGTGCATTTTCGAGCGGTGTGCTTAAAGAAGAGGTTTATGTAGAACAACCTCCACGGTTTCAAACAGAATGACCAAGTTTACAGGCTCAGAAAAGCTTTGTATGGTCTTAAACAAGCACCCAGAGCATGGTATGATACTCTTTCTCAGTTTCTTACTTACCATGGTTTTGTCAAAGGAACTGTTGATAGAACTCTGTTCAAGATAGAAGATGGGGAAGATATCTTACTGGTTCAGATATATGTTGATGACATCATTTTTGGATCTCCAAACCATCAGCTGTGTGAAAAGTTTTCTACACTGATGAAAGGAAAATTTGAGATGTCTATGATGGGGGAGATGAATTTCTTTCTAGGTCTTCAAGTGAAACAATCAAAGGAAAGAATCTCCATCAACCAGGCAAAGTACACCAGAGATCTGATTGCCAAGTATGGTGTACAGAATTGCAATGCAGTTAGAATTCCTATGAATACTAACTACAAGATGGATCCCGATTTCAAGGCAAATCAAGAAGTCATAATCGATTATAGAGGAATCATTGGATCATTGCTCTATCTCACGTGACAAGTAGGCCCGATATAACATTTCTTTGTTGGGATATGTGCAAGATACCAAGCTAATCCTAAGGCTAGTCACATGGAGGTCGCCAAAAGATCTTGAAGTATCTTAAGGGCACAGTGAATAGAGGATTACGGTATCCAGCTGATGATAACCTTGAATTAACTGGTTACTCAGATGCTGATTATGGAGGTTGCAGGATTGACAGGAAGTCCACTACAGGAACTTGTCAATTTCTAGGAAGTAAGCTGATATCTTGGTTTTCAAAGAAATGGACCTCAAAGAAGAGCAACCGATCTTCTTGAAGAAATTTGAATACATGGCTGCAGGAAGCTGCTGTGCATAGATTCTTTGGCTCATACAACAATTAAGGGATTATAAGGTTGTAGCCAATGAAGTACCAATATTTTATGACAATAATAGTGCCATTGCTATTTCACAAAACCCGGTATTGCACACCAGATGCAAGCATGTGGATATCATACATCACTTCATCAGAGACCATGTCGAGAAAAAGGACATAAGGATGGAGAAAATTCATACTGATAAGCAGAGAGTTGATATCTTGACTAAACCTTTGACTGAATCAAGATTTCAGGAACTTTCAGTTGAATTAGGGATGTTAGATCCAGATGTATAGAGTAAAATCTGAAAAATTGAAGATTTTCAGATGCATGAAGTTTTTCGAAATCTCTTACCGAGAAGCTCGGGATAAAATGGAAATCTCGAATCGAGTCTCGAGAAACTCAGATTCATTGAAGGTCAAGATTCAAGAAAGATCTTGAACCCATTCAAGACTTCGATATCATCTTGACATTTTATCAAGGTCAATACTCAGTAAGACTGATAGAGGGAAATTAGTCTGAAGAAGTAATGACTCATGACTCATTTATTGCTTAAGTGAAACTCAGTAATCATTCGCAATAAATACAAAACACCTGAGGAATGTTTTTGGGCGGGATCTTTGAAATTCCTAAAGAAGGTCAATAGTCATTCAATGCTCTGTTATATTTAATCCCCAATGAAGTTAAAATGGCAGCTTACTTTTCGGGAATCGACCTTTCGCATACCCGATTAATCGTGGATTAATCATAACCATTGCTTTTCACCTAACCAACATGAATCCCCACGATCTCAAGCTATTTAATCTAACCCTTCGTTCCCAAAATCCTCTGCAAAGAAAATCCCTTTGCCCAGAAAACCCTAAACCCTAAATCTTCAAATCTTCAAAATCTCAAATGGCCCCAACCATTTTTGAGAAATTAGCCGAGACAAATAAGCCATGGTACGAATACGTGGTGTCTCTGGAGAGCACGTCAAACGCCAAGCACGAAGAAGAAGCGCTCCACCTAATCCGATTGGCGAAACTGACGAACCTCGTCGCAAATCGACCAGAGGCGGAATACACCCGTGAGGTAATAGAGTTTGTTGTAAATATGGAAATCGATGAGGAAGATTGTATAGAATCTAAGATTTCTGTTTCGCATCTCGAACAATCGATGAAATATGTAGATTTTGTTCGAGAGCTCTATATTGTCCCGAAGCATTTGAATGATGTATTTGAGTTGTGCGATAGGTGAGATGATCCCTCATTGTATATGTTGGGACGGGAGCAGGAATATCTTGACAAGGTTGCCGAGAAACCTATTAAGTTTGAGGCAACTATGCACAAACGGCATCTATAGCCGAAATACAGAGTATTGATGGATATTGTGGGAAAGTGCATAATGAGTCGATCTGGAAGCTTCGAGCAGATCAGCACTCCCAAACTCCGACTGATGGCGGAGATTGAGGACTCACCCACCAAGGATTTCAATTGGCTGAAATATCTGATCAAGGTGGTGACTGAGCAAGCAAAGGTCATAAAAATGGAGGATGATGGGACAATATCTATCAAAGGCAGAATCCTCCATGCCACCAAAATTGCATTCATTCTGGAGATGTGCCGTGAGGAGGAGGATATTTTTGGCAACTCTACCCCATTCCCTAGGTCCAAAGTGATGTTCAAGCCCATTGCTGCGAAGAGGACTTTCAAGGGAAAGAAAGAGAAGAAAGTGGAATCACCGATTGCGGCTGCTGAAAAGGAAACCCAACAAGCCAGGGGGAAGGTGTTGTTGGAAGCCAAGAAGGAGCAGGGGTGAGAAATTGAAGAAGCAGAAAACCCTTGCTCCAAAACGCAAAAGGATGGTGGTTCTCACTGATGAAGATGAGGAAAGTGAGACTGAGGAGATTCAGCCTGAGAGCCAAACTGCTCAGAAATCGCCATTACATGTATTGGCTCAGGCTATCTCAAAGGCACAGGATCAAACTGAGGAGCAAGTCTTCTCTGAGGTACTTGAAATTTCACCGAGCTCAGACAAATTTTCTCAGGAAATTTTCCAAGGACCTCAGACCTCAGAGAAAGTTCAGATTCCCTCTAAGGATATGCCGGCTCAGACCACAGAAGATGCTTAGATCCCTGCTGAGGATATGCCCACTCAGTTCTCAGAGCAAGCAGATATTCCCACTGAGGAGGCGCCAGCTCAGACCTCAGAACCAAGTCATATCCAGACTGAGGAGCTGCCTGTCCAAACCTCAGAAGCTGCTGAGCCTCAGGAGCCGATGAACTTTGAAGAGCTCCTGAGTGAGCTGTTGAAAGACCCTTCCACTGAACCTGAGAGCCCGATGCTCAAGAAAGGAGAAGCTGAAGAGACCGAATGGCAAAGCAAGGGGGAACGGTTCATTCTTGACCGCTACCCTGAGCTGAGCTCATTCCCTGACCTCCAAGACATCTTCTTCAGATTGAGGTCAACGGTCTACATCCTCAACCAGACTCTTCCAGAGATGCTTAATATCGCTTCATTCAGAGGGAAAGACTGGTGGAACGAGGAGACAGCACTGAATTCTCAGGGTTCAGAAAAACCAAGCTCCGGATGAAAATTTCTGATTTTGATGAGCTTGTGAAGAGGAAGGTGGCTGAGAGAAATGCTGAAGTTGGTGCCCCGAGCACCATTGACAAATCTCAGGATGGGGACCAACAAGGGGATGATGAAAGTCAATCTCAGAAGGAGAAAGACTCAACTGATGTTGATCAGGCTGCTGTCGAACATCCTCAGACTGAAGTTAGCCTTCAGGTAACTTTTGGCACAATTAATAATTATGTCAGGTTTACTGAAGTTCCTACCTTTAAATCTGTAATGTCTGATATGCAGACTGAGGCTCAGGTGGACACCCAAGCTCAGGGTGAAGCCCCAGTTCAAACTGAAGCTCAGGTTCAGACTGAGACTCAGGATGAACAGCCAGCTCAGGAGGCACAGCAGACCAGTAATGCTCCTGAGATTGATCTCACCCCGGTGATGGAGAAATTGGAGAAGGTTGAGCCAATACTGAACAAAGTTGCTCAGATTGAAGAGGCATTGGCCAACCAAGCTTAGAAGATTGAGAAATTGAGTTCTTCTTCAGAACTGGTGCTGCTTCAGAGCTCTATGACAGAAAAGTTGACCTCCATGGAAGCAAAGCTAGAAAACAAGTTGGAGGGGGTCAAGGCTGAGCTTAATGCAGAGCTGAAGCAAAAGCATCAGGAGCAGACAAAAATTCTTGAAGCAAAGTTGGTTGAGAGGAATGAGATGCTAGTAAAGAACGCTGTTGAGGAAATGAGCTCAATACTCATGACCAAGATGACATACATGTTCAAGGAAGCTCTCTCAAGCCAATTTGCACATTTGTCTGAAGAGTTCTTTGTGGCGAAGAACCACCTTAGGCGGCTCGAGGAAGAGCAAGATCGGATGGCAGGGGAGATGCGGAGTGTCACCAAAGAACAATATCACATGGACACAGCACTCTCCAGGCTTCTGCCAGAGTATGGTTCCAAGAAGGCGGAAAGACCTGGAGCTGATCTCAGGCAATTATTGGAACATACTCTGAAGGGCAAGGTTGTTAAAAATGCTGAGAAGAAGATACTTGCCGAAGCCATGAAGGAGATTGAAGCCACTGAGAAGCTTAAATTCAAGAAGGTGGAGAAGCCAATCTACACTCAGGTTTCAGAGGAAACAATGCAGGAAGTTGCTATGGAGAAACTGAGTGGTAGAGGAAGGATTGGAACAAGCCAGGCCGGTGCTGATTTGCCCATCAAGAGAAAGGCCGTGGTGATTGAAGAGCCTGAGGGCAAGTGAGCAAAGGCTTCTAAGCCAGTCCAGAGGAAGCTGATATTGGGTACTGAAGATTCTGAGTCTGAGCCCAAGAAGAAAGTCTTCAATACTAGAAGCACTCTGAAAACACTCCAGATTGAACAAGCGAAGAAAACTGCTGCTTCTGTTTCTGGTGTACCAGTGATCAGAAAGAAAGCTGAAGAAGAGCAGAAAAGAAGGAGTGGGTTCAGAAGGTTCGCAAGCAAGAGGAGAGGGAGCACTAAAGCACAGAAATGGCCGCACGTTGACAAGTGGATGCCTATCCAGTTCAACGATGCGTGGGAAGAAATCAAGAGAACCTTCTGGTTCTACTATGATGTGCTCAGAGAGTGGAGAGGGGAGAGCTCAGATCCGAATGAGGCTTTCATTGATTATCTCCTAACCTTCTATCCGAAGTACCTTCAGAGTTGGATAAATCTTGCGGATGAAGCAAAGGTGCAGATAACCTCCCCTGGTCCATATGTGTACCCTCCTCCCAGGCTGGAGAATGGTCGTGTTAATGAAAAAGCCATTTCTCAGAAAATATCTCAGTATGCTGCTCAGTTACGTCTGACAGGGAACAGTCCGGATATCATCAAAGAAAGAGATGCACTGAAGAAGAGATATTACGGAATGTTCGACCTAGTAGTCCCTGCTGATGAGGTTGAAGAGCAGAGCTGAAGAACCGAATTGAAGAGCCGAGCTGAAGATCAGAAGATGAAGACTCAGAAGATTCATGTAATCTTTTATATTTTTTGTCTTTTTGATTTTGTTCAGATAAAGTTTCATTGTAACCTGTAACAGTCTACCTATCATCAATGAAAATTTATCATTTATGATCAAAAGATAATATCTCATTATCTTATTTACATGTCTTTTAAATTTGATATGCCTGAATAATGTCTATGAATTAACTGTGTGTTTAAGGGGGAAATTGTTTGGAAATTAAGTATTTGGTGATGAATCCTTTAAGAGATTCATTACTGAAGAAATTGTTGTGAGATTCCCTGTATGAAAATTATTGGGAGATTAATTGTTAAGAGACTCATTATTTTTTTGGGGGAAATTGTTGAAAATAAAACCAATCTTGTAATAGGATAAAAATGAAACCTGAGTATAGGTTAAGTATGTTTGTAACAAGATAGGTTTTGGCATCATCAAAAAGGGGGAAATTGTTGGGAGATGAATTTAATAAAGATATGATTTTGATTAGATCCCAAAACCCCTGAGTATGACATGTTCAGAATAATCTTGATAGTTAGTCGGGATTCGATTTTTAGAGTATTCGGGGATGTTATCTCGCAAAATGTATAGTCACAGATATAGATCGGGATAGGATCTCAAGATTTCGAAGAACTCAAGAAGTTTTCAAGAAAAAGCGAAGTTTCAAGATGAAACCGAAGTTTCAAGTTTCAAAGATGAAACGAAGAAACTAAAGACTCAAGATGAAATCGAGATATCAAGACTCAAAGATGAAACCGAGGAACTTAAGACTCAAAGATGAAGATTGAAGATATCGGTCAAGATATACATATGAAGACTCGAAGACTCAAGACTGAAGACCTCAAGACTCAAGATGTAAGATCAAGAATCAAGATCAAGAATATCAAGGCACAAAGAATTACTAAAGACTCAGTAATGTACTGAATGCTCAGTATAAACCTGAATGTTCCGAGGCACTGAACATATCTATCTGAAGGATGCAATACTGAGAAGATCGCGATTCCTTAGAAAGTTAGATATTGCCCAAGACATTCAAATGCGCAGAAAAAGGAACTAAGACAAAGTGTTGTTAAGGTTATATCACTCAGAGATTGTAACCAAAAGAGCCGTTGAGTTGTCTACCTTTAACTGGAGACAAAAGTCAAAAAGAGGAAGACAAAGACCTTTGCACCATACCCGAATCGACAAAATGATGTGTCATTTGAAAAAAGATGTCAGGAGTACTAAGTTCCAAACTGCAAAAAGTGAAGACCGGCTACATGAAAGGTTATTGCCTAAAACGTGTTAGGGAGTGTCAAACCCTAAATATAGCCGTTTCTCACACACCATAAGAGGAAACTCTCGGAGCTATCTCTCCAACGGATAGTTTTTCAAGAGTGACCTTGGTGTATGCCTATAAATACTTGTGACCTTCTACATTGAAAGGTTACGGGAAATTTGTAAGCAACTCAAGAGCTCAAACTTATTATCGCAAAGTTGAAGCACTCGAAAACCCAAGAATTTCCCAAGTGCTTTATATTGAAGAGAGCTCATTAAACTAAGCCTAGCTTGATAAGATATATCCAAAGCTTAGTCGAGATATCCTAGCCTTTGCATTGTTCTTTATTGTAAAGGATATCTCATCCTAGTTGGAAACAACCAAGAAACCCCAAACCCTTTAGAAGGTAGTTTGAGTGTGATTGTTGGTGAGATTGGAGTTGTAAAGAGTAAGTAAACTACGCGGAGTAGTCAGAAAGCTCTAGAGGTGAAGTTAGTAAGCTACAGAGGTAGTCTGAAAGCTTGTTTGTGTTTGAGTAAGTAAACTACGGAGGTAGTCAGAAAGCTTAAGGTCGGGTTGAGTAAGTAAACTACGTGGAGTAGTAAAGCTCAGTACGAAGTTGAGTAAGTAAACTACGCGAGGTAGTCGTAAAAGCCTCAAGGAAGTGATTAGTGAATTTCTCTCGAAGAGATCGGGAGAGTGGACGTAGGAGCTTGAATCTACGAACCACTATAAATTCTTTGTGTTCTTTGCTTTCGCTTTTGCTTTGCTTAACATTGCATATATTCTCAAAAGCATATTTTCACCGACATTTCGGTTGGAATCAATCCAATTGAAGTTGCATATAATTGAATCACAGCCTAATCACTATTCCATTAAAGGAAGGTTTTCAGCAAAAGCTTAAAACGAGTATAAACTAAGGGCCAACCATTCCGCACATCTGAGTAGCTAGAACAGATAGTTACCAAACTTAATTTACTCTTCTGAGGGTTCAGTAAGTTAGTTATCTGATCCAAGCAACTCAGGATCTCTGAAACTCAGGACTCAGTTGAGATTATCTGAGGTTTCGAAAGTAGCTTCAGGATCTTTGTCTCGAGAGACTTTGACTCGGAGAGCGATGGCTTCTCGAGGACCAAATCATCAGGACAACCTGACCCAAGCTGACCTCAGTAAGAAAAGTTTTAAAAACACTGAACACGTGTATTCCCCCCCATACACGTGTAAGACTCGTTTTCACCGGGACCAACAATGAGAATGTGCAGCCCCCCCAAGAGGGCTGCCCAGGGGACTGGACCCCCACCAAATAATAAACAGCAGGCCCGGAGGGGACATTCAGCAGGCCAACTGGCCTATGATCCGTCAAGGCACGCCTTGGTCCGCAACCGCCAGCTCCTCAGGAAACCGACGGGGTCGAACAACGTGTTTGACCGACTAGGCGACCTGGGGAACCAAAAAGCCCCATGGATCGTCGAAGATGAGGAGCAATCCGAGCCTCGGTGTGCCGATCAGATAGAGCATGACCTGGCCCTGGCGCTGAATCTCCACCACAATGACGTGCCGAGGGGATCGTCCGTGCATCGCGACGACCCGACAATGAAAGCAATAAAGAGACGGTCGCGGCGACAAGACAAAGTCGTGGGTACCGACCAAGACCTGATCCAACGGTGATGGAGTGTATGGAGAGTCGGAGTGGGCCGGTGGAGTCGGACCCTTTCCTCACAGTCCCTGACTCCCCGCTCGGAACTCTGGTCACCTTGGCGGCCATCCAAAGGAAGATTAATGTCGTGACCTTGGATCGCTACATTGGAAACACGGACCTGAGGGTCCATGTAGCGAAGTACAACTTGTACATGGCCTCTATGGGCGCCACTGATGCAACCAAATGTCTGCTCTTTTCTCTAACCCTGAGCGACCAGGCTCACCAATGGTTCACCTCTCTGCCAGCCCTGTCAGTGGACACCTTCGAGCAACTCGCTTGCCTATTTTTGACACACTTTACTACCCCGGGCGCTCGACCGGGTGACCCAGCAAATACCGATGAACACTCACCAGGGGGATGCAGAGTCTGATTAGTCCTATATTGAGAGGATCGACAAGCTGATCTTGGAAGGAGATCCCATTGGGGATGAAGCAAAACTAATGGGGGCCGTCTCCGGCCTCAAGAAAGGAACCAAACTCTGGCGCGCATGATGGCTGATTACCCTACTAGCTACGCCGACTTCTGAAGACGGGCTAGCGACCTGATACACGCAGCGGAGCTCTTGGAATCCCGACTCTCTGAGGCTAAGGAGGCCACCGAGCCCAAGAAGAGTTCAAAGAAAGCCAGCTCGCAGTATAAGCCGCCCGGAAGCTTCAAGCCATTTGAAGAAAGCATTCTGGTGAAGTTAATGGATGCCCTAGGCATGAATTCCGGGCACATTTTCACTCAGATCCGGGAGTGGGAACTGCTCCTCCCGTCTCGCCCAGTAAAGAATAATGGCAAACAGAACCCCAACAAGTATTGCCACTTTCATGAACAGACCGGGCACTATACCAGTGAGTGCAAGGACCCTGCTTGACGAGTTCATCAGGCGACCTCAGAAGAATGGGAACCAGGCCCCGCGAGGTCATCAGCAAGGAGAGCGCGTCCACAGGAACAACAACCAAGGAGCGGGGTAAGGGGAGCGACCTGTCCCGCCCATGCCTGAAAATGCGGTAGATCGAATGATACACACTCTCTCCCCCCTAGGGATGGTCGGGGGGCTAGTCTCCAGCTCCTCCTCCAAGCGGAAGATGAAAGCCGAAATAAGGGAGATTGAGAATGCCCGGAAGATGGTGTTACCCGTCCTCGCCTTGGGGGAGGAGTCCAGCACGATCGAGTTCGGAGAAAAGGACAAGTATGGGGTGGTTTACCCCAATGTCGACCCCCTGGTGATCCGGGCCAACATCATGGGAACTACCGTGTGCTGACTCCTGGTCGACGGGGGTGCTTTCTGTAACATACTTTTCAAGAAAACCCTAGACCAGCTCGGGGACTATGATGCCTATATCACCCCGTGTGACCACGTCGTGAAGGGGTTTGGTGATGCTACTGTGAGGCCCACCGGGATGATCCGACTGGCCGTCGAGCTGGTCTCCACTCTGAATAGCGAAGTTAGGGCAACTAGGCTGTTAGATTTTCTAGTAGTCGACCTCCCCAGCTCCTATAATGGTTTCTTGGGGAGGCCGTTTGAACATGAATTCGAGGCTGCGTCCTCTACTTTTTATTTCTGTGTACAATTTCAAACCAAGAGTGGGTTGGTTGGCACCGTAAAGGGCGACCAAGTTGATGCGAGAGGTTGTTTGATTTACTCTTCGTCTCCTTCAATTCTGCACTAGTACCTGTCAAACAAACACTTGTAATAGATACCAATGAATAGAACGAAGAATTAAGTGAGACAGGGATAAACAGAAAAAGAACCTACAGCGACCTCGACCTAAGAATAGGGCACGAGCCTGATGAATTCCTTATCGAGGCCGAAATCGACGATCCCCGACAAGACGGCCCCAGAGCCATCCCGGGGGAAGAGCTAGAGAAAGTCAAGGTCGATCCAACTCGCCCGAATCTGGAGGTCATTATCGGCTCCAAGATTTCGAACGACCTGAAGGGGAAAGTCATTGACTTTCTCAAGAAGAACTTAGATGTCTTCGCCTGGTCGCACAAAAACATGGTGGGGATCGATCCAGAGATCGCGTGCCATCGACTCCACATTGATCCATCCCGGAAGCCGGTTGCTCAGAAGAGGTGAAAATTTGGCCCTGAGAAGTATGCCGCCTTGGCGGAAGAAGTAAAGAAATTGCAGGATAACGACCTGATCATAAAGGCCAACCAACCACAGTGGGTAGCCAATGCAGTATTGGTAAAGAAATCCAACGGGACCTGGCGGTTATGTATCGACTTCACCTACCTCAACGAGGCCTGCCCTAAAGACTTCTTCCTGATGCCACATATCGATCACCTGATAGATAATACGGTCGGACACGAAATGATGTCATTCATGGATGCTTTCGTGGGATATCACCAAATAGCCATGCACGAACTAGATCAGCACCACACCTCGATTCTGACGGAAAAGAACCTATATTGCTGGAAGAGAATGTCGTTCAGCTTAAAAAACGCAGGGGCAACATACCAAAGGCTGGTCAATCACATGTTTGCCGACCAGATAGGGAAGTCGGTAGAAGTCTATGTCGACGACATCATCGTCAAAAGCCTAAAAAGAGAAGACCACCTGCTTCACCTCGCGCAGACATTCGAAATCCTTAGAAAATTCAGAATGAGACTCAACCTCAAGAAGTGTAACTTCGGAGTGGAGTCGGGGAAGTTCTTGGGACACTTGGTCAGTAAGAGGGGCATCGAGGCGAACCAGGGAAGGTTAAAGTTGTACTAGACATGGGGGCACCCTGAAATGTGAGAGAAGTTCAGAGACTCACGGGATGCCTGGCTGCCCTGAGCAGATTCATCTCCCGGATGGGGGACAAATGCAAACCGATGTTCAACATGATTCGTAAGAAGGAAAAATTCAAATGGACACCCAAAAGCCAGGACGCTTTTGAAAAAATCAAAGCTTACCTGACGGATGTGAGCATACTGTCCAAACCTGTTCCAGGAGAGAAGTTGTTCTTGTATCTCGCGGCTTCGGAGACCGTCTTGAGCGCGGTACTGGTCCGAGTAGAAGGTCCGGTTCACCTGTCCATTTACTTCGTTAGCCAGACATTGAACGAGACGGAGCAATGCTACCCCTCGCTAGAGAAGCTGGCATACGCATTAGTCATGAGCGTGAGAAAACTAAGACCGTATTTCTTCGACCATCAGGTCGAGGTTCTCACTTCCCTACCACTGCTGAATGTACTCCACCATCCGGACACTTCAGGCCGATGCCTCAAATGGACCATTGAGGTCGGGCAGTACGGCGTAACCTACGCGCCACGACCTGCCATCAAGGCTCAGGCACTGGCCGACTTTCTAGTAGAGCTTACGTTCCCGACAGAAGCGGGAAGTTCAGGCAGCTTACCGTGGGAGCTTTTCGTGGACGGTGACCTCTCACAAGTCGGGTGCCGGGGTGGTTTTATTGAGCCCTGGGGGTATCTCATTCCAGAATTCCATTACCTTCGATTTTCCCGCGACAAACAATGAGGCCGAGTATGAGGCTCTCATCAGCGGCCTGGAAATGGCAACAACCATGGGGGTCAAGAGATTGCAAGTTCATACCGACTCCCAACTCGTGGCCTGCCAAGTTTCGGGGGAATACGAGGCTAGGGACGACAGGATGGCGGCCTATCAGGAGGTTGTGAAAACACTATACGTGAAGTTCAAGCAGATCCATGTCCAGCTGATACCGAGAGAGTGGAACTCGCGAGCCGATGCTTTAGCCAGGTTGGCGACCTGTGAGGGATCACCAGATATGAAGGATGTCACCATCACGACACTTCCCCACCCATCCACCGCGCAAGTAACCGTAACAACATTAGAAAACCCGGTGTCGAACTGGATGACACCCATCATGGAGTATTTGATAAGCGGACTATTGCTGCCTGATCGCGTCCAGGCTCGACAGTTGAAGTTGCGGGCCACCCATTACACAATGATCGGCGGGGAGTTGTACAAGTGAGGCTTCGGTATACCCCTACTTCGATGTATAACACCCGAACAAGGTCAAGTCATCCTGCGGGAAATACACGAAGGGGCATGCGGAAACCACACTGGGGGGAGTCGCTGGCCCACAAAACCACAAGGCAGGGATATTTTTGGCCAACCTTAAGGGTCGATGCCATCGTCTTCGTCCGTAAATGCACAAATGTCAGATTTATGCCCCCTCTATCAAGGTCGCACTTGAAGAACTCACGAGTATCCTCAGTCCTTGGCCCTTTGCAAAGTGGGGGATAGACATCATTGGGCCACTCCCAACGGCCCCAGGATCGGTCAAGTATGCCTTAGTAGCGTTGGATTACTTCACAAAATGGGCCGAGGCTGAGCCACTGGCAACCATCGACCAAGATCATGTCATCAGGTTCATTTGGCACAACATTATTTGCAGATTCGGACTGCCTCAGGCCATCATATTAGACAACGGGAAGCAATTCGAAGGTACGAAGATCGACACCTTCTTCAAAAAATGGAAGATCACAAAGCTATTCTCCACCCCATACCACCCCCAATCGAATGAACAGGTCGAGGCCGTGAACAAAATTATAAAGCACACGCTCAAGGCCAAGATCGAAGGGGGGAAAGGGAAATGGGCTAGCGAGCTACCAGATGTGCTATGGGCGTACAGAACAACCTGCAGGAATTCAACGGGCGAAACCCCTTATTCACTGTCCTTCGAAACTGAGGCAGTGGTGCCTGTGGAGGTCGATGTCCCAACTTTCCGGACTAGCCAAGTTGCTTTCGATCACAACGATGAGGCCCTGGAGAAGAACCTCAACCTACTCGAAGAAAAGCGATTAGAGGCTAATATGAGAAATGCTAGATACAAGCAGAGGTCTGAGAAATATTACAACTCTAAAGTATGAGTTCGACGCTTTAAGGTCGGGGACCTAGTACTGAAGAAGATACTCGGAGACTCAAAAGGTGCCCTCGGCCCCAATTGGGAGGGCCCGTTCCAGATATCGAAGGTCCTACCAAACGGAGCATACGAGCTCGAGAAAGCAGATGGGATCAAGGCTCAATATCCGTGGAATGTAATTCATTTGAAAAAATTCCACCAGTAGATTTAGGTCCTTGTATCGATCAAGCCGATGTAAACAAGTATTTGTAGTAACAACAATTCTCTCTTCTTTTTGAAATGTAAGATTCCTGTGTAAACCAAACGGGTCGCATGAAAAAACATATGATCGATGAAATGCATACCACATGAAAGACATGATCGATAACATGCAGGTCGCATGAAAGACATGATCGAAAACATGTAGGTCGCATGAAAGACATGATTGATAACGTGCGAACCCGAGGTCCGACTTTAGAAAGACTGGAGGCGAGGTTGCCACCCTAGCGGTGCGGTCATCCCCCGACTTTATAAGATGGCTACGCAAATGTCCAAGAAACAAGTCGCATACAAAATAAGACGACAAGGACTAAGCAAAAGTCGCATAAGGAAATCAAGTCAACACAATGAAGGAATTAAAAAGGAGAATTTCATTAATAAAGACACGGAGGTCGGGGAAAACCCTATTACAATAGACCCAAAGGTCGGTAAAGAGAGCATTCCAATACAATACATTTTTTGGAATTGAGCTAGCGACTTGGTCTATACCACAGAGCCACTTGAACTAGCGACTTGGTCTATACTACATTGCTACTGGGGTGGCATCTCTCAGACGCGGAGGTCGCTGAGGAAGATGCTGCAAAACTATCAGAAAAGAATGTTACAACATCCTTGGAATGTCAGATGCTGCAATGGGGCTTCTCGTGTGAGCAAGCACGAGTGCCATCTTTACGACGCAAAAAACTCAAGGGATTGTGAAGGGCATTTTGGCATGATCGGATTCGCATTAAATCCGTATCGCGTATCAAGAGGGGCCCATCACCATTAATCCCGTTCCCCCAATCAACGCCCAAGACACCGTGAGTTAGGGGCCCCGCCGTCACGACAGCGGCGGATCCGCCGCCCGGGTAACAACATAAATTGGCAATGGCTGTATGGCCACCCTCCGGTGAAAGTAGAATCCGAGATGGAGGAACCGCAAAGATGGTCCGAGTGCCGAAAATAATGAGCACAGAGCCAGAGAGGCTTACTGACCGAAAGGGTTTTAAAACGAGAAGATCACCGGAATCGCCCATAGTCGGAGCTTGGAGGCGAAAAGTGGGGAGATCTGAGAGGGACAGTATGAGTTTTCAGTGTGAAATACCCGCCCTATTTATAGATGGAGGGTGGGGGTCAAGTTGCAGTTTCCAACTCTCTAGGGCCCCATAAAAAAACCGGCGGTGAACGTGGGGCGCGTGGACAGAACGCGACTTTTGGTTGGGCCAATTTATGGTGCCGCGCACCACCTAATACCCAGGCCATCATTGAGGATCTGTCAACCGTCACACCGATTCAGAAAATCGAGACAATATTTTGCCTCCCCGAGGAGGAGATGTCGGCGTAGGTACATTTCCCAAGTCCGACCTGCCAAAAGTTGATAAGTGTACGAGTTCAAGTCAAGGTCCCGAAGCGAGCTCGCGACCTCATCTTGAGGGACAATTTTTGTACGGGGAGATAACCCGACCTAAGGAAGGCTTGGGATTGGGTAATCTCATTTGTAACTTGTTATCCGGCTTCGTCCAGCTTGTTGGGATTATACTAAAAAGTATGCTTTTTACTTTGTATAATCGAAATTGAATTTCTAGACTTATTTACTGAAATAAATTGTTTATCACTGATGCTTTAAATATGATTGAATGTTACATATATTTACTGCATAACTGTTCAATAATTCGTACGTGTTACATTGTAGTTAATTTAGTGATACCAGATCACAGAAGATTAAATTAATAGTCCCTTGTAACTATAAGTACGCCATTCACGACCTAGATGGAAATGAACAACCCATCACGAAAGGTTGAGGTGTAAGGCTCAGATTGGTTTGTCTTGACCAAGAGATTACACTAGTGCATGACTGATGCGCTGAATAGGACCTACAGGAGGATAAATTCTTCATAACTGAACAAGGAAGAATTAGACCTCAGTGGTTCGTTGTTTCTTAACCTTCGTCCCTTAAATAGGATCACGTGGGATTGGTAACTATTGCTTTGACTTATCATGGGTAGCGAATCAGAGAGATTCAATACTCTTTATCTTGGGCAATATTATTGGTCACATGTGATTGCTAAGATTTAATACGAAGAATCGTGTGCAAGTACGCTTGCTTGATTTGCCCCCTTGGGAGGTTCATAAGTTTTATCATACCAAATCTTGCAAGTGGAATTAGTTTTCGGTATGGATAATAATGTTGAACCGTTCCTCGACCAAGGACAAAAGATATTAATTAACGAAAAGCTATTTCAGTGGCTTGAATTAATTAATGGGCTAGATAATCTTAAACGCGGGAAATAATGACCTGGAGCCATATTGACTGTAATATGGGTTAAGATGGATAGTGCAATATTAATTATGTAGTGGGATTAATTAATATTTATGGGCTTGAATTATATTGTGGCTCAATATTAGATATTCAAGATCCATTGGAAGGTCCAATCTTAATTCTCCTAAAGGCCCCCTGAGTAGCCCAACAAATAGTCCAATAACTGAAAAGGTGATTAAAATAAAATAAATATTGTTGCTTAATTTTTCCTAATTATTTCGAAATTTATGGATGAAGTTGGGGGAAAGATTTTCTTTGAATTTTGTTATGGAATGAAGATATGTATTCTTGGAATACAAGATTATCTCATTAAATTCCAGAAATCTCCCACATGGTTTATCCATATGAAATTTTCGAAAAAGATGAAAATATAGGGCAAGAAAGATTTTCTTGATTTTCTTGAAAAGATATTATGGAAGATATGTATTTCTTGAAATACAAAAATATCTCATAAATTCAAGAAGATCCAAATCTTGGATTCTTGCAAGGCATATTTTCGAAAAATCCATATATATGAGGAGGTGAATTTTTTGTGGAATATTTTAATTATGGGAAAAAGAATATAGGGGATATATTCAAGATTTCTTGGTGACCAAGAAAAGTCTTTTCCCACATTGATATTTCACTAAAAATTTTGACACCCCCTCTCCTATAAATAGGGGATGATTAGTTCATTCCCAAGTACAATTCCATGTGCTGGAAAAATTAGCAAATCCACATAAGTGGTGCAACAAAGTTTATTTTTTCCTTTTGTTAATTGTTCGACAAGTGTTCTTCCACCGGATAGTTGAGAAATGGCTAAGGGAATACTTGGGAAGTCCTTTTGGTTAGTCCGTCCAACCGAATTCACTGCCATCCCGAGAGGTACGTTCACGAAAACCCGTAGATTCCGCATGCGTAGGTTTTACGTGGCCTTTTATATGCATGATATGTTGTTGCAATTATTATTTGAATTAATATAGGATTAATTCATGCTAGTAATAATTAATTAATTAAATTTGTATTTAAATATTCACCCCGAATAGATCTGTGCAACTCATTCCCCAACAACTGGTATCAAAGCCACGGTTTCGGGCTCTGAATTTTTTAAATTGTAATTTAATTTGCGGACATTAAATTTGAAATTGGATAGTAGAACCGTTAGATACATTTTGCGGTATCCAATTGTCATGGATTTTAATGTGTTTATGCATGCATATAAACCGTGGTTTTTAATTGATTCGATTCGGATTTGTTTTTGCCTCGTGAGAAAATCCACGAGTAGACTAGGATTTGTTTGATTTGATCAATGTAATATACTAGTCTAGATCTAGGTTTATTTATTTTTGTAAATTAAATTATAACCGGATCGGGAACGAAGAGACGAAGAATTAAAGGGCGAAATCGAGAACAGTGTTGGCGCGGGGCCTTGGCCGGCACGCACGGGCGCAGGGGAGGGTGGGCCGGTGCGAGAAGAAAGAGAAGGGGCCGCAAGACGGGCGGGCGAGCCTCCGCCGAAGCGGATGGGGCGGATGACGCTGGGGCGTGCTGGGCGGACCGGATCTGTGGCCGCGAGGACGCGGGCGAAGCGATGCTCGCAGATCGCGCGTGTCGCCGCCGAGATCTGCTTGACGCCCGACACTGCCGAGGCATCCGAGGCACCGGCAGCAAGGCCCGGCGGGGCGATCTTGCCGAGAATTCTTCTAGCCAAGTGGCCGGCCGGATGAGGGCGTGCATCCCGGCTGCGACCTGCTTGGCGTGGCGTTTCGAGACGAAGTATTTTTCGAGACGAGCGAGTGGGAGAAATTCCAGACGTGTTTCTTCAAAATCAAGTCAAGAAAAATCAAACCATGACAGTTGGATAATTTGTGCCCAATATGTTTATTTTTCTGTTTTGCTTGATTTATTTGTGCTATCTTATGCTTTATTTAATTTGTTTAAATGTGTTTGCATTAGGGTTGCCAAATGAAAAAATCTCACCTTCAAAATTACTAAGCATGTTTAAATAATTAATTGACAATTTTATTCCGGATAATAAAATTGAATTAATTTTGACCTCCATGATTTATTTATTTGTGAATTCTTTTGGAGAAATTCCCCCCACGAGACGGTCAAAAGATAGCTTTCACATGAATGAATTCCAAACGGATGATTGTGGGTTATTACTAGTGGCGACGATGACCCTTCCCACGAGGCTCGGTCAAAGCGAAATAGTAATCTTGTATTTAATCATGGTTATTACTTAGGTATAAAATTGATATGCATATACTTCCCAGAAGTCCCTGTCAATTTTATATTGGTCAAGTGGGAGCCAACTATTAATCTGGATATTAAAGGTTTGTAACTGTTCTTGTTTGTAACCTGCTTGAATGTGTTTAAATAATGACCCACCCCACGTGGCTTATTTAAACTGTTTTGAGATGTTGGTTGATGCATGTTCATATTTTTTTGAGATTTTAATATGATGCATGTGATCGAACCTTGTGATATACTCGTGCTATTGCATATAGTTGTTTATTTCAGTTCAGCATGTCGTTACCTTTTAATCCACTGTTATTATACTTAAAGTCAATACTATATGGAAACTATATTGATTGAAAAAATTATAATTGTCCTAACTGCACAAAAGCACAAGTGGATTTTGACACACAAAAATCAGATGAGCCAACTGACGAGTCAAAACATGCGGGACTCGTCAGATCACCTTGCGAGAGATGTCGTCGCTGAAAAAGGTGGAGGGCAAACCCGTAAGGGATTACGTCCTCAAAATAGATGGCCCATCTGAACAAACTTGAGATTCTGAGTGCAGATTATGATCTGGAGACTCAGATGAATTTGGTACTTCACTCTCTGCCCAAAAAGTTTTTGAGCATTTTGGCCTCGCTAGCTAATTTGTTGCAAGCTTTTGGTCTCGGCAGAAATGATGATAAGGCACCAAACTCAAGCTTTGACGGCAAGCGGTCTGTCTTCATCTTCTAGGCCAAGGGTAGGCAAGATAAAGAAGAGGACCAAAGGCCATAAGCAATAAAACTCAACTATTGCCAAGGGCAACGGTAAGATGAGGAATGCTTGTTGTGTCAAGGAAAATCCAAAGAGGAAGTGCTTAAGCTGCTGTGAGAAAGGACAATGGAGGTTTTGCCTATTCCAACCCCAAAAGGGACGGAAAGAAAGGTAATTCTCACGCACTAGTTGTTGAAACTTGTTTAGCGGCGTATACTTCTCATTCGTGGGTGGTTGATACGAGATCCACTAATCATGTTGGCTTCACGGGTTCTAAATGATCCAACAACTTAGTGGGAGTGAGATCCTCATCACACTGGGCAACGTTACGAAAGTAGAAGACATTGCAATGCTACGTAAGTGGCAGATATTGCAATGCTACGATAGTAACGATTATTGCAATACTACGCAAGTAGCAGACATTGCAATGCTACACGAGTGGCAGTTGAAGCAGTGGGAGAAGTGCACCTATCTTTTGAAGATAAAGTTTTTTTGAGATTATCTTTATGTTCCCAGTTTTAGAAAGAATTCACTTTCAGTTTCTAAAATTCGATTAAAGGACATTAAGTTTCTTCTAATAAGAATGACATCATTTTTTAAATGATGAGTGTACCTGTTACGGGACATTGATAGAAAATCTCTATACAATTAACTGTGCACACCACTCACGAAATGCATCCTATAACACATCAACTATTTCCGATAAAAGAAAGCGTGAACGAAATACTTCTTTGGCATCTAAGATTATGTCATATAAATCCAAAGAGGATCCAAAGGTTGGTGAAAGACGGTTCACTAGAACTTCTCCAAGTTGAACTGTTTCCAACCTGCGAATCATGTTTGGAGGGTAAAATGACCAAGAGGGCATTTGGAGCCAAGGGGAATAGGGCCAAAGAAGTGTTAGAGATCGTTCACACAGATGTATGTGGTTCAATGTCAACCAAAGCAAGAGGAGGTTATGAGTAATTTTATTGATGATTACTCAAGGTACATTTTCCTTATGAAGCATGAATATGAGCCCTATGAGAAATTCTAAGAATTTAAGGCTCAAACAGAGAATCATAGGGAAAAACGTATCAAGTCTCTACGATCTGATCGTGGAGGCGAATACCTCAGCGATGTGGTTTTGAAATACTCATCTGATGAAGGGATTGTATCCTAGCTCACTGCACCCGGAACCCTTCAACAAAATGGGATTGCAGAGCGAAGTAACATAATTCTTTTGGAAATGGTTAGATCAATGATGAGTTATGCAGATCTTCCTGAGTCGTTCTGGGGTCATACCTTGGAAAACAGCGACTTACATTCTGAACTTGGTGCTATCCAAATCAGTTCCCAAAACCCCAAAGAATTGTGGACCGGGCGCAAGCCTAGTATAAGACACATGAGAACTTTGGGGTGTTCGGCCTACGTGTTGGACAAGGAAACCGGTAAATTGGATCCTCGATCAGAATTAAGGCTGTTTTGTAGGATACCCCGAGGGAACAAAAGGGTGTATGTTCTATAGTCCCGAAGATCAAAAGGTGGACATCCGCACCCACTTTAGATTTTGGAAGAAAACTATATGAACCAAAGAAAACCCAGAAGTGAGATTACCTTAAATGAGCTTAGAGGGCAAACCTCAATGCCAACTGTACTAGATGATATATCAAATGATACGCTTTATTCAAGAAGATCCAAATTTTGGATTCTTGCAAGGCATATTTTTGAAAAATCCATATATATGAGGAGGTGGAATTTTTGTGGAATATTTTAATTACGGGAAAAAGAATATAGGGGATATATTCAAGATTTCTTGGTGACCAACAAAAGTCTTTTCCCACATTGATATTTCACTAAAAATTTCGACACCCCCTCTCCTATAAATAGGGGATGATTAGTTCATTCCCAAGTACAATTCCATGTGATGGAAAAATTAGCAAATCCACATAAGTGGTGCAACAAAGTTTATTTTTTCCTTTTGTTAATTGTTCGACAAGTGTCCTTCCACCGGATAGTTGAGCAAGGGCTAAGGGAATACTTGGGAAGTCCTTTTGGTTAGTCCGTCCAACCAAATTCACTGCCATCCCGAGAGGTACGTTCACGTAAACCCGTAGATTCCGCATGCGTAGGTTTTACGTGGCCTTTTATATGCATGATATGTTGTTGCAATTATTATTTGAATTAATATAGGATTAATTCATGCTAGTAATAATTAATTAATTAAATTTGTATTTAAATATTCACCCCGAATAGATCTGTGCAACTCATTCCCCAAAGCTGGGGCAGGACGGGAGGTGGCTTTGGAGTTTCGGGAGGTCGCCTGCGGCCTGACATAACAAGAAGGTCGCGGTGTGACTTGAAAGAGCCAGAAGTCACGGTCGAAGTGGTCACAACTTCGGTTATAGATATATATGGACAAGATTCGGGCAGTTATGGTGAGGCAGATTTCTCGGGATGTAACCAGGGAAAGCATATCCATGAGCGCGACTTGCGGAGCAAGGAAGGAAACCCTGATCAGCCCACGAGAGAAAGCCCACAAAGACTGTAGCCCTAGATTTATGTCTATAAATATCACTTGTAGTGTACGTTGTAAAGGATCAAACTTTTAGTACTCTAGGCTTATATTATACAGTAAAAATCCTGGCTTGGTGCCCCCAGACGTAGTCTATTTCAAAGACGAACTGGGTAATCGAATCACTTGTCATTCACTGCTCTCGCCGTTATATTGATCGGAACATTACTAAGTTGTTTGCTTGTTCGCCGGTAACAAAATCGGGTACAACATGCTATTTATGAGTTATGTAATAAGGGGGAAGATCCTACTATGTATATGGCTGGCAAAGAGCAAGAATACTTGGATAGAATTTATATAGGTTCTGTCAAGTTTGAGGCGACTCTGAACAAGAAGCACTTACAGCCGAAGTATAGAGTACTTCTGGACATTGTAAGAAAATGCTTGATGAGTGGTTCTGGAAGTCATGAACACATCAGCAAGCCGAAGTTGCGATTGATGGCTGCAATTGAGGATTCACCCTTAAAAGATTTCAACTGGCTGCAATATTTAATAAATGTGGTTAGTGATCAGGTCAAACACATCAAATGGGATGGTGATGTAGTGAGTATCAAAGGGAAGATCCAGCATGCCACAAAGATTGCTTTTATTTTGGAAGCATGCATAGAAGAGGATGACATGCTTGCCAAGAGCAATGAATTTCCCAGAAATCGGATTATGTTCAGGCAGAAGTCTCAAAAAGGGCAAAGAAAATTGAAGGAAAAATCAGTTGAATCTCAGGAAGAGACGACTCAAGAGGAGACTGCTGAAGAAGAGACTGGGGAAGATGTTCCGTCTCCTACCCATGTTCAAACAAGAAGGACGAGACAAGAACGTCAGAAGGTCACTGAGTCCAGCTCAGTTGAAGAAAAGTAAGAAAGAGGAAAGACCCTTCTGAAGTTAAAAAGGGAAGCCGGAGAAAAGCTGAAAACTAAAGCCTTGGCACCTCAGAAGAGGAAAAGGCTTCAGACAATTGCTGAAAAGGAGGCCGATGAAGCTGAGTTCGAAGAAACTCAGACTCAGGCTCAGGTTGAAATGAAGTCCCCTCTTCAGGTACTGGCTCAGGCAGTCAAAAACATTGGAGAACAAGAAGCTGAAGAGGAGAATGTATTTTCAAAAGTAATGGAAACCTCTCTTGGAACAGATAAGATTTCTCAAGAAATCTTCAAAGGGGCTCAGAAAATTCCTGAAGAAAGCCAACCTCAGGTTCCACCAGTTCAATCCTCAGAACAGTCAGAAGCTCAGGAACTTTTGAATCACAATGTTCTCCTGAATGAACCATTCCTTGACCCCTCAGATCTTCAAATCATCCAAACTAATATGACTATTCCTGAAAGCCCTCCAACTTTGAAGAAGGGAGAAGCGGAAGAGACAAAGTGGCGAAGCAAGGGGGAACGGTTTGTGTTAGACAGGTATCCTGAACTCTCAGCATATCCTGACCTTCAGGATTTATTCTTAAGACTCAGAACGACCGTCTACATTCTGAACCAATCACTTCCAGAGATGCTGAGCATTGCCTCCTTCAGAGGAGAAAAATGGTGGAGTGCTGAGACTGTTGCCCTGACAGAGTTCTCTGGGTTCAGAAAGACAAAACTCAAGATTAAAGTTGTTGAGTTTGATGAACTGGTCAAAAAGAAGCTATATGAAAGAAAGTCTGCTGAGGTCGGTGAGCCAAGTTCGAATGATGCAGGAGGTGAAGATGGTCAACAAGGTGGAGAAGAACAGCACGAAGCTGAGAAAGAAGCTGAGAAAGAAACTGAAACTGAGAAGGAAGCTGAACCAGAACAAGCTACTGATACCCAGATTCCTTAGACTGAAGTTAGAACTCTTCAGGTACCTTTTGGCACTATTATTACTTATGCCAAAGTTACTGAAGTACCTATCTTTAAGTTTGTTGATTGTGGTATGCAGACTGAGGCTCATTTGGAGTAATCTGTACAAGTTCCAGAGATTGATTTAACTCCAATCCTGGATGAGCTAAAGAAAGTTGAGCCAATGATGGTTAAGACGACTCAGGTGGAGATGATGTTAGCTGATCAATCTCATAAGATGGAGAGACTGAGTTCATCTGATGATGTACATCAAGTCCAGACTGGACTTTCTGATAAGATTGCTGCTCTCGATGTGAAACTTGATGGAGTTGGAAGAGAGCTAGCTGAGAATTTGGAGAAGAAGTACCAGGATATAACTACTTACCTAGAGGCCAAGCTGACTGAGAAGAATGGACACATGATCAAATCAGCTGTTGAGGAAATGAGTACTCTGCTCATGACCAAGATAACAGAAATGATGCATGAAGCATTCTCAGCACAGTTTGCCCCACTTTCGAATGAAGTATCCATGGCCAAGAACTATTTGAAAAGATTGGAAGATGAACATGATCATTTGGCAGGTGAAGTAAGGAGCTTGGGAAAAGAACAATTCCATATGGATGCTGCACTATCTCAGATTCTCCCAAGGTATGATG
This sequence comes from Stenogyne calaminthoides, assembly GCA_037126765.1. Classification (NCBI taxonomy): domain Eukaryota; kingdom Viridiplantae; phylum Streptophyta; class Magnoliopsida; order Lamiales; family Lamiaceae; genus Stenogyne; species Stenogyne calaminthoides. The sequence continues at coordinate 32,977,578 of JBBCBC010000007.1, read as the reverse complement.
CCAAAAAGGGGGAAAGGACATCCCACTCTTCAAAGGGTGAGTTGGATAAGTTGTTGGCACAAACCTTGGAGAAGAAAGCTCAAGAAGAAGCAGAAGCAAAGAAGATTCTGGTGGCACTGAGTGAGATTGAAGCTACTGAAAAGCTGAAATTCAAAGAAACTGGAGAACCAGTGTTCACTCAGACTAATGAACAAACTACTCAAGAAGTTGTTGATGAAAAGATGCTTCAGAGAAGAGCCACTGAGTCAAGCAAGACTGGAGAAGAGCATCCGAGACCTGAGAAAAGAAAGGCAGTGGCCTTTGTTGAAATTGAGAGGAAAAAGAAGAAAGTCTCTAAGCCAGTTCAGAGAAAGTTGGTTGTAGACTTTTCTGAATCTGAAGAATCTGAAACTGGGGCTGAGAAGGAACCAAGAGTTGAAGCAAGAACTCGGCCTGGAGAATTTGATGTCAAGAAATCTCTGAAGACTATCACATTTAGGGGTGGAAAATTTACCGAAAATACCGGTATACCGGCTTACCGTACCGGAAATATACCGAATTTACCGGAATTTTCGGTATACCGGAATTTTTGGTACAGTATGGTTACCGTACCGAACATTTCGGTACGGTAACGGTATAAAATTTCAAAAGTCTTGATATACCGGTATACCATAAATATACCGAAATATTTTTCGGTATACTGGTATACCATACATTGGATATATATCGTACTGTGTTTTACATTTACATTTCAATTTTGGACAGATTTCCAGTATTTGGACATCTTTTATTTCTAACTTTTGCAATGTTATTGCCTTGTGAACTGTGTTTTATTTTGTTTTGTTTGTATTTTGTAAGACTATTGATGTGTTATATGGAGTGGAGAATTTCTGCCTTGTGAACTTTTTTACACATTTTTAACTTTCATTTTTACCTCTTGCTTTTAGCCTTCAATATGCATTCTGGCATCTCCTTTTTCTATTTCACTTTCATAAAATATAGGTTTTTTAATTAAATAATCAAGGTATAAACGGTATAACATTAATTCGGTATGAAACGGTATACCGTTAATTCGGTATGTACCGAAAATTTTGGTACGGTACGGTATACCGAAATTTCGGTACGGTATACAGTATGTGATTTTAGCATACCGAAATTACGGTATACCGTACTTCGGTATACCGTAATTTTTGGTACGGTACGGTATGAATTTTCACATACCGTAAATTATGGTACAGTATACGGTACAACCGATACGGTACGGTACGGTATGCCACCCCGACTCACAGTTGAGAAAGAGAAGAGAATTGTTGCTTCAGTATCAAGTGTTGAACTGACCAAGAAGAAACAAGATGAAGAGCAAAGGTGCAGAAATGGCCACACATTGATAAATAGATGCCTATCCAAATCAATGATGTATGGGAGGAGATCAAGAGAACCTTCTGGTTCTATCATGATATTCTGAGGGAATGGAAGGGAAGCAGTCCTGACAGTAATGAAGCCTTCCTGGAATATCTACTGACTTTTTACCCCAAATATCTGCAAAAGTGGGTGAATCTTGCAGATGAGCATGATGCCAAGATTGTTGCTCCTGGGCCATACACATTTCCTCCTCCAAGATTTTAAAATGGATTTGTGAATGAAGCCATCATATCTCAGGAAATTGTTGGATTTGCTGCTCAGCTAGGATTAACTGGAAATCACTCTGAGATCATTAAAGAGAGAGATGAGCTGAAGAAAAGATACTTTGGAATGTTCAATCTTGAAGTTCCTGAAGATGAGATTGAAGAAAACTGAAGATTGTGTTCAGTTTTATTTTGTTGTTGATCTGTTTATCAAACTTTCATTGTAATATGTAACTCATATGCTACATCAATGAAATTGCTCCTCTTGTGTGTTGATCAACAAAAGATAATATATCATTATCTTCCTCATGAATTGTTTTGTTATACTAACCTGATAAACTTATACCTGTGATAGGTAAGTTTTTTTTCTTAAAATTGTAATAGATGGTTTTGACATCATCAAAAAGGGGAAAATTGTTGGGAGATGAATTTAATATATAAAAAGATTTTGATTAGATCTCAAAATCCCTAGGTATGACATGTTCAGAATGGTCTAAGGTAGATTAGAATACAGGTTTCAGTATAGATTAGTTCAGGAAATATCTGCAAAGTGTATAGTCAGTAGATATCTCTGAGTGTATAGGTTAGACACACTGAGGGGGAACTCAGTAAGAGGACCAATATACTTGAAGACTCAGAAGACTTCAGATGTACTGAGTTCAGATCGTCCTGAGGACTCAGATCAACCTGAAGACCTAAAGACCTGAAGATTTGAAGACCTGGCCTGAAGATTATCTACTTTGAGATGAACCCCTTAGTGAGAGTCTTGTATGTGCTCACACTTTGAGTTGAATCTCTTTGTGCGAGACTTATCTGTGCTCGCACTTTGAGTTAAATCTCTCTGTGCGAGACTTGTCTGTGCTCGCACTTTGAGGTGAACCCCTTAGTGCGAGTCTTATGTGTGCTCGCAATTTGAGTTGAATCTCTCTGTGCGAGACTTGTTTGTGCTCGTACTCCGAGGTGACGAACCTCTTTGTACAAGTCTTTTATGTGCTTGTACTCCGAGGTAGCGAGCCTCTTTGTACAAGTTTCTTATGTGCTCGTATTTTGAGGTAACGAACCCCTTTATATGAGACTTGTTTGCACTTATCGACGATCATTTATGGCCGAGCGGTTCGACTTGATGTGAGTACTCTTCGGGCTTTTCGTCAGTAATGAAAATCATTTTTTTTCCTCCCTTTATTGTGTCGACTTGATTTCCTTATGCGACTTTTTAGAATTGCATGTGTTCTTGCCGTCTTATTTGGATGCGGCTTATTTATGAACTTTGCTTAGCCGTCTTACAAAGTCGGGGGAGGACCGTACCGCTAGGGTGGCGATCTCGCCACCAGTATGTCGAAAGTCGTACCTTGGGAAGGCGTTGTTTATTCATGCTACCTCCTTCAGTTTAAACACATATGAATTTTGAAAAGAAAGATGACATTCATTTGACTTGGCTAAACTAGTACAAAAAGGCGACCTCCGATCTACTAAAAATTGTTCTTCGGGTAAGTCACATTTCATGGGTACTGGGTCTTTGTGCCATATGAATTTTCGAGCTCGTAAGCTTTAATAGGTAGACATCTTGGTGTCTTCAATGGTGGAGAGACCTTTCAGCCAGATCTCCTCGTTTGGGACGGTTGGGTGATTAGTGATCTCAAGGCTCTGGCTCGTTGTCCATTTGAGGTCGCTTGATGAACTCATTCAATAAACTGACCTCATACAACCTCCAAAGTTGTTTTAGCAGGTCCTTGCATTCACTTGTATAGTGGCCTACCTGGTCGTGGTAGTGGCAGAACTTGTATGAGTTCTGCTTGTTCTTATTCTTCATTGGGCGAGGTGGGAGAAGTAACTCCCGACCCTTGATCTGCGTGTAGACATGAATGGGTGTCATGCCTAGGACATCCATCAACTTCATAGAAATTGACTCTTTGAACGGCTTGTAATTGTTGGGAGCTTTTTGGTGGCTCCCAATTCCCTTGGAACTCCTCTTTGGTGCCCTGACTTCCTCTATGTCGAAGAGCTGAGACTCCAAAAGTTCTGTAGTAAGTATCAGGTCGCCAGGCCGCTTCCAGAAGTCGGTATAACTGGTTGGATAGTCGGCGGTCATGCGCCGCCACATCTTGGTTCCCTTTCTGAGGCCGCCAACGGCCCCGAGTTATTTTGCTTCATCCCCTAAGGGATCTCCTTCAAGAATGACTTCTCGATTCTTTTAATATAGGATCGATCAAACTCATTTTCACCCTGATGAGCATTCATCAGGCGTTTCTTGGTCGCTGGTCGGGGAGCCATTGTCGAGAAATGACTCAAGAATAGTCTGGCGAGTTGGTCGAATGTGTCCACCGAGCATGAAGGCAGTGAGGTGAACCACATATGAGCATGGTCGCTCAAGTCAATGGAAAGAGCATACATCTGGTCGCGTCAGTTGCACCCATAGATGCCATGTAGGAGATATACCTCGATACATGAATCCTTGGGTCCGAGCTCCCGTCGTAGCAATCTATTGTTGCTGCGTCAACTTTCCTCTGAGTAGGTGCTAAAGTGATTAGCGTACCAAATGGTGATCTCGGGATGATGAGGTTGGCATCTTCCCCATCATCCCGTTTGGATCTTCAATCCGTTCATGAAATGCCTGAATAGTGCAGGTAAGTGTGACGACTTGTGCATCGCGAAGACGTGAGGCATTGCGAAGACGTGATAGGCGGCATAATCCTTCGGCACTTCGTGTTGGTGCGCAGCCAGTGCGATTACGAGGTCGCGATTAAGCTGTTCGCCATTTGAGATATGAGAGTTGGCCTAATCCTCCACATTTGCTGGAGCTTTCAGTGCTCTAAGGTTTTCGAGGCGGTTGAACACGTTGTTCAAAATTGCTGGTCTGTCAGTTCGACGGAGCTGGAACTCCCTGGTGTTGGTGATTCTTGTCGCCAGTAAGACCAATTGGCCTGCGGACTACCCTTCTAGGGCCAGGTGACCCTTGCCTTTAGAAAGGCATGCCCCCTGGAAGGTTTTCTCATTCGGAGGACAGCCAAAATGACTTTTTCATCTTCGGGGGTCCGAATGAGATTGCCCCAGTCTAGAGTAGTTGTAACGGCCATTTGATGGGTGTGATGGGAGCTCAGGGAGGCTTCTGCCCCGTCACGAGCGTCAGCATTACGTCGAGCAGCTTCAGTCTGGTTAATGGCCATTGTTGATGAACAGAAGGTGGGTTTTCTAAGAATGATGAACAATCAGTAGAAATCGTTCCCACAGACGGCACCAATTGTTGTGCCCGGTTTAATATTCCGGCCAACAAGTTACTTAAACGATGAATTATTGAACAGAAAGCGATAAAGAACTCAGTAAATTTGTTGACCCAGTTCGTCTTTAAAACGATTACGTCTGGGGGTGAACCAATCCAGGAGGATTTTTACTATCTTCTTAGTTTTTGGCACTGAAAATACTAACAAAGTTCCAATCTCTTCTAGTATGACCATGGTGGCCTATTTATACAAGGATTCCCGCCTCTCGGGTGGGAATTTACATAAGGAATGTACAATAAATGTGGCTTCAATCCCGCTGGCCAGGAATTCCGTCTCGCCGGGTCAGAGGTCCCTGCATTTAGTGCGCGCCAATTGCGGGGCGGACTTCGGGGGTGGATCTTGCGGCTTATCGTGCATTTTCCAAGGGTTGACAGGATCTGCGACCTCTGGCAGCCTGTGGGCTACCAGTGAGCTACCTACAACCTGTGACCTGTGGCCTGCGACCTGTGGCCTGTGAGCTACCAACAACCTATGGCCTGTGGCCTGTGACTTCACGACCTCCAGCTCGCGGAGTCTTGTTCCTAGTCGCTCTTCCTGGTAGCCTATAGCGACTTGCAATTCTCGTGACCTCTATGCAAGTCGGGGTTATTCTTCTCACAACATTCAGTTGTCCTTACTCCAAGGATAAAGATATTAATTAATATAAAGCTTTTCAGTGGCTTAATTAATTAATGGACTAAATAATCTTAAACACGGAAAATAATAATCGGGAGCCATATTCCATTAATATGGGTTGAGATGGATAGTGCAATATTAATTATATAGTGGAATTAATTAATATTAATGGGTTGACTTCTATTGTGGCTCAATATTGGAATTCAGAAGCCCATTGGAAGGTCCATCTTAATTCTCCTAAAGGCCCCTCAAGTAGCCAAATTAAAGTCCATTAATATAAGGTGCTTAAAAATAAATTAAATATTTGTTGCATTATTTTCCTTATTTTTTGAAATTAATTAAAGAAAAGAGGGAGAATGATTTTCTTGAAAAGATTTTATGGAAAGGAGATAATTATTCTTGCAATACAAGATTATCCCATAAATTCAAGAAATCTCCCACTTGGCCTCTTTAATGGGTAATTTTCGAAAATTATTAGAGAATAAAAGGGAAGAAAGATTTTCTTGATCTTCTTGAAAAGATTTTATGGAAAAAGATATGTATTCTTGGAATACAACAATATCTCATAAATTCAAGAAAGATCCAATCTTGAAATACTTCCTATTATTTTTGAAAATCAGGCCTAAATAAGGGTGTGAGATTTTTGTGGAAAAAATATACATGGAAAGAAGAATATATGAGATATATTCAAGATTTCTTGGAGATCAAGAAAAGATCTTTCCTAACCCTAATTTGAGCCAAATTTTCGTCCATCCCCTATAATATAAATAGGGGATGAATTTTTCATCCCCGACACAATTCCATGAGTTGGAAAAATTAGAAATCCACAAAGGTGGTGCAACAATTATGTATTTTTCCTTTGTTTTATAAATTGTTCATTGGAGAACCTTCCACCGGATTATTGAACGAGGACTTGGGAATACTTGAGAAGGACTTTTGGTGGGTAGCCAGTTACTTGATCTTGTCCATCTCAACGGTTGTCTCTCCAACAGGTATGTTTACGTAAACTCCTAGAAATTCCGCATGCTAGGATATTTTGCGTGAAATATTATTTGCATGTTGTTATTGGATTGATTATTATATGAATTCACGTAGGTTAATTCATGTTAGTAATAATCGGTAATTTAAATTTGTGTGTATGAGGACATCCCGATAGATCCTGGCATACAGTATCCCAACAACTGGTATCAGAGCCCTGGTTCGGGATCTGGTCTTTTAAACTGTAATTTAAATTGTTGTTCATTAAAATTGAAATTGGATAGTAGAACTGTTAGATCTGTTTTGCAGGTATCCAATTGTCATGGTATTTTAATGTGCTTATTTACATGCAAATAATTTATTGATCAAAATTATGTGGTTATTTGTGCTTATACAATCGTTATTTATTTCAGTTCAGCATGTCGCAAGCTTTTAATCCATTGTATGATATACTTAAAGATAATCAGCTATCTGGTGAAAACTATGTTGATTGGAAAAGAAAACTTATGATTGTCCTCACTGCACAAAAGCACAAGTGAATCCTTGACACACCAAAACCAGATGAGCCAACTGACGAGTCGAGCAAAGCGAAAAAGAAAATGTATGTGGACTGGGAGCATTGCAATGACATGGCTAAGTGTACCATCCTGGCATCTATGTCAGATATGTTGCAACACCAACACCAAGAATTTGCAACTGCTCCGGAAATCATGCAAAATCTTAGAAAGATGTTCCAACATCAGAACCGCACGGCTCGTCAGATCACCTTATGGGAGATGTGTCACTGAAAATGGTGGAGGGCACACCCGTAAGGGATCATGTCCTCAAAATGATGGCTCATCTGAACAAACTTGAGGTTCTGGGAGCAGATTACGATCTGGAGACCCAGATTACAAACTTGAGGCTCTGCCCAAAAGTTTTGAGCACTTTCAGCTGAACTAGCAGATGAATAATTAGAAGTTCTCACTAGTTGACTTGTTATAAGCTTTGGTCTCAGCAGAGACGTTGATGGGGCCCCAAACTCAAGCTTTGACGGCAAATGGCCCATCCTCATCTTCTAGACCAAAGGAAGGTAAGAAGAAGAAAAGGGCCAAAAGCCACAAGCAATCGAACCCAACTGGTTCCAAGGGTAAGGGTAAGATGAAGGATGCTAGTGGTGTCAAGAGGGATCATAAGGGGAAGTGCTTCAACTGCGGTGAAAAATTACACTGGAGGTCTGCCTGTTCCAAGCCCAAGCGGGCTGGAAAGAAAGGTAATTCTCACGCACTAGTTGTTGAAACTTGTTTAGTGGCGTATGCTTCCCATTCGTGGGTAGTTGATACGGGATCCACTGATCATGTTTGTTTCACGTTACAGGGGTTCAAGCTGACCCGACAACTTAGTGGAAGTGAGATCCTCATCACACTGGGCGATGCTACGAGAGTAGCAGCTGAAGTAGTGGGAGACGTGCACCTGTCTTTTAAAGACATAATTTTAGTTTTGGGAGATGTTCTTTATGTTCTTATTTTTTGGAAAAACCTTATTTCAGTTTCTAAACTATTTTCTGATGGATATTTTGTTAGTTTTAATAAGCAAGTTACTGTTTTTTGTAACAATGTGTTTATCTATCATGGAACTTTACGGAACAATCTCTATACTATTAACTATGCACACCACTCACAAAATGCATCTTATAACACATTGACTGTTTAGAACAATAAGAGAAAACGTTCAGAAAATGTGAATGAGACACTTCTTTGGTATCTCAGATTGGGTCATATGAATCTGAAAAGGATTCAAAGGTTGGTGAAAGATGGTTCGCTGTCGGACCTACAGCAGAACCACTTCCAATTTGCGAATCATGTTTAAAGGGTAAAATGACCAAGAGAGCATTTGGAGCCAAGGGGACTAGAGCCATAGAAGTGTTGCAAATCGTTCACACTGATGTATGTGGTCCAATGTCAACCAAAGCTAGAGGTGGCTATGAGTATTTTGTGACTTTCATCGATGATTACTCAAGGTTCGGGTACATTTTCCTCGTGAAACACAAATTGGAAACCTTTGATAAATTCAAAGAGTTCAAAGCCGAAGTGGAGAATCATAGGGAAAAGAGTATCAAGTTTCTACGATCCGATCGTGGAGGCGAATACCTCAGCGATGAGTTTTTGAACTACCTGTCAGATTAGGATATTGTTTCTCAATTGACTGCACCTGGAACCCCTCAACAAAATGGGGTTGCAGAACGAAGAAACAGAATACTCTTAGAAATGGTCAGATCCATGATGAGTTATTCAGATCTACCCAAGTCATTTTGGGGTCACGCCTTGGAAACAGCGGCTTATGTTTTGAACTTAGTGCCATCCAAATCGGCTCCCAAAACCCCTAGAGAGTTGTGGACCGGACGCAAGCCCAGTCTGAGACATCTAAGGATCTAGGGGTGTCCGGCATACGTGCTAGACAAGGAAGCCGATAAGTTAGATGCACGTTCAGAGCTAAGGTTGTTTATAGGATATCCCATGGGAACGAAGGGGTGTATGTTCTATGGTCCGGAAAATCAAAAGGTGGTAATCGGTACGCACTTTAGATTTTTGGAAGAAGACATGAACAATCGAAAGCCCAAAAGTGAGATTACCTTAAATGAATTAAGAGGGCAAACTCGTATACCAATTGTACAAGTTAAAATACCAAGCGTCACACCGACACAACCGGAACCTCGTCATAGTGGGAGGGTTGTCCGACAACCTGAGAGATTCATTGGGATAGGAGAATCTTCGGATTTGATCCCCGGGGATAATGATTCAGATCTCTGGTCCTACAAGGAGGCGGTCTAAGATAAGGACTCAGAATCCTGGCAAACTGCGATGGAAGCCAAGATGGGCTAAATGGATCATAATCAAGTGTAGGAGCTAGTTGAACCACCCAGTGGGGTAAAACCCATTGGATGCAAGTGTGTCTACAAGAGAAAAAGAGGACTGGACGGGAAGGTAGAAACCTTCAAAGTTAGGCTTGTGGCAAAGGGATACACTCAAAAGGAGGGTATCGATTATGAAGAAACCTTTTCGCCTGTAGCCAGGCTTAAGTCCATCCGTATTCTCTTCGCAATAGCTGCGCATCTAGATTTTGAGATCTGGCAAATGGAGACAGCTTTCCTTAATGGGAGTCTTGACGAGGAAATCTATATGCAACAACCCGAAGGCTTTATCGCGAAAGGCCAACAAAACCTTGTTTGCAAGCTAAGGAAGTCCATTTATGGACTGAAGTAAGTATCTCGGGCTTGAAACCAATATTTTGATCAGGTAATCAAATCTTATGGGTTTGATCAAAAGAATTTTGAGAGTTGTGCTTATAAGAAGTGTGACGGAACTGCCTTGGTATTCCTAGTACTATATGTAGACGATATTCTACTCATCGGAAATGATGTAAAGGTTTTGTCAGATGTAAGGGTATGGCTGTCAAAACAATTTGATATGAAGGACTTAGGGGAAGCCGGTTATATTCTTGGGATCAAGATCACTCGAGATCGCAAGAAAAGAATGATAGGCTTATCGCAAGCTTCATACATAGATATCTTTTTGAAGCGATTCAGCATGCAAGATTCCAAGAAGGGTTTTGTACCTTTCAGACATGGAATCCATCTATCCAAACAAATGTGCCCTAAGACAAAAAAGGAGATAGATGACATGAGAGGCATTCCTTATGCGTCGGCAGTAGGAAACCTCATGTATGCAATGTTGTGCACGAGACAGGATATCTGCTACGTCGTATGCATGGTAGCAAGATATCAAAGTAACCCAGGAAATTAACACTGGACTGCTGTTAAAAACATTCTAAAGTATCTGAAAAGAACTCAGGATAGTATGTTGGTTTATCAGTCAGACAGTTTATTTCTGGTGGTATACATTGACTCGAATTTCCAATCGGACCTAGATTCCAGAAAATCTACCTCAGGTAATGTGTTTTGTCTGGGAGGAGGAGCTGTAACATGGAGAAGCGTTAAGTAGAAATGCATCGCCGATTCTACAATGGAAGCCGAATATGTAGTTGCTTGTGAAGCAGCGAAAGAAGCGGTGGCTCAAGAACTTCTTAGTGGACTTGGACATTGTTCTGAATTTGCCCAGCACTATCACGGTATTCTGTGATAATGCCGAAGCAGTTGCAAATTCAAGGGAACCGAGAGCCCACAAGGCCAGCAAACACATTGAAATGAAATACCATCTTATACGATAAATCGTTAAGAGATGAGATATAGAGGTGGCAAAGATCGCATCGGATGACAACCTAGCCGATCCATTCACAAAAGGTCTATCTCAATTAACATTCGAGAGACATGTGGAAGGAATTGGTGTCAAGAGCGTTGTCAATCTGCTTTGAGTATAAGTGGGAGAAATGTTATTAGGTTGATGTAGGTGACATTAGATGTCACCGTATAATACATTAGATATGTTGTGGTATACTTAAAAGCAAACTTTGAGTATAAGTGGGAGATTGTTGGAGTTATACGTGTAAGTATGCTTTTACTTTGTATAACCTATGTATTAAACACTTATTTACTGAAATAAATTATTTACCACTGTTGCTTTAAATGATTGAATGTTATATATATTTATTGCAAACCGTTCATAAAATAGCACGTGTTACATTGTAGTTAACGTGGTGATACCAGATCACAGAAGATCAAGTTAACAGACCCTTGTAAACAAGTGTGCGTTTCACAACTTAGATAGATCTGAACAATCTATTGGTAGAATTTGATATGTAAGGCTCAGATTGACTTGTCTTGACCGAGAGATTACACTAGTGCATTTGATGAGCTGAAGCGGACCTACAGAGAGGATAAACTCATTCGCACTGACTTATGGGATGAAGAGTTATTCCTCAGTGGTTGTTGATTTCTTAATATCTGTCACTTAATAAGGACTATGTGTGATTAGTAGTTATTGCTTTGACTTATAAATGGGAAGAGAATCACTGCGACTTCGATACCCTAGATCTTGGGCAATAATATTAATTACATAACAGTTGCTAAATTAATACAGAGAATCGTGTGCTTGCAATGTCTTGCATGATTGGTCCACTTGATGGGCTCGGAACCTATATCATACCAAATCTTGCAAGTGGAATTAATTTTCCGGTATGGATAATAAAGTTGAGTTGTCCTTACTACAAGGATAAATATATTAATTAATATAAAGCTTTTCAGTGGCTTAATTAATTAATGGACTAAATAATCTTTTCGGGAGCCATATTACCGTAATATGGGTTGAGATGGATAGTGCAATATTAATTATATAGTGGAATTAATTAATATTAATGGGCTGAATTATATTGTGGCTCAATATTGAAATTCTGAAGCTCATTGAAAGGTTCATCTTAATTCTCCTAAAGGCCCCTCAAGTAGCCCAATTAAAGTCCATTAATAAAAGGTGCTTAAAAATAAATTAAATATTTGTTGCATTATTTTCCTTATTTTTCAAAATTAATTAAAGTAAAGAGGGAGAAGGATTTTCTTAAAAAGATTTTATGGAAAGGAGATAAGTATTCTTGCAATACAAGATTATCCTATAAGTTCAAGAAATCTCCCACTTGGCCTCTTTAATGGGTAATTTTCGAAAATTATTAGAGAATAAAAGGGAAGAAAGATTTTTTTGATTTTCTTGAAAATATTTTATGAAAAAGATATGTATTCTTAGAATACAAGAATATCTCATAAATTCAAGTAAGATCCAATCTTGAATTTCTTCCTATTATTTTCGAAAATCATGCCTAAATAAGGGTGTGAGATTTTTGTGGAAAAAATACACATGGAAAAAAGAATATATGGGATATATTCAAGATTTCTTGGAGATCAAGAAAAGATATTTTCTAACCCTAATTTGAGCTAAATTTTCGTCCACCCCCTCTAATATAAATAGGGGATGAATTTTTCATCCCCAACATAATTCCATTAGTTGGAAAATTAGAAATCCACAAAGGTGGTGCAACAATTATTTATTTTTCTTTTGTTTTGTAAATTGTTCATTGGAGAACCTTCCACCGGGTTATTGAACGAGGACTTAGGAATACTTGAGAAGGACTTTTGGTGGGTAGCCAGTTACTTGATCCTGTCCGTCTCAACGTTTGTCTCTCCAACGGGTATGTTTACGTAAACTCTTAGAAATTCTGCATGCTAGGATCTTTTACGTGAAATATTATTTTGCATGTTGTTGTTGGATTGATTATTATATGAATTCACGTAGGTTAATTTATGCTAGTAATAATCGGTAATTTAAATTTATGTTTATGAGGTCATCCCGATAGATCCTGGCATACAGTATCCCAACAAGAATTTATCCTCTCTGTAGGTCCTCTTCAGCACACCACAATGTGCTAGTGCAATCTTTTGGTCAAGACATGCCAATATGAGCATTTACACTTCAACCTCTACCAATGGAGTGTTCAGTTCCATCTAAGTTGTGAAGATGTACTTATTTACAAGGGACTGATAACGTGATCTTCTGTGATCGGGTATAACCACATTAACTACAATGTAATATGTACTAATATTGAACGGTTTGCATGTTGTAGCATGGATAAAACCGACCTCCGGAGTGGTCACATAAGCGGCAAACCCCCCGCCAGCAACCATTTAATGCGGCCTACCAATTCATGGTCACATAATCCAATAGTCCACCAGGCCTAAGTACACTGTACCCAAGTCTCAAAGACGGCAGGTCGCGAGGTGACTCATATTAAAAACTCTGCAAGTCGTGAGGCGACTTGCACCCAAAACCTTCTCAGGTCGGAGGTGACTTACAGCAATCGGAGTCGCATCCCTTAATAGTCAAAGGAAGCACACGGCAAGCCACGAGATCTGCCCCCGACATGATTAGCACACATTAAAGATGGTGACCTTTGACCGACTAGGTGGAATCAGAGGCCTCCGGGATTGAAGCCCCTTTTAGGGCATATTTCCTTGTGTAAATTCCCGCCCAAGAGGCGGGAATCGTAGTATAAATAGGCCTATGCAACCACACTTGTAAAAGGTTGAAAAATTTAGACTCTTAGGCACTTATATTATATGCAAATACCTGGCTTGGATGCTCCCAGATGTAGTCTTGTTTATAAGACGAATCGGGTAATCACTTTCTTATCTTTTTACATGTTTTGATCGCCTAAAACACTAAATCAAAGTATAATTATTGATTTGTTGGCCAAATTATAACCAACTACAACAATTGGCGCCGTCTACAGAATCGTAAGTGTTCTTAGAAAACCCATTTTCTACTAACTCATTCTGCAATGGCGAACAATCAAAGCAACGCTGTCGAACACGAAATTGATGCCCGCGATGGTGTCAAGGCTTCCCAGAGCTCACATCACACCCACCTGGCAGCCCCCGCGGTCACTCCTGACTGTTGGAACCTTGTTCAGACACCAGAAGACGCAAAGGTCGTTATGGCCGTTCTCAACAAGAAACGTCTCGCCTTCGAGGGCGAGGAGGAACAGGCTCCGGTCAAAAAGACCATCCACTATACCGATAATTCCAAAGGTAAGGTCATCCTGATCGAAAAGGGATGATCAACGGGCCAACTAGCCTATCACCCGGCGAAGCACGCAATCATCCGGAACTACCGGATCCTGGAAATACCCGCGGGATCGAACAATATGTTCACCCGCCTTGGAAGCCAGGCGGCACGAAAGGCACAGGTGGGGGTCGAGGACGAAGCTCACTCTTAGCCTTGACATGCAGAGCAGGTGGAACGCAACCTCGCCATGGCACTGAACATGCACCATGACGAGTTACCAAGAAATTCGGTCATCCACCACGGCGACGGGCAGGGGGCCATCCCAGCTAGAGATCCTCGCGATGCCCAAATCGCGGCACTTGCCCAGACAGTCCAACAACTGTTGGAACGAGTGGGAAATCAAAATGGACTAACGGGGGCAGACAATAACCTCGTAGTCCCAGATTCCCCACTTGGGACCATGGTCACTCTAGCGCCTACCCAGAGAAAAATTAGCATAGCAGCCTTAGATCGCTATAGTGGGAACTCAAACCCAAAGGTCCATGTGGCGAAGTATAATTCCTACATGGCCTCTATGGGTGCATCCAACGCAACCAAATGCAAGTTGTTCTCATTAACTTTGAGCGACTAGGCTCACATGTGGTTCACTTCACTACCACCTTTCTCGGTGGACACTTTCGAACAGTTCTTCAGACTGTTCCTGAGCCACTTTACGGTGATGGTTCCCCGACCTGCGACCAGGCAGTACCTCATGAACACGCAACAAGGCGAGACCAAGATGGATCGGTCCTATGTTGAAAGGATCGACAGGCTCATCCTCGAAGGGGACCCCATAGGGGATGAGGCGAAATTGCTTGGGGCTATTTTCGACCTCAGAAAGTGCACCAAGTTATGGCGACGCATGACCGCCAAATACCCAACTAGCTACGCCGACTTCCGAAGGTGGGCTAGCGACCTCATTCACACAATGGAGCTATTAGAATCCCAGCTTTCCGAGACAAAGGAAGTCGCGGAGATGAAGAAAAGCTCCAAGAAAACCGGGGGCCAATACAAGGCACCCGACATCTTCAAACCATTTGAGGAATCCATTCCGGTGAAGTTGATGGAGGCTCTAGGCATTATACTTGGTCATGTCTACACCCAGATTCAGGGACGAGAAATGCTTCATCCATCTCATCCCATCAAGGATAAGAGCAAGCATAACCCTAACAAGTTCTGCCAATATCATGCACAAAAAGGCCACTACACCAGCGAGTGTAGAGACCTTCTGAAGCAGCTCTGGAAGTTGTACGAGGATAGTCGTATGGACGAGTTTGTCAAACATCCTTGAGAGAATAACGACCAGAATCTGACGGGTCATCAGCAGGGTTATTGCCCCAGACAAGGGGAACAAGCCCCACCCTGACCCGAGGGCCAATCAAGGTGAGCGACCAGTTCCACCCATGCCCGAGGGCGCGGGAGGTCGCGTCATACATACAATCTCTCCACTTGGGATGGTGGGAGGTCTTTCTTCGACCTTCTCATCAAAACGGCGCATGAAGGCCGAGGCCAGGGCAATAGAGAATGCCCAAAAGATGGTGCTACCGCTCCTCACTGTGACCGAAGAAACCAACAAGATCGAATTTGGTAAAACAGACAAAGATTGAATTATCTACCCAAACATCGATCCCTTGGTGATTAAGGCCAACATCATGGGGACAACCATATGCCAACTATTGGTCGACGGAGGAGCTTTCTACAATATCCTCTTCAAGAAGACCTTAGACCAAATTGGGGACTATGATGCATACATCACCCCGTGCGACCACACCGTGAAAGGCTTCGGGAATGTGATGGTGAAGCCGCTTGGCATGATCCATCTGTCCGTTGAGCTAGTGTCTACCTTAGATGATAAGGTTAGGAACACTAGGATTCTAGATTTTCTTGTAATCGACCTTCTGAGTACCTACAATGGGTTTCTCGGGAGGCCGTTTGAACATGAGTTTGAGGCTACATCCTCTACCTATTATTTTTGTGTAAAATTTCCCACCAAAAGTGGGCTGGTCGGCACTGTTAAGGGAGCCCAGGTGGATGCAAGGGGTTGTTTGCTTTACTCTTCGTCTTATTTCAATTCGGTACTTAAAACTAACAATCATATACTGGTCATAGATAGCAAAACACAATGTAACGAATTGACAACTGAAAAGACAAATAAGAAGAGGTGCCATAATGACCTCGATCCAAGAATGGGACCGGAGCCTCAAGAGTTTATACTTGAGGCTGAGATTGACGATCCCCGACAAGATGATCCAAGAGCAGTCCCAGGGGAGGAACCCGAGAAAGTCAAAGTAAACCCAACTCGGCCTAATCCAGAAGTCATCATAGGCTCCAAGATACTAAACGACCTGAAGGGGGAAGTCATCGACTTCGTCAAGAAGAACTTGGATGTTTTTGCATGGTCACACAAGGACATGATCGGTATCAACCCAGGAGTCGTATACCACCGGTTACACATCGATCCGACTTGAAGGCCAATAGCCCAGAAAAGGCAAAAATTCGGCCTGGAAAAATATGTGTCACTTGCCGAAGAGGTGAAAAAGCTGCTGGATAACGACCTAATTATGCAGGCCAACCAGCCGCAATGGGTTGCCAATGCAGTGTTGGTGAAAAAGTCAAACGGAACCTGGTAGTTTTGCATTGATTTTACTGACCTCAACGAGGCTTGCCCAAAGGATTTCTTCCCCATGCTGCACATCGACCACCTGATAGACAACGCGGCGGGTCACGAAATGATGTCGTTCATGGACGCCTTCACGAGTTACCATCAGATAGCAATGCACGAACCAGGTCGGCAACACACTTCATTCCTGATGGAGAAGAACCTCTACTGCTGGAAAAGAATGCCATTTGGCCTGAAGAACGCGGGGGCAACATATCAAAGATTGGTCAATCACATGTTTGCCGATCAAATTGGCAAGTCAGTTGAAGTTTATGTAGACGACATAGTCGTCAAGAGCCTGAAAAAGGAGGACCGCCTCACCCACTTTGCTCAAACTTTCGACATCCAAGGAAGTTCAACATGAGACTCAATCCCAAAAAGTGTAATTGTGGGGTAGAATCGGGAAAGTACCTGGGGCATTTGGTCAGCAAGCGGGGAATAGAGGCGAATCCAGCAAAGGCATTTCTGGATATGGGAGCCCCTCGAAACATGAAGAAGGTTCAGAAACTTACAGGTTGCCTAGCCGCCCTGAATAGGTTCATCGCCCGAATGGGGGATAAATGTAAACCCATGTTTGACACAATTCAAAAGCAGTTAAAATTCGAGTGGACACTAGAAAGTCAGGAAGCTTTCGATAAAATCAAAGTTTATCTGGCAGACGTGAGCATTCTATCCAAGCCTATTCTGGGGGAGAAGCTGTTTTTATATCTAACAGCTTCGGAAACCGCGCTAAGTGCAGTACTCATTCAAGCAGAAGGACAGTTTCATCTCTCTATCTACTTCGTCAGCCAAACATTGAATGAGACCAAACAAAGCTATCCACTTTTGGAGAAACTAGCGTATGCATTAGTCATGAGTGTGAGGAAATTGAGACCGTACTTTTTCAACCACCAAGTGGAGGTCCTCAGTGCTTTTCCTCTAAGGAATGTACTCCACTGACTAGACACGATAGGTCGATACCTCAAGTGGGTTATCGAGGTCAGACAATAAGGGGTAATGTACGTGCCTCGACCTGCGATTGAAGTTCAAGCGTTGGCCGATTTCATGGTCGAACTGACTTTCTCCTTAGAGGTCAGCAGTTCAACCGGTCCACCTTGGCAGTTGTTCGTGGACAGCTCAGAAACTTCCCATAAGTCAGGCGCAGGGGTAGTCTTGATAAGTCCGGAGGGCACTTCATTTCAGAATGCCATTACCTTTGAATTCCAGCGACAAACAACGAGGCCGAGTATGAGGCACTCATCAGCGGCCTGGAAATGTCAATAGCAATGGGTGTCAAAAGACTTTAGGTACACACGGATTCTCAACTCGTGGCTTACCAGGTCTCGGGGGAATATGAAGCCCGGGATGATAGAATGGTGGCTTACCAAGAGATCGTCAAGATACTATGTCAGAAGTTCGAACAAATCCACATCAAACTAATATCGAGGGACCTGAACTCGCGAGCCGATGCTCTAGCACGGTTAGCGACTTCATAGGGGCCAGCAGAGATGAACGATGTCACCATCACAAAGCTCTCCCACCCCTCCACTATCAATATAGTGGTCGCGACCCTAAACACCCCAACAGAGAGATGGATGACACCCATCTTCTATTATTTGAGGAGTGGCGTCCTGCCAGAAGACAAGATTCAAGCTCAGCAATTGCAATTACGAGCCGCACGGTACACTGTGATCAATGACACGTTATATAAACGAGGCTTCAGCACACCACTTCTCTGTTGCATCACAACAGAATAGGGGCAAGCTATCCTAAGGGAGATACATGAAGGTGTGTGTGAAAACCACGTTGGGGGACAATCATTGGCTCACAAAACCACAAGGAAAGGATATTTTTGGCCGACTTTAAGGGTGGATGCCATCATCTTCGCCCGCAAGTGCCACAGATGTCAGATTTATGCACCATCGATTAAGGTCGCTCCGGAAGAACTCACCAGCATCCTCAGTCCTTGGCCCTTTGCAAAGTGGGGGATAGATATCATTGGGCTACTCCCAACAGCCCCAGGATCGGTCAAGTACGCCCTAGTCACCGTGGATTACTTCATAAAGTGGGCCGAGGCAGAGGCTCTGGCGACCATAGATCAAGACCACGTCATCAGATTCATATGGCGGAATATCATCTGCAGATTTGGCCTGCCACAGGCGATCATATCGGACAATGGTAAACAATTTGATGGCCTTAAGATCGATAGTTTTTTCAAAAAATAGAAGATCGCCAAACTCTTTTCTACTCCATACCACCCTTAATCAAACGGCCAGGTCAAAGCCGTTAACAAAATTATCTAGCACACTTTGAAGACAGAGATTGAGGGAGGGAAAGGAAAGTGGGCTAGCGAGTTGCCAGACGTTTTGTGGTCATATAGAATTACTTGCCTAAACTCGATCGGGGAGAATTCTTACTCCTTAGCATTCGGCACCGAGGCGGTCATACCCTCAGAGGTCGAATTCTCAAGCCTCCGAACATCTCAATTCACGATCGACCACAACGAAGATGCCCTGGTCAGGAATCTAGACCTGCTGGAGGAGAAACGGATAGAAGCTAACATGAGAAATGCAAGATACAAACAACAATCAGAGAAGTACTACAATTCTAAATACGACTTCGACAATTCAAAGAAGGGGATCTTGTATTAAAGAAGGTACTTGGTGTGTCTAAATGCACTTTTGGCCCGAACTAGGAAGGCTCATTCAAGATCGCAAGGGTCCTACTCAATGGTGCCTACGAGCTCGAAAGTCCATATGGTACAAAATCTCAGTACCCATGGAATGCATCTCACCTGAAGAAGTATTATCAATATGTTTGAAGTCGCATCCTTGTAATATTTCGGCTAGTCAATAATAATATCATTTTTCTTTTCAAAATTCCTGTGTTCAAATCGAGGGAGGTCGCATACGTTAAACATCGACCTCCCAAAGTACAATTTTGACATACTAGTGGCGAGATCGCCACCCGAAGTGGTGCGGTCCTCCCCCGACTTTGTAAGACGACTAAGCAAAGTTCAAATTAAATCGCATTGGCAATACGACGATAAGAATAAATGCAATCAATAAAAGTCGCATAAGGAAATCAAGTTGGCACGATAAAGGAAAGAAAAGTATTCATTAATGACAAAGGCTCAAAGGTCGGTACATTAGAGAGCCCGAAGGTCGATTACATCAAGCGGCCTAAAGCCAATGGAAAACAAAATACATCAAGTCACCTATTTTGATACCCTAACAACTGCTTGCTACTGCTCGACTTCACTGCAACTTCTAGGCGGCCTCTGACTTCAAAGTTTGCTGATCAAAAGTATTGTTGGGGATAGAGTTCAGCAACTTCTCAATCTCCTTTCTCTTGTCGGAATTCTTGATGTTATCATTCTTAAGAACATCCTGAATCCCATCAGCAGCACCACTGACTATGTTCAAAGGCTGCCCACCTAATTGTTGTTGAATAACACTTTGTGGGCAGCTCATCTCCTTAGTCTTGGGCTGGTAAACACCTCTCCTAAAGACCCGGAATGGCCAGCTCATCCGGGGAAGCCACATCCGACATTCCAACGACCTCTGACTGGGCCCCGGTCTCATCCATCTGGGTCTCGAGGACCACGTCAGTACGCCCTGACAGCGTCTCGTCGGGGTCGGGAGTGGGATGCACAATTCTGCTCTGATTGGGGAAGAAGGACAAATCGATACCCATTTCTTCCAAATCTTTGATCTCCAGCACGACGTCAGAATCAGGAGGGTTATCACGAACATAATCAGTCAGCTCAGTAATAATCCCGTTGAGGTTGCCGGTGGGGTTCGTACGGTGGAAATTTTGGATAGCCCCCACGAATGTCATAATATAAGCATAGTTGACGTTTAGCTCCTCGACCTTCTTGAACTTCGCATCCTTGACGGGCAGCTCTTTCTTGGCCTTGACCAGCTCCCCCTTAACCCGAACAACGGTCGCTTTCTCTGTCGCGAGCAGGCCCTCAGTATCCCCCAAGCGACCCTCAAGATTCTAAATTTGCTGGGTCAGCTCGGAGTTAGACGTCTCCAGTTCCTTCTGGGCCTCGGCCGCAAAAATTATCGACTTGGCCTGATCAGCAACCCTTTCCTGCGCTTTCCCCAGGTTCTTGAGCTCGAACTCCAACTGAGCGCTGGTGTGCTGTCGCCGGCACCCAAAAATAAATTAAATACCTTAACTGATCCACTAGAATGTAGTAGGATAAGTAAGGGTCGGTCCACAGGGAACGTGAAAATAATTAATACGTTAATTGTGTGAATTTATAGGGACAAACACGTAACACAGGAAGGGGGTTTGGATAAGAAATCTATAACTAAAACTTAAACCAATAAATTATATAAAGAAATTCAATAATAAAAAGGTATTCCAATTCACAGTTCATTCATCCCTCGAATTAATGCTATTAATTGACAACGACGTTTACTCTATTTATCTTTAGGATTAATCTCCCTCGGTAGTCAACAAGCTCTGGCTACCGGTTCTATCCCTTAATTATACTCAATTGAAACAAGCTCTCCAACGATTTTTTTTAACTGAACAGTCTAGATACGATCTAAATTTAATCCAATCAAAAGCATTAAACACCAGGATAACGGACAAACAAATTCCCGAATACGCAAGCTCGATTTGAAAGAACCCGGTTTAAATCACCCTAGCAAAATACTAATTGCTACCAATTGCCATAAATTCATAACAATTACGGATTATAAATTTACGAACTAGCAGACATACAAGAATAATCTAACCTAGATGGCCAAACCAAATTAAACACTCAAGTATGTTGAAAGTTAAATTAGATGAAATAAACAATCCCAAGATAAATATTATAAACGTCTCGAATCTAATAACATGCATTAAAATACGAGTTCAAAAATCCCTGGAATTGGAATACAAATACTAACTAGAAAAAAAGACTCTCAAAACTGCCTCCAATCTCCAAAGTGGCGTGTCTCTGGTTCTTCCTTCTAAACTAATGGAATAAGATGTATATAGTGCTGCTTCTTTGTTTTTCGGGGAGTTGGGTTGCTGTCGTGATAGATTGCTCAAGCAGCATTAGGTTTAATTAGCTTATGGGCCTTATTCATGGGCTTCTTCCCGTGTGGATGCAGAAGGTTCAAAATTGGGGCCCAGCGTTGGAACTTTTTATCGTTCATTTAACTCAGTCAATTCACGTCCAACATGTCTTCATATGTAGCTCGTCTCAGGCTTCATTAAAGTGTTCCAAAAAGATCATAAAATCACCCAAGAACACAATAAATAGATCAAGTGTAGAATTTCGTCATCAAATTACATATAAGTAGAAAAACATGCAATTCTAACATAATCGAGTACAATAAAATTGCACTTAAACAACTAAAAATATGCACAATTTCCTACTTATCAAATACCCTCACACTTAAATATTTACTTGTCCTCAAGTAAAACAACACCAAGAGATTAGCAATGGAGAAGCTAAGAGATTCGCTCAGGTCATTTCTACACATAGAACGTGATATCAAAGCAAAGTAGCAACTCATGGAATTCCAGACTAAGATCAATGCATTTAGAAATTGTGAACTTTTTAAAGATTTTCACTCAAGTTCCCAAATTCATTTACGATAAATCCTCAACTCATTGACTCGTCAAACACCTAACCATACTTCGACTCTCCTTCTTCTTGTTTCATCTAACTCGACAATCCTAACAGACTTTGCATTCGAATGTACCCCTTATTATTATTATTTTTTCTAGGTCTGCAACAACACTCAAGTGATAAGAAGGCCAGCCTTTAGGGACCCCCTCCGGAGTGATTCCGCTCGACCTCAGGAAGCTCAATACCTCCGGGCAGAATTTGGTCGGCGTGACATCTGGGCTGCAAAAGAATTCAAGTCGTTAGTAAAGCAGAATAAAAAAAATCAAGGAGAACATGTGTGACCAAACTTACTCATTGATCCGATCTTCATCCCAGCCCATCCAGGAGTCGTCCTCCAGACGGCGACCTCCTTCTAGGACAGATGCGGGTTGCGAAGTTGAACGGAGCGGAGATTTCCCCAGCCCCCGGTTTATCTCCGACTGGTATGTGTTTATCTCCTCCCTCACCCTCTTCTGAGTGGGCTCGGATTCTGACAGAGTCGGCCCCCTTGATTTCTTCTTCCCCTTGTCAGCGGTAGAAGGACCAGTAGGGGTCTAACTTGGAGGAGGGGCACCGGTAGTCGCAATACACCTCATCGAGCCGAGCACAAATTTCTTCCTAGTGGCCATCACAGAAGCTGATGGTTGAAACTTGTAAACTGGATAGTCGGGAACTGCCACGAAACATAAATCTGGTTAGGTCGCAATTTAAAAAATCGCTACATGAAAAGCGATTATGCTAAAGACTTACAAGGTATATTGAGATGGCGGGGATAAGTGTATAACCCGGCCCGAAGTCGATCGAGCTTAGATTTCAGGGCGATGACATCGCGCCAACTGGGAGGGGTATCTCGAACCTCCATGAACACCTCGACAAAATCCCAATTTAGCTCGGCCTCCTTGGGAACAAACACTGCAAAATAAAAGGAGAATTAGATCAGTACATTTTCGAATGTGAAAATAAAGGGCTTACCGTTTTCAATACGGTGCACACAATTCATTGGAACACGAATGGTCAAGGTGTTTGAAGGGTCTACAGATTCCCAGGCCCCTCCAACAAACCACCACCTCTGGTGCCATCCGTCGATCTTGTTGGGAATTCCGCTCACAAGTTTCTTTCCCCTACAAAGTCGCATAGCGTTCCAACCGCCGAATTGAGTAATAGGGTGCAACACGTATGATAGCTCGCCCGGAGTGGGCATTCTGAACAAATCGGCCTGCCCTAAAATGGTTAAAGTGGAGATAATGAAACTCCACCCATTCAGGGTAATCTGAGTGAGGCTTTGATTCCAAGCAAATGGGAGATGGCAGGATGTAAGATAAATCGGAACCCGACCTCCATGGTATGTTCATTCATCGCAATCATCCCCCGAGGCGGCTGGTCTACCCTTTCATCCGAGGTCACTCCATAGAAATGCACGTCCCTATGCACTTTGTACTTACGATGAAGGGAAAGCACGTACTGGTCGCTCAGTACTGATCGGTATTTCTCATCAGAGGTCGCGAATGGCAATTCAACCGACCTCCAAAATTTGCGTTTAGGTCACTGATAGGGAGCTTAGGCTCTATATGCCTCATAGTTGAAGATATGCTCGTATGCCCCATATCTATTGGTTGGGGTGGAGGATTCTGCTTCCGCTCATCCCCGGTAAGACAGTGTGATGGGGAATGATCACCACCGGAGGAAGATGCTCGATATCTTTTAATTCCTCCAGAAATTGTTCGTCAACTCCTTTGTCATTTCCATCGTCTTCCCGATCATCACTCGGGGCACCAGCGGTCGAAGTCCCTTCCACATTGGTGGCGGTGGAAGACGAACCAGGATGGAGGCGGAGTTGGGAGATGAAGGCATTATCATCGTCCGATGACGACAATAACATTGGCTGGATTGCACAAGGGGTCGTCGAAGAACCAGTAGCCATAACAAAGATTCAAAAAATTGAAGAATTACCTGTAACAATCCTCGTTGATCACTCGAAGAACTTGGAGAGTTGTAAAATTTTCGTTTGAAACGTGTAGGAACAAGAAGAAATTCTAACCTAAAAATCCCGTCTATTTATAGGAGGAAGAGAGGGCCAGAGTGTAATTTGGCTAAACCTCTAGCCTTTTCCAACAAAACGATCGCAGGAACCGCACGTGATCCTCACCGCAGCTCCCCATTGGTGCGACCCACGGCGCCTCACGTCATCATCCTATTAATCAATCACATCAAATCCGCAAGTTTGAGGGCAACCTGTCACGCCGATTCACGTAATCGAGACAACTTTTTGCCTACCCAAGGATGGCAGACCACCCAGAACGACTCCCTAGGTCGACTTGCCACGGATCGGAAGGATAACAAGTCAAGTCAAGGCCCCGATGCATAGCACGTGACCTCGACTTGAGGGGCAATTGTTGTAGCATGGATAAAACCGACCTCCGGAGTGGTCACATTGTTAGTGTTAGTGTCCTAGAGATAATCCGTTGTAAGGACATAATGCTAAGATAATATTCAGTATTGGTTTAATATTAGTATTTATTTAATATTAAATGTATGGCATTACACTTGTTAAAATATTATGTTTGATTGTTTGCATTTGTTCTTATCTGTGTTCCCTTTAGTCATTGTTGTCATTGAGGTTGTGAGAACTCAGATGACTTAAGCATGATTCTCAAATAGCCCTGATCGATGATCATCAAGAATGGGATATTAATGATGCAATTGAGATTGGTGTGCGATCTGCATCATACTCTTAGAGAGTGTAGTAAGATCTCACTTACTACGAGATACTAGGTATCTCATGATGGATGTACAAATACCTTAGAGGGTATTGGTATACCCATCCGAGAAATCGTTTGATGTAGTTCCACTATATATGTCTACGGGTGTCTCGGTTAGTGGGAGCGACGCAATACTCCTTTGACTTGAGGTCAATACGCACAACATGTGCGAAATGATGAACTTTGACCATGACCAACGCTTGCACCCTTCCATGGGTAGATATGGCTTGGATTGAGTTCATCATGAAGTGCATGTGCGTGGTAGTTGAGCCAAGAATATGATTCATTCCTCAAAGTGGATTTAGAGAGAATACTCATCTTCTCATCATAATTGGATCAAAGTCATTGGTCAATGCACGTCAACTTGGACTTTGTGGCCAAGTGTGACATAAGTAATCAATTAGTGATTAGAGATAATATGATTAAGTTATTTGAATAGACACTTCATCATTTTCAAGACTAATCGAGTATTCATGAATGAAAGGAGGAAATCGCAATAGTCCACGTTTCAGTTACAGGTAGTTGCACGTTTCTCGCAATGTACCTCATATATTGAGAATGTCTGATTTATTGTCTATGGTTCAATAAAGACCGTTAGTTTGACTAATCGCTCGATATATAAGGGCCTATGGGTCACACAACAAGTAGTTCCCTTTTACGGATTATAGTTGGTTGATTAAATGTTAAATTGGATTTAATATTTAATTTATGGAGAATTAATTAATAATAGATTAATTTTGAATTAATTATTATTAATGTTCAATTAAATTGTATTTAATTAAATAGGATTCCCAATAATAATATATGGAATATTATTATAGGATTTAATATATATATATATGGAATCAAATCCGTAAAGATTTGATATACATGGGAATTAAATCCGTAGAGGTTTTATATATGGGAATTAAATCTATGAGATTTAATTTTACAAGATTAGGGATTTTATTTCCTAATCAGGTTAGCTTAAGATTTAAGTTGGGCCTCCTCTATATATATGAGCTCTTGGGAATTCATAATACAAGTGTTCATATTTTCTCCATAAAATCTAGAGTTAGAATTTTCCTAGCAAATTCGTCTCGGGATTCAAAGCTGGCAATTCTATGCATGTCCGTGAACGGGGATTACGTGGCAATTATGTGCAAGTCTTGCGGGGCTGTTTCGTTGCGACATCATCTTTGAGGCGAGGTCCTTAGTTTTCGTATCTATTCACGGCGGTGCGCCCTCTCTTCGGCTCATTTCGTGGCTGTGCGCCACCGATTCATCCCGATTTTGAGTCATCGATGCTTGAACTCTTTCGAGACTTGAACATCGTGTCCATCTCGATGTGTTTCAAGGTGGCGTGCCACTGGAATCGAGATGAACCAATGGCGGCATGACACCGACTTCGATCGTCTTCCTCATTCTGGTTTCGAACCAGTTTGATTAAAGGGGCCGCAGCTCCGCGAGCGCCCCTTCCGTGTCTCTCTCGTTCACGGCGGTGAGTCGCCTGCATGCGATGAGCGACAGTGGCAACTCGTGCCTGTTTGACTTGCTACGCGCGTCACTTCGCCCTGTTCAATTCGCCCCTATTCTTCAAACCCCTTCTTCTGAACTGGTTTTTTGTTTTGGTTGTTGTTCGAATTATGATGGGACCGATTAATTGTTCTCGATTCATTGTTATTTGGATGATGATGAAACTGATTAATCTGAATTTTGGGTGTTTGGGTGTTCGATTTTTCGGATTGGATCTGATTTGGAAGGGTGATGATGTAGGAGGGTTGTTTTGCAAATTCGATTTGAGACAGACCTTCCCGTGCAATTTTAGAAACACCTGAGCCCCCAGAAATAAATAAATTAAAATTTAATTTTGGAAATTTTATTAAGTTTAATTCTGAAATTAAATAATGGTTGGACCAATAACAATTAATTGGATTAATTGATTTTAATAATC
Source organism: Stenogyne calaminthoides (assembly GCA_037126765.1). Lineage (NCBI taxonomy): Eukaryota > Viridiplantae > Streptophyta > Magnoliopsida > Lamiales > Lamiaceae > Stenogyne > Stenogyne calaminthoides. The sequence goes on along the minus strand of JBBCBC010000007.1, from coordinate 32,950,630 downwards.
TTAAAATTGAGTTTTAAATTGAACTTGAAATTCATTTTTAAAAGGTTTCATTAAAACCCACTTAGTTGACTTATTTATTTGTTTAAATTAGTTAACGCGTTTTATAGTCCGCATTATAATTGTTTGGGTAGGCGGTGCCTAATATCTGTTGGACCGTATTAAATGCTTGGGTAGACGGCGCCCAAATATTTGTTAGTCTGTGTAAGTCATCTTTAGGTAGGCGGCGCCTAATAATTGCTCAAATATGATGTAGATAGCATGATGGATCTTGATTAAGCAATTAATACCCCGTCTTTAAAAACGTTCCTCACTAAAATATGGTTCTCAATAATTTGATAAGATGTCTTCCATCAAAATTAAAAGTAAACTGAAGATTTCGTTCCAATGAGTATTTAAGACCCTCGTCTTTAGCTCGGATCTACATCTAACGGGACTTTTATAGGGACATGTAATGTCGCCGTTTGATGGTTGTAAACCAACTTAATTTTATTTCGCTAGCCCTCACGGGGAACAAAAGTTAAGGGACATCAGTCGAACTAGGTTCGATAAACTAGGAATTGCAGTTTTGCAATTGGTTTGGAGACCTACCAGTTATGCTATTGTAATGATCAGCCCTCGCTGGGATTATCATGGTAGTAATGTAGATCCTAGTCCATTATAATTTATAGTTGATATAAATTCGTACTTTTCCGATGAGGTCATTAAGTATGTGAAAATAATGGAAACAAAATAAATTTAAAGGCCATATTTATTTTGATTGTTGAATAATTATCATAGGAATTATGTGTTTTAATTCCCGTTTTATTTTATTTCTCTAGGATTGTTGAAATGAATAACTTGTCATTGAGAAGCGTTTTGGAAACGAACAAATTGGCTGGGCCAAATTTTCTCGACTAGCACCGAAACGTTCATTTGGTGCTCAAGCAAGAAAAGATTAAGTATGTGTTGGACACGCCAATCCCTGCTACCCCGGAGGCTGGTACTGAAGAAGCTGATGCGTTTGACGCCGCAACCCAGAAGAAGCATCAAGATGATGCTTCCCAGGCTCAGTTTGTTATACTACTCGGGATGACTCCCGAATTGCAAAGGCAGCATGAGAAGATGCTTCCCTTCGAAATGATCAAGCATCTGAAGGATCTCTTTGATTCTGAATCTCATTCCGAGATTTATGAAGTGATGAGAGATCTGTTCAGATGCCGACTGTCTGAGGGAGGGAAGGTTTATCCTCATGTGTTGAAGATGATTGGGATAATCGATAAACTTGGTTGTCTAGGTATTGAGCTCAAGACCAATGTTGTTGTTTACGCCATTCTTCAGTCGCTTCCCGATTCATATTCGAGTTTAGTGGTAAACTTCAATACGAATACATGCCCGAGCTGCACAACATGCTAAAGACCTTTGAGTCTTCCACTACTAAGGAAAATCTCGTGCTCATGGTGAGTGCCTCTACTTCTTCTGCTCTGAAAGGAAAGAAGAAGCGAAGATGCAAGGCAAAGAAAGGCTCCAAGCCTAGCTTCCTTAAGCCAAAAGTGGAATTCAAAAGAAGGAGAGAGTGGACAAGGATTTATGCCTCCACTGCAAGCAGAAGGGGCATTGGAAGAAGGACTGCAAGGTTCTAGCAACTGAAAAGAGGACACAAGATGTCTCAGCCTCTGGAACATGTATGTTTGTTATTGAGATAAACATGTCCACAAATGATACTAACTGCTGGGTATTAGATACCGGTTGTGGCTCACACATTTGTACAAATGTGCAGGGTCTCAAGGATAGCAGGGCAGTTAGGCCGAGTGAAGTCGCTTTACACATTGGGAATGGAGCAAGAGTTGCTGCTGAACATGTTGGCGTTTACATTTTAGATTTACCCTCTGATTTTAGACTTGAACTGAATAATTGTTATTTTGTTCCTTCTATTACCCGCAACATTATTTATATTCCGATGTTGGATATTGAAGGTTTTTCCTTCCATTTTGCAAACAATAATTGTTATTTTTCGCTTAATGGTGATGTGTATGAAAATGCTCCTTTATCTAATAGCTTATATTTGTTGTATTGTGGATATAATATTCTTAATATACAAAATAAAAGACTCAAACTTAGTAATCATGAAAACCCGACTTACTTGTGGCATTGTAGACTTGGTCATGCAAACAAGAAAAGAATTGCAAGGTTAAGAAGTTAGATTACTTAACCCCATTTGACTTTGAGTCTTATGGAAATTGCGAATCTTGTATTAAGGGCAAAATGATCAACAAACCCTTTTCTGGGAAAGGGGTTCGTGCCAAGGAAGTTCTAGAGTTGATCCACAGTGACGTTTGTGGATCATTGCCCACTCTAGCTAGGGGTCACTTCGGCTACTTCATAACTTTTACTGATGACTTCTCTAGGTTCGGGTATGTGTATCTAATGAAACACAAATCCGAATCTTTTGAGAAATTCAAAGAGTATAAAGCTGAAGTAGAGAAGCATTTTGGTAAGATTATTAAGACTCTTCGATCAGATCGAGAAAGAGAATATCTTAGCCATGAATTCACCGATTATCTGAAGTTGCATGGGATCCAATCACAATGGACTCCTCCCGGCACACCCCAAATGAATGGAGTGTCCGAGAGGAGAAACCGAACCCTGTTAGACATGGTAAGGTCTATGATGAGCTTTTCCTCTCTTCCAACTTTTATATGGGGATACGCGCTCCAAACCTCAATCTATATTCTGAATATGATTCCATCTAAATCGGTTGAGCATACGCCATACGAGCTATGGCACGGCAAGAAGCCAACTTTCTCTCACATAAGGATGTGGGGTTGCCCCGTGTTTGTGAAGAAAATGTTCACTGATAAGTTGGAATCAAAAGGTGAAAAGGGTTACTTTGTGGGATATCCTAAGGAAATTAGAGGATATTATTTATATCTCCCTGAGAAACAAACAATAATTGTTTCGGGGCAGGCCAAATTCCTTGAAGAAGATTATGTCTTCAAGGAACAAGGTCGTAAGACGATAGAGCTTGAAGAAATTCAAGAACCACAAATTAACAAGGAGACTAATGTCTTATCAAAGCAACATGACAAAGAATCAGTGGGAGCATTCAGCAGCTCACATGATGGAAGTTTATCACTAAGTGATCCTCTTTCAGCCAGTGAGAGCGTAATTGGAGTTGCATTACCTGAGCAACAAACTCCAAGTGGGCTGAATGAGAATAGGATAGTTCAAACTCCCGCTCAAGAGGCATCCGGAAGTGTCGCTCTTGAGGCCTCCCCTGTCAACGATAAAATCGTTGCACCAAAAAATTCTCACGATCAAAGTGTGCAGCCTGAACAACCACAACTTCGTAAGTCTACTAGGGTTCGTAATCCACCCACTAGATATTATGGTTTCCTCATACAGGAAAATGATGACGTGGAGATCCCGGATAAAGATGATCCTAGAACTTACACTGAGGCAACATTAGATGTTGACTCAAATAAGGACTCGATGTACACCAATCAGGTCTGGGAGTTGGTTGAGTTGCCGAAAGGGGTTAGACCCATAGGATGCAAATGGGTCTTCAAACGTAAGATTGATGCAAATGGCAAAGTACAAACCTACAAGGATAGGTTGGTGGCGAAAGGTTATAGTCAACGTGAAGGCATTGACTATGACGAGACTCTCACCAGTTGCTAAGATCAAGACCATTTGAATATTACTTGCGGTAGCAGCACACTTTGATTATGAGATTTGGCATATGGATGTCAAAACAGCTTTTCTCAATGGCAACATTGATAAGGAAGTGTTTATGACTAAACCGGAAGGTTTTATATCGAAGCCAAAATCTAATCTTGTGTGAAAGCTTAAACAATCCATTTATGGATTGAAGCAAGCTTCTAGGAGTTGGAATATCCGATTTGATGAAGCTGTCAAATCATTAGACTTTGTCAGAAACTCGGAAGATCCGTGCGTCTATCGAAAATACAATGAGAAGAATATTGTCTTCATAGTTGTGTATGTCAATGACATACTAATTATGGGAAACAATATCCCACTCATGCAGTCCGTGAAAGAATGGTTATCAAAGACCTTCATGATGAAGGATCTAGGTGAAGCCTGCTACATCTTAGGGATCAAGATCCATAGGGATAGATCCAAGAAGATGTTGGGGTTGTCACAGTCCATCTATGTAGACAAGGTGTTGAAGCGATTTGCGATGGAGAACTCTAAGAGAGATTCTCTACCGGCATGTCATGGGATAAAGTTGTCTAAGAAAGATTGTCCTTCCACAGACGCTGATATCCAGCACATGAAGGATATACCATATGCATCTGCAATTGGATCCATCATGTACGTCATGACTTGTACTATACCAGATGTGGCCTTCGCTGTCAGCATAATTGGTAGATACCAAGAGAATCCGGGTGAACCTCACTGGATTGCTGTCAAGAACATTCTCAAGTACCTCAAACGAACTAAAGATTACTTTCTGGTCTATAGAGGACAGTCAGAGCTAGTTGCCACTGGCTATGCTGATGCAATTTTCCAATCAGACTGTGACGACTACCAGTCACAGTCAGGCTATGTGTTCGTTCTCAATGGTGGGGCAGTTAGTTGAAATAGTTCCAAACAAGAGACTATTGCGGACTCAACAATCGAAGCTGAGTACATTGCTGCGGCGGAAGCTACCAAAGAAGTTGTCTGGATAAAACCGTTCTTAAGTGAACTAGGGGTAGTTCCAAGTGCCAGCAGTCTAATAAAGTATGCTTTTTACTTTGTATAATCGAAAAGTGAACTAGGGGTAGTTCCAAGTTATACTGAAAAGTATGCTTTTTACTTTGTATAATCGAAACTAAATTTTCAGACTTATTTACAGAAATAAATTGTTTATCACTGATGTTTTAAATATGATTGAATGTTACATATATTTACTGCATAACTGTTAAATAATTCGTACGTGTTACATTGTAGTTAATTTAGTGATATCAGATCACAGAAGATTAAATAAACAGTCCCTTGTAACTAAAAGTACGTCATTCACGACCTAGATGGAAATAAACAACCCATCACGAAAGGTTGAGGTGTAAGGCTCAGATTGGTTTGTCTTGACCAAGAGATTACACTAGTGCATGACTGATGCGCTGAATAGGACCTACAGGAGGATAAATTCTTCAGAAATGAACAAGGAAGAATTAGACCTCAGTGGTTCGTTGTTCCTTAACCTTCGTCCCTTAAATAGGATCACGTGGGATTGGTAACTATTGCTTTGACTTATCATGGGTAGCGAATCAGAGAGAGATTCAATACTTTTTATCTTAGGCAATATTATTGGTCACAGGTGATTGCTAAGATTTAATACGAAGAATCGTGTTCAAGTACGCTTGTTTGATTTGCCCCCTTGGGAGGTTCATAAGCTTTATCATACCAAATCTTGCAAGTTGAATTAGTTTCTGGATTGGATAATAATGTTGAATCGTTCCTTGACCAAGGACAAAAGATATTAATTAACGGAAAGCTATTTCAGTGGCTTGAATTAATTAATGGGCTAGATAATCTTAAACACGGGAAATAATGACCGGGAGCCATATTGACTGTAATATGGGTTAAGATGGATAGTGCAATATTAATTATGTAGTGGGATTAATTAATATTTATGGGCTTGAATTATATTGTGGCTCAATATTAGATATTCAAGATCCATTAGAAGGTCCAATCTTAATTCTCCTAAAGGCCCCCTGAGTAGCCCAACAAATAGTCCAATAACTGAAAAAGGTGATTAAAATAAAATAAATATTGTTGCTTATTTTTCCTCTATTTTTTCGAAATTTATGGATAAAAGAGGGAGAAAGATTTTCTTTGAATTTTGTTATGGAATGAAGATATGTATTCTTGGAATACAAGATTATCTCATTAAATTCAAGAAATCTCCCACTTGGTTATTCATGAAGGAATTTTCGAAATTTTGGAAATATAGTGGACAAGAAAGATTTTCTTGATTTTCTTGAAAATATATTATGGAAGATATGTATTTCTTGAAATACAAGAATATCTCATAAATTCAAGAAGATCCAAATCTTGGAATCTTGCTTAATATTTTCGAAATTAATCCATAATTGAGGATGTGGGATTTTTGTGGAATATTTTAATTATGGGAAAAAGAATATAGGAGATATATTCAAGATTTCTTTGTGATCAAGAAAAGTCTTTTCCCACATTGATTTTTCACTGAAAATTTCGACCACCCCTCTCCTATAAATAGGGGATGATTGTTTCATTCCCAAGTACAATTCGATGTGCTGGAAAAATTAGCAAATCCACGAAAGTGGTGCAACAAAGTTTATTTTTTCCTTTTGTTAATTGTTCGCGAGTATCCTTCCATCGGATTGTCGAGCAAGGGCTAAGGGAATACTTGGGAAGTCCTTTTGGTTAATCCGTCCAACCGAATTCACTGCCATCCCGAGAGGTACGTTCACGTAAACCTGTAGATTCCGCATGCGTAGGTTTTACGTGGCTTATTATATGCATGATATGTTGTTGCAATTATTATTTGAATTAATATAGGATTAATTCATGCTAGTAATAATTAAAGAATTAAATTTGTATTTAAATATTCATCCCGAATAGATCTGTGCACGCTATTCCCCAACAACTGGTATCAGGGCCACGGTTTCGGGCTCTGAATTTTTTAAATTGTAATTTAATTCGTGGACATTAAATTTGAAATTGGATAGTAGAACTGTTAGATAGATTTTTTTTGCGGTATCCAATTGTCATGGATTTTAATGTGTTTATTTATGCATGTATATAAATTGTGGTTTTAATTCGATTCGTTCGGATTTGTTTTGCCTCGTGAGAAAATCCACGAGTAGACTAGGATTTGTTTGATTTGATCAATGTAATAGACTAGTCTAGATTTAGGTTTATTTATTTTTTGTAAATAAATTGTAATCGGATCGAAAAACGAAGAGGCGAAGAATTAAAGGACAAAATCTAGAACCGGCGCGGAGGCGGGGATTCTTACTGGCACGCGACGGGCGCAGGGCAGGCGGATGGCCGAGCGTCTGAAAGGAACGAACGCAAAAGGAACGCTAAGCGCTACGCGTACGCGTGTCTAATTAAAATGACCGGACGGAAAGCGGCCGTCTGTATGGCGGGCGTCGTAAAGGGACTGGGCCGCCAAGTCGCGGGCAAGGCGGAGGCGGGCGAAGGCTAAATGTGGATGGATGCGCTGCCGCCGCCGAGAGCTTCAACGCCGGCCGCCAAGTCGAGGGCGTGTCGAGGCAATTTGGCAACGGCCACGCCGCAGCGAGGTCGCCGAGGTCGTTTCTAGGCAGTGGTACGTGGGATCTTGGCGTGCATCCCGATTGTGAGTCGCTGTGGCGTGGCGTTTCGAGACGCAAGTATTTTTTTTTTCGAGACGATCGAGTGGGGAGAAATCCGAGACGATTTCTTCAAGATCAAGTCAAGAAAAATCAAACCATGACAATTGGATAATTTGTGCCCAATATGTTTATTTTTCTGTTTTGCTTGATTTATTTGTGATATCTTATGCTTTATTTAATTTGTTTAAATGTGTTTGCATGAGGGTTGCCAAATGGAAAAATCTCACCTTCAAAATTACTAAGTATGATTAAACAATTAATTGACAATTTTATTCCGGATAATAAAATTGAATTAATTTTGACCTCCATGATTTATTTATTTGTGAATTCTTTTGGAGAAATTCCCCAACGGGACGGTCAAAAGATAGCTTTCACATGAATTAATTTCCAAACGGATGATTGTGGGTTATTACTAGTGGCGACGATGACCCTCCCAACGAGGCTCGATCAAAGCGAAATAATAATCCTGTATTTAATCATGGTTATTACTTAGGTATAAAATTGTTATGCATATACTTCCCCGAAGTCCCTGTCAATTTTATATTGGTCAAGTGGGAGCCAACTATTAATATGGATATTAAAGGTTTGTAACTGTTCTTGTTTGTAACCTGCTTGAATGTGTTTAAATAATGACCCACCCAACGTGGCTTATTTAAACTGTTTTGAGATGTTGGCTGATGCATTGTTCATATTTTTTTTGAGATTTTAAATATGATGCATATGATCGAATCTTGTGATATACTTGTGCTATTGCATATAGTTGTTTATTTCTGTTCAGGATGTCGTTACCTTTTAATCCACTGTTATTATACTTAAAGTCAATACAATATGTATGGAAACTATATTGATTGGAAACGAAAAATTATAATTGTCCTAACTGCACAAAAGCACAAGTGGGTTCTTGACACACAAAAATCAGATGAGTCAACTGATGAGTCAGAACATGCGGGACTCGTCAGATCACCTTGCGAGAGATGTCGTCGCTGAAAATGGTGGAGGGCAAACCCATAAGGCATTACATCCTCAAAATAGATGGCCCATCTGAACAAACTTGAGATTTTAAGTGCAGATTATGATCTGGAGACTCAGATGAATTTGGTACTTCACTCTCTGCCCAAAAATTTTTTTGAGCATTTTGGCCTCGCTAGCTAATTTGTTGCAAGCTTTTGGTCTCGGCAGAAATGTTGATAAGGCACCAAACTCAAGCTTTGACGGCAAGTGGTCTGTCTTCATCTTCTAGGCCAAAGGAAGGCAAGATAAAGAAGAGGACCAAAAAGGCCATAAGCAATAAAACTCAATTGTTGCCAAGGGCAATGGTAAGATGAGGAATTCTTGTTGTGTCAAGGAAACTCCAAAGAGGAAGTGCTTAAGATGCGGTAAGAGAGGACAATGGAGGTTTTGCCTGTTCCAACCCCAAAAGGGACGGAAAGAAAGGTAATTCTCACGCACTAGTTGTTGAAACTTGTTTAGCGGCGTATACTTCTCATTCGTGGGTGGTTGATACGAGATCCACTAATCATGTTAGCTTCACGGGTTCTAAATGATCCGGCAACTTAGTGGGAGTGAGATCCTCATCACACTGGGCAACGTTACGAAAGTAGAAGACATTGCAATGCTACGTAAGTGGCAGATATTGCAATGCTACGATAGTAACGATTATTGCAATACTACGCAAGTAGCAGACATTGCAATGCTACATGAGTAGCAGTTAAAGCAGTGGGAGAAGTGCACCTATCTTTTGAAGATAAAGTTTTTTGAGATTATCTTTATGTTCCCAGTTTTAGAAAGAATTCACTTTCAGTTTCTAAAATTCGATTAAAGGACACTAAGTTTCTTCTAATAAGAATGACATCATTTTTTAAATGATGAGTGTATCTGTTACGGGACATTGATGGAAAATCTCTATACAATTAACTGTGCACACCACTCATGAAATGCATCCTATAACACATCAACTATTTCCTACAAAAGAAAGCGTGAACGAAATACTTCTTTGGCATCTAAGATTAGGTTATATAAATCCAAAAAGGATCCAAAGGTTGGTGAAAGATGGTTCACTGGAGCGTCTCCAAGTTGAACAAATCTCAACCTGTGAATCATGTTTGGAGGGTAATATGACCAAGAGGGCATTTGGAGCCAAGGGGAATAGGGCCAAAGAAGTGTTAGAGATCCTTCACACAGATGTATGTGGTCCAATGTCAACCAAAGCAAGAGGAGGTTATGAGTAATTTTATTGATGATTACTCAAGGTACATTTTCCTTATGAAGCATGAATATGAGACCTTTGAAAAATTCTAAGAATTTAAGGCTCAAACAGAGAATCATAGGGAAAAATGTATCAAGTCTCTACGATCTGATCGTGGAGGCGAATACCTCAGCGATGAGTTTTTGAACTACTTATCTGATGAAGGGATTGTATCCCAGCTCACTGCACCCGGAACCCCTCAACAAAACGGGGTTGCAGAGCAAAGAAACAGAACTCTTTTGGAAATGGTTAGATCAATGATGAGTTATGTGAATCTTCCCAAGTCGTTCTGGGGTTATGCTTTGGAAACAGCGGCTTACATTCTGAACTTGGTGCCATCCAAATCGGTTCCCAAAACTCCCAAAGAATTGTGGACCGGGCGCAAGCCTATTATGAGACACATGAGAATTTGGGGGTGTCCGCCCACGTGTTGGACAAGGAAGTTTTAAATTGGATCCTCGATCGAATTAAGGTTGTTTGTAGGATACCCCGAGGAAACAAAAGGATGTATGTTCTATGGTCCCGAAGATCAAAAGGTGGTCATCAAAGACCCACTTTAGATTTTTGGAATAAGACTATATGAACCAAAGAAAACCCCAGTGAGATTACCTTAAATGAGCTTAGAGGACAAACCTCGATTAATCAGTATTAGATGATATACCAAACGATACGCTTTCACAACCGAGCCTCGTCGTAGTGGGAGGGTTGTTAGTCACCCGAGAGATTCATGGGAATAGGAGAGTCCTCGGACTTGATTCGAGACAAAGGCTAATCGAGACCCATGGATATATGACGAGGCATTCCAAGATAAGGATGCGGTTTCAAACAAAGAATGAAAGCCGAAATGGGTTCTATGTTTCATAATAGAGTGTGGGAGCTAGTCGAACCACTTAATGGGGTCAAACCCATTAGATGCAAGTGGGTATATAAGAGGAAAAGAGGACCCGGACGGGAAGGTTGAAACCTTTAAAGCAAGACTAGTGGCGAAAAGGTTACACTCGTAGAAAGAAGGGATCGATTATGAGGAAACTTTTTTCGCCCGTAGCCATGCTTAAGTCCATCCATATTCTCTTATCAATTCTCACAAGATTTCGACTTTGAAATCGGCAAATGGATGTCAAGACGACTTTCCTCAACGGAAGTCTTGATGAAGAGATCTATATGCAACAACCCCAAGGTTTCATTGAAACGGCCAAGAACATCTTGTTTGTAAGCTCAAGAAGTCCATTTACGGACTCAAACAGCATCGAGCTTGGAACCAATGTTTTGATCATGTTATAAAGTCTTATGGGTTTGATCAAAACAAGTTTGAAAGTTGTGTGTATAAAAAGCGTTTGAAGCGCATTGGTATTCTTAGTACTATCGTAGATGACATTGTGATCATCGGGAACGATGTGAAGGTGTGATCGGGCGTAAGGGCATGGTTTCAAAAGCGGTTTGATATGAAAGACTTAGGGAAGCGGACATATCCTTGGGATCAAGATAACTCGAGATCACCGGAAAAGGATGATCGGGTTATCGCAAGTTTCATACATAGACACTAGTTTTTGAAACGATTCAAAGATGCAAGATTCAAGAAAGGATTCGTACTTTCGGACTTGGAATCCATCTATCCAAGAAAATGTTCCCTAAGGCGAAAAGGAGATAGATGACATGAAAGGTATTCCTTGTGCTTCTACCGCCGAAACCTTATGTATTTATTGTTGTAGACGAGACCAGGATATCCGCTGCCGTGAGGCATGGTAGCAAGATATCAAAGTAACCCAGTGGAAAGCATTGGGACGACGATTAAAAACATTACGAAGTGTCTGAAAAGAACTCGGGATAGAATGTTGATTTATCAATCAGATACTCCAATCCCCATCGGCTACACGGACTCGAATATCCAATCAGATATAGATTCCAGAAATTATCTGCCTCAGTTAATGTGTTTCCATTTGGGAAGTGTAGCCATCAAATGGAAGAGTGTGAAGCAGAAATGCATCACTGACTCAACCATGGAACTCGGGTAAGTAGTTGCTTGTGAAGCAGTGAAAGAACCGGTTGGGCTCTAGACCTTCTTAGTGGACTTGGATGGTGTTCTGAATTTGTGTAGCAATATCTGCTAGGGGCAGTTGCAAATTCAAGAGAACCAAGAGTCCACGAGTCAAACAAACACAATAAAGGAAAGACATCTTATACGAGAAATCGTTAAGAGAGGAGATATAGATGTAGCAAAGATAACGTCTGAGGACAGCCTAGCATATCCATTCACAAAGTGTCTGCCTCTGAATACATTCGAGAGACATGTGAGTGGAATGGGTGTCAAGATCGTTGCCAATCTGCTTTGAGTATAAGTGGGAGAAATTATTAGGTTCGTGTAGGTGACATTAGATGTCACGGACTACGCGAGACATGTTGTAGTATACTTAAAAGCAGACTTTGAGTATAAGTGGGAGATTGTTAGGATTATACTGAAAAGTATGCTTTTTACTTTGTATAATCGAGACTGAATTTTCAGACTTATTTACTGAAATAAATTGTTTATCACTGATGCTTTAAATATGATTGAATGTTACATATATTTTCTGCATAACTGTTCAATAATCCGTACGTGTTACATTGTAGTTAATTTAGTGATATCAGATCACAGAAGATTAAATTAACAGTCCCTTGTAACTAAAAGTACTACATTCACGACCTAGATGGAAATGAACAACCCATCACGAAAGGTTGAGGTGTAAGGCTCAGATTGGTTTGTCTTGACCAAGAGATTACACTAGTGCATGACTGATGCGCTGAATAGGACCTACAGGAGGATAAATTCTTCAGAACTGAACAAGGAAGAATTAGACCTCAGTGGTTCGTTGTTTCTTAACCTTCGTCCCTTAAATAGGATCACGTTGGATTGGTAATTATTGCTTTGACTTATCATGGGTAGCGAATCAGAGAGAGATTCAATACTCTTTATCTTGGGCAATATTATTGGTCACAGGTGATTGCTAAGATTTAATACGAAGAATCGTGTGCAAGTACGCTTGTTTAATTTGCCCCCTTGGGAGGTTCATAAGCTTTATCATACCAAATCTTGCAAGTGGAATTAGTTTCCGGTATGGATAATAATGTTGAACCGTTCCTTGACCAAGGACAAAAGACATTAATTAACGGAAAGCTATTTCAGTGGCTTGAATTAATTAATGGGCTAGATAATCTTAAACACGGGAAATAATGACCGGGAGCCATATTGACTGTAATATGGGTTAAGATGGATAATGCAATATTAATTATGTAGTGGGATTAATTAATATTTATGGGCTTGAATTATATTGTGGCTCAATATTAGATATTCAAGATCCATTAGAAGATTCAATCTTAATTCTCCTAAAGGCCCCCTGAGTAGCCCAACAAATAGTCCAATAACTGAAAAAGGTGATTCAAATAAAATAAATATTGTTGCTTATTTTTCCTCTATTTTTTCGAAATTTATGGATAAAAGAGGGAGAAAGATTTTCTTTGAATTTTGTTATGGAATGAAGATATGTATTCTTGGAATACAAGATTATCTCATTAAATTCAAGAAATCTCCCATTTGGTTATTCATGAAGGAATTTTCAAAATTTTGGAAATATAGTGGGCAAGAAAGATTTTCTTGATTTTCTTGAAAAGATATTATGGAAGATATGTATTTCTTGAAATACAAGAATATCTCATAAATTCAAGAAGATCCAAATCTTTGAATCTTGCTTAATATTTTCGAAATTAATCCATAATTGAGGAGGTGGAATTTTTGTGGAATATTTTAATTATGGGAAAAAGAATATAGGAGATATATTCAAGATTTCTTGGTGATCAAGAAAAGTCTTTTCCCACATTGATTTTTCACTGAAAATTTCGACTACCCCTCTCCTATAAATAGGGGATGATTGTTTCATTCCCAAGTACAATTCGATGTGCTGGAAAAATTAGCAAATCTACGAAAGTGGTGCAACAAAGTTTATTTTTTCCTTTTGTTAATTGTTCGCGAGTATCCTTCAACTGGATTGTCGATCAAGGGCTAAGGGAATACTTGGGAAATCCTTTTGGTTAGTCCGTCCAACCAAATTCACTGCCATCCTTAGAGGTACGTTCACGTAAACCCATAGATTCCGCATGCGTAGGTTTTACGTGGCTTATTATATGCATGATATGTTGTTGCAATTATTATTTGAATTAATATAGGATTAATTCATGCTAGTAATAATTAAAGAATTAAATTGTATTTAAATATTCATCCCGAGAGATAATCGCTAGAGGAGAGATAGATTTAGAGCGTGTTCCCACGGAAGATAATTTGGCTGATCCTTTCACCAAACCTTTGAGTGTTCATGTACACACTAGACATTTCAATGGTCTGGGGGTTAGGCATGTAGGTGATTGGCTCTAGTTCAAGTGGGAGATTGTTAGTGTTAGTGTCCTAGAGACAATCCATTGTAAGGATATAATGCTAAGATAATATTCAGTATTGGTTTAATATTATTGTTTATTTAATATTAAATGTATGGCATTACACTTGTTAGAATATTATGTTTGATTGTTTGCATTTGTTCTTATCTGTGTTCCCTTGAGTCATTGTTGTCATTGAGGTTGTGAGAAATCAGATGACTTAAGCATGATTCTCAAATAGCCCTGATCGAGGATCATCAAGAATGGGATATTGATGATGCAATTGAGATTGGTGTGCGATCTGCATCATACTCTTAGAGAGTGTAGTAAGATCTCACTTACTACGAGATACTAGGTATCTCATGATGGATGCACAAATACCTTAGAGGGTATTGGTATACCCATCCGAGAAACCGTTTGATGTAGTTTCACTATATGTGTCTACGGGTGTCTTGGTTAGTGGGAGCGATGCGATACTCTTTGACTTGAGGTCAATACGCACGACATGTGTGGAGTGATGAACTTTGACCATGACCAACGCTTGCACCCTTTCATGGGTAGATATGGCTTGGATTGGGTTCATCACGAAGTGCATGTGCGTGGTAGTTGAGCCAAGAATAGGATTCATTCCTCAAAGTGGATTTAGAGAGAATACTCATCTTCTCATCATAATTGGATCAAAGTCATTGGCCAATGCACGTCAACTTGGACTTTGTGGCCAAGTTTGACATAAGTGATCAATTAGTGATTATAGATAATATGATTAAGTTATTTGAATAGACATTTCATCATGTTCAAGACTAATCAAGTATTCGTGAATGAAAGGAGGAAATCGCAATAGCTCACGTTTCAGTTACAGGTAGTTACACGTTTCTCGCAACGTATCTCATATATTGAGAATGTCTGATTTATTGTCTAGGGTTCCATTAAGACCATTAGTTTGACTAATCGCTCGATATATAAGGGCTTATGGGTCACACAATAATTAGTTCCCTTTTATGGATTATAGTTGGTTGATTAAATGTTAAATTGGATTTAATATATAATTTATGGAGAATTAATTAATAATAGATTAATTTGGAATTAATTATTATTAATGTTTAATTAAATTGGATTTAATTAAATAGGATTCCCAATAATAATATATGGAATATTATTATAGGATTTAATATATATGGAATCAAATCCGTAGAGATTTGATATACATGAGAATTAAATCCGTAGAGATTTTATATATGGGAATTAAATCTATGAGATTTAATTTTACAAAATTAGGGATTTTATTTCCTAATCAGGTTAGCTTAAGATTTAAGTTGGGTCTCCCCTATATATATGAGCTCTTGGGAATTCATAATACAAGTGTTCATATTTTTTCCATAAAATATAGAGTTAGAATTTTCCTAGCAAATTCATCTTGGGATTCAAAGCTGGCAATTCTGTGCAAGTCCGTGAATGGGGATTACGTGGATACCATAGTTGAGAAATCTTCTTTCAAATAACTGTAAGATTTCTTGTTATGCTTATTTGTACTCGTTTATGCAATTAAGTGTTCGTTGTTGGTGAACTGTTTATTTCTGCTGCGCATGTATTACGTGTTTACGTGCCTCAATATTCCAACACACATAAGCGGCAAACCCCCCGCCAGCAACCATTTATTGCGGCCTACCAATGCATGGTCACATAATCCAATAATCCACCAAGTCTAAGTACATTGTACCCAAGTCTCAAAGACGGCAGGTCGCAAGGCGACTCACATCAAAAGCTCTGCAAGTCGCGAGGCGACTTGCACCCAAGACCTTCTCAGGTCGGAGGCACTTACAGCAATCGGAGTCGCATCCCTTAATAGTAAAAGGAAGCACACGACAAGCCACGAGATCCGCCCCTGAAGTTCACCCCGCGATTGGTGCACATTAAAGATGGTGACCTCTGACCCGGTGAGGTGGAATCGGCGGCCTCCGAGATTGAAGCCCCTTTTAGAGTATATTTCCTTGTGTTAATTCTCGCCCAAGAGGCGAGAATCGTAGTATAAATAGGCATATGCAGCCACACTTGTAAAAGGTTGAAAAACTTAGACTCTTAGGCACTTATATTATACACAAATACCTGGCTTGGATGCCCCCGGACGTAATCTTGTTCATAAGATGAACCGGGTCATCACTTTCTTGTCTTTTTACATGTTTTGATCGCCTAAAACACTAAATCAAAGTATAATTATTATTTTGTTGACCAAATTATAACCAACTACAACATTGCAGTAAATAAATAACATTCATTCATATTTAAAGCAACAGTGATAAAATAATTTATATTCAGTAAATAAGAGTACATTAGTCTGTTATTATGTAAAAGCATACTTTCACGTATAAACCCAACACACATGACATCGGAAGTATTAAAAACGCAGTGCAAAGGATTTTAAAATTGTGTATAGTCTTAATTCAGACTATATGAACCTCATGGTTAAAAACATTACTATAACAAGTAGTGAGATACACAAGAACCTCTTACAAGATCCTAAAAGGTGTAGTGAAAAATAACACACCAAAAGCAATCTATCCAATCAAGTAACTAGTGATCTTATTCAACCTAAAACTTGATCTAATAAGATAAAATCAATACTGATGGGAATGATTGGATTCATTCGACCGGTACAAATAGGCTAACATGAACCCTCACACTCCTAGATGTTACAAACACTCTTGGTTGTGTCTCGGATGTTACTCTCTAAAGTTTGGAGTAGAGCAAATGGTATTTCACTTTTCCTCAAACTTGTTCTTCGACCAATGCAGTGTATTTATAGACTTGGGGAATCAACTACATTGTCCTATCCAGTCAGTTTGGATAGCCTTGAAACTCTCCACCATCAACTCCATGATCTTGGTGTAACCACCCATGATCTTTCTATTCTCACTCATCCACAATGCAACCACCTGACAATATAACATAATTGTCATCAACCTGCAATGTAGAAAACATAGAAAAACACATATATTAAAACGGAGTTAGTGTTAGGAGAAAGGGAAAATTCATGATGTTGTGTAGAATGTGTTGGGGTTATACTGAAAAGTATGCTTTTACTTTGTATAACCAAACTGAATTTCTTATTTATTTTACTGAAACAAATTATTTATCACATGTTGCATTAAATATGAATGAATGTTATATATATTTAATGCATACCCGTTCGATAAAGTCAGTACGTGTTACGTTGTAGTTAATTTGGTGATACCAGATCACAGAAGATCAAATTAACAGTTCCTCGTGACTAAGTACAAATTCACAACCCAGATGGAAATGAACAACCCATCATGAAAGGTTGAAGTGTAAGGCTCGGATTGACTTGTCTTGACTAAGGGATTACACTAGTGCATTCTGATGCGCTGAAAAGGACCTACAAGAGGATAAATTCTTCGGTACTGAATATACAAGAATTAAACCTCAGTGGTGCGTTATTTCTTAATATTTGTTCCTTAAATAGGATCGTGTGAAATTAATAACTATTTCTTTGACTTATGATGGGAAGAGAATCAATGCGATTCGATACCTTGTATCTTGGGCAATATTATTAGTTACATGACGATTGCTAAGATTTAATACGGAGAATCGCGTGCAAGTACGGCTTGCTTGATTTGTCCCCTTGGTGGGCTCAGAATCTTTAGCATACCAAATCTTGCAAGTGGAAATTTATTTCCGGTATAGATAATAATGTTGAGTTGTCTTTACTCCAAGGACAAAGATATTAATTAATATAAAGTATGTTCAGTGGCTTAATTAATTAATGGACTAAGATAATCTTAAACGCGGGAAAAAAATAACCGGGAGCCATATTATTGTGAAGTCGTAATGTGGGTTAAGATAGATAGTTCAATATTAATGTTATAGTGGAGTAAATTAATACTAATGGGCTTGAATAATATTTTGGCTAAATATTTAAGCTTCATAGCCCATTGGAGGTTCAATCTTAATTCTCCTAAAGGCCCCTCAAATAGCCCAAACTAAAGTCCAATTAATGAAAAGGAGAAGAAAATATTTTGGCTTATTTTTCCTCATTAAATTTTCGAAAATATTGGGTAGGAAGAGAGAAAAGATTTTCTTGATTTTCTTGGAAAGATTTTATGGAATATGTATTCTTGGAATACAAGTTTATCCCATAAATTCAAGAAAAGTCAAAGATCTTATTTCTTTCCTAACTAGTTGAAATTTTCGAAAATATCCCTTAATATTAGGAGGTGAGATTTTTGTGGAATATTTTAAATATGGAGAAAAGAATATATTAGATATATTCAAGATTTCTTGGAGATCAAGAAAAATATTTTCCCATCTTATTCCTAGGTCAAATTTTCGACCACCCCTAGTATTATAAATAAGGGATGAATTTTTCATCCCCAATTGCAATTCCATGTGTTGGAAAAATTAGAAATCCACAAAGGTGGTGGCCAAATATTTTATTTTCTCCTTTAAGATTAAAATCGTTCGTTGATAATCCTCCCACCAGATTACGTTCGTGGACGTGAGACATATTTGACAAGGTACTTTGGGTTAATCCAACGTCTCAGAGGTTGTCTCTACAAGAGGTTAGCATTTACGTAATTCCTAGATTCTGCATGCTTAGGTTTTACGTGAAATACGTGTACGCATGATGTTTATTTGTTCATTAATTATTATGTTGAATTGAATTAGGATTAATTCATGTTAGTAATTAATTGATTAATTTAAATATGTATTTAAATTCAACTCGAATAGATCCGGGCACCCCTAATTTCCCAACAGAATGTTGTCCAACATATAGAACAACATTTGTGAAACATCGACAGTCTTGTAAGTGAGAGATTGTCCCCCCTGTATGATTTTTGCAGATGCCTTAGTGGATATCTTTCATAATTTCTTTGCCTTGCTCCGGAGTTACACACTTGAGTAATGGTAAAGCAAATCCTCGCTTGTATAACTGGTTGTTGATGATAAGGTATCTCACAACTCGTAATTGTAACCTGCGAGCTTCCACCCTGTCGTCTGGTAGTTCGTCTCTCTGAATATATTTGATGATTGGGGTGATCCATGTGTGTTTGCTTGTATCAATTTGCGCGATCAAAACTTGGCTCCTGGATAGAGCGAGCAACCTAGTTACTGAAATATCAGACATCGCGGCTATGCCCTCCGAGGTTGCTAACTGAGTTAAGTATCTGCTTGAGTGTTTTCAACTTGGAGAATTTGATTGATGAACACTTGATCAAAATTTTTCGTTAGATCTTTGGCGATCTTCTGGTAGGTGATCATTTGTTCACCTCGAGCCTCATATTCACCCGACATCTGATATGCAACTAATTGTGAGTCAAAAAAATCTGAAGGCATCGAACTTCTATAGCCATTGCCATCTTTAGTCTGTTGATCAAAGCCTCATTTTCTGCTTCGTTATGCATTGCTCGAAAATTGAATCAGATCGATGTTGTGAAAGACTTTCCCTATGGGCTGATTAAAATTATTCCAGCCCGAACTCGCTCGCTGGTTGAAGACCCGTCGACAAAGATTTCCCAAGGTGGACTTTCCAGTCTCATGGGCTCGGATGGGAAGGTTAGCTTGACGATGAAATTTGCCAAGGCTTGGGTGTTGATCATCTTACGAGGTGCATAGGTGACTCCGAACTGTCTGATCTCTATTTACCATTTCAAGCACCTTCCTATCGTGTCTGGTCGCTGTAAAATTCATCACAAAGGCATTGTGGTGAGCACTTTGACGTGGTGATTGAAGAAATAAGGTTGAAGTTTCCTCATGCTCATCACTAGTGCATATTCAAGTTTCTCCAAAGGCAGGTATTACTTCTCGATATCGTTCAAAGTTTGCTGACTAAATAAATTGGTAGATGCATCTATCTCTCCGCTCGTACTAAAACCGCACTTAGGGCCAATTTTGACGTTGCTAAATACAAGTATAATTTCTCACCGGGAATGGGTTTTGCCAAAATCTGGGAATTAGACAAGTATTCCTTGATTTTTCAAAAGCGAGCTCACTCTAGGTAGTCCATTTGAAATCATCTTTTTTTATTATGTTGAAGAAAGGCTTACACTTATCCCCCATCTTAGATATGAACCTGTTTAGTGCTGCCAAACAACCCGTTGGCCTTTACACTTCTTTGACGTTCTGAGGTGCACTCACGTCCAAGATTGCCTTTATTTTTGAAGGATTTGTTTCGATCCCGCGTTGGCTGACCGTATGTCCCAGAAATTTTCCTGATTCAATCCCAAAGTTGCACTTCATGGGGTTTAGCTCCATGTTAAATTTCAAGAGTATGACGAATGTTTGTGCAAGGTGTATGAGGTGATCTTCTCTCTTCTCGCTCTTTACCACGATGTCGTTGATATATACCTCCATTGTTTTTCCAAAATCATCAGCGAACATGTGGATGACCAGCCTTTGATATGTTGCCCTAGTTTTTTTAAGGCCGGAAGACATTCTTTTCCAGCAGTAAACGTTCTTTTCTGTAAGAAAAGATGTATGATGTTGGTCATATTTGTGCATGGAAATCTGATGATAGCCAACAAATGCGTCCATAAACAATAGCATTTCATGCCCCACCATGCTATCGATCAGATGGTCGATGTAAGGCATTAAGAAATAATCCTTTGGAAATGTCTTGTTTAAATCTGTGAAGTCGATGTAAAGTCACCATGTGTTGTTTGCTTTCTTTACGAGCACGACGTTTGCTACCTATTATGGTTTATCCGCATGTTTGATAAGCATGTTGTCGAGTAGTTTTCTTACTTCCTCGTCCAAGGCTGCATATTTCTCAGGGCCAAACTTCTTTCGTTTTTTGTGAAATTGGCTTCCTGGTGGGGTCAATATAGAGGCGATGGCATGTGACTTCGGGGTCGATCCCAACCATGTCTTTGTGCGGCCAAGCAAAGACGTATAAATTTTCTTTCAGAAATTGGATTACTTACTCTCGCATTTCCATGGGGATCTTTGTTCTAATAATGACTTCTATCTCGGGCGGGCTGGATCCATTGGGATTCTCTTGAGCTCCTCAGCTGACGTTGCATGTTGCCCCCCTGTCCATCTCAGGTCGTCTATTAGTATTTTTGGTGCGGTGTTCTCTTGAACTGGATCAAAACCTAACCTTGGTTCTAAGTCTTGCACTTCAGCGGGTATTAAAGTTTGATCGACTTCCATCTTTTCTTGGTCGACTAAGATTCCTTCTGGTTGATCCTCTTGCACATCTAAAATTTGTTGGTTGATTATAGTTGTCGTTTGATCAGTTTGCATCTTTTTGTTAGGTTCATTTTCCTGTAGGTCTAATCGCTTTGAAGATCTTGCATCACTACAAGTATTTGACCTAGTTTGCGAGAAAGAAATGCTAAATTTAAATCAAGATCGGTATACATCAAACACTTCCTTGACATTTTTTTACTGTCCTTACATGATATAATAAAAGTATGTCGAGGTCGCAACACCAAATTCATGTTCAAAAGGCCTACCAAGGAAAACATTATAGGATGATGGTAAATCGATGACAATGAAGGCGAGTTGCCTAGTAGTTTTGACCTCGATATCCAAACTAGAA
Source organism: Stenogyne calaminthoides (assembly GCA_037126765.1). Classification (NCBI taxonomy): domain Eukaryota; kingdom Viridiplantae; phylum Streptophyta; class Magnoliopsida; order Lamiales; family Lamiaceae; genus Stenogyne; species Stenogyne calaminthoides. Next base: position 32,929,086 of record JBBCBC010000007.1, on the reverse strand, counting down.
ACTAACTCTACAACTAGTCTAATTATGCTATAAGACTTCACGGTTGCTTCCTCAAAATCTTTGATGATTTGCTCGCATGGCTCGATGTAGTCCGTGAAGTTTCCTATTTGGTCAAGGGCTTTCTTGAACATGATGTTGCTAAAGGATCCATTGTCGACCAGGAGGAGATGGACTAGTAATCCCATGATCTTTGTTGAGATGACCATAGGGTGGTTGTTGGGGTAGATTACACTATCCTTATCTTCATCAAAAAAGACCGAGCGGGTGTGTTTTCTTGATTGTGGTATTGACTAGGAGAATGAATTGATGGACACTATCCATGGCCCGCAGTTCAGCCTTCTACCTCCGGTTGGATAAGTTGTAAGATGGGAGAATACCCCCCCCAGTACCCTTTCAACGGGCGAGATAACCTGGACAGCCTGACCTGACGCGTTCTCGGGGAAAGGTGGGAGTGGTCGATCTTGGCCGATCCCTGGGGCTATAGGATTCACTACCTGCTGACGAGCTTGCGGGGCTTCCTCATACAACTTTCAAAGTTGCCTTTGCAGATCTCGACATTCACTGGTGTTGTTGCCGATGCTTCGTGGTAGTGACAAAAATTGTTGGGATGCATTTTTTTATTTCTTTAACGATATTTCTCGGCTGGTTACAGAGTTGCCTAATTGGAAGAATGTTAACCAAGGGTGTAACGCCCCAGAATTCAGAAAGTAAACTTTAGAGATCTCGACAATCAAAACCTGAGTCTGTTGGGGTTATATGTGAAAGTATGCTTTTACTTTGTATAACTTATGTATTAAGCACTTATTTACTAAAATAAATTTTTTATCACTATTGCTTTAAATATGATTGAATGTTATATATGTTTATTGCAAACCGTTCCTAGCAAGCGTTACATTGTAGTTAACGTGGTGATACCAGATCACAGAAGATCACGTTAACAGCTCCTTGTATACGAGTGTGTGTTTCACAACTTATATAGATCCGAACAATCTATTGGTAGAAGTTGATGTGTAAGGCTCAGATTGGCTTGTCTTGACCAAGAGATTACACTAGTGCATTCGATGCGCTGAAGCGGACCTACAGAGAGGATAAACTCATTCGCACTGACTTAAGGGATGAAGAGTTAGACCCCAGTGGTTGTTGATTTCTTAATCTCTGTCACTTAATAAGGATTGTGTGTGATTAATAGTTATTGCTTTGACTTATAAATGGGAAGAGAATCATTGCGACTTCGATACCCTATATCTTGGACAATAATATTAATTGCACGATAGTTTCTAAATTAGTACAGAGAATTGTGTGCTTGCAAAAGTCTTGCTTGATTGGTCCCCTTGGTGAGCCCGGAACCTTTATCATATCAAATCTTGCAAGTGGAATTAGTTTTCCGGTATGGATAATAAAGTTGGGTTGTCCTTACTCCAAGGATAAAGATATTAATTAATATAAAGTTTTTCAGTGGCTTGATTAATTAATGGACTAAATAATCTTAAACACGAAAAATAATAACCGGGAGCCATATTACCGTAATATGGGTTAAGTTAGATAGTGCAATATTAATTATATAGTGATATTAATTAATATTAATGGGCTGAATTATATTGTGGCTCAATATTGGAATTCAGAAGTCCATTGGAAGGTACATCTTAATTCTCCTAAAGGCCCCTCAAGTAGTCCAATTAAAGTCCAATAAATAAAAGATGCTTAAAATAAAATAAATTATTGTTGTTTATATTTCCTTGTTTTTTTTCAAAAATATTAAAGAAAAGAGGGAGAAATATTTTCTTGAAAAGATTTTATGGAAAGGAGATAATGTATTCTTGGAATACAAGATTAACCCATAAATTCAAGAAAACTCCCACTTGGCTTCTTTAATAGGGAATTTTTGAAAATAATGTATAAGAAAGGGAAGAAATATTTTCTTAATTTTCTTGGAAAGATTTTATGGAGAAAGATATGTATTCTTGGAATACAAGAATATCTCATAAATTCAAGAAAGATCCAATCTCGCAAATCTTCTTGTTTTTTTCGAAAAAATAAGGCTAAATAAGGGTGTGAGATTTTTGTGGAAAAATACACATGGAAAGAAGAATATATTGTATATATTCAAGATTTCTTGGAGATCAAGAAAAGATCTTTCCTAGCCCTAATTGTGCTCCAAAATTTCGAACCCCTCTCTCTTATAAATAGGGGATGAATTTTTCATTCCCAACTAGTGTTTCATGCGTTGGAAATATTAAAAATCCATAAAGGTGGTGCAACAATATTTTTATTTTCCTTGTTTTATAAATCGTTCATCGGATAACCTTCCACCGGGGTTATTGGACGAGGACTTGAGAATACTTGAGAAGGACTTTTGGTGGGTATCCAGATACTTGATCATGTCTGTCTCAGATCGTCTCTCCAACGGGTACGTTTACGTAAACTCCTAGAAATTCTACATGCTAGGATCTTTTACGTGAAATATTATTTGCATGTTGTTGTTGGATTGATTATTATTTGAATTCACTTAGGTAAATTCATGCTAGTAATAATTGTTAATTTACATTTGTGTTTATGAGGTCATCCTGATAGATCCTGACATATGTTATCCCAACAGAGTCATCACTTAGTGAACTAGAAAACTGAGCCAAAAAAATTCTTTTAAAACTTAAACACATGGCCATAAGACAATTAATTTGCAGAGGAAAAACATATATACAATTTAACAAAAGTAGCCATGTTCAAATAATTATTTCACGCTTTTATAGAAACATCACCGACGAGTCTCAAGCACGACTCTCAGGATTAAGCGATAGTGGAGTTCATGAAACAAAAGTTCAACAATTAACTTATCCTTCAATATTTATTTAGATACGTAAAAATAGGTGGGGAAACAGCAGTCTACTGCAGCTACTGGACCTCCATACCATAACCTGAAAATGTTAAAGTTGGGGTGTTAGATAAAAAATCTCAGTGGACAACTTGTATGCTGTTATACAAATTGACAAAATTCTAAAATTAGAAGCTTTTACCCTTCCCATCTTTCATTCTTCGATTGTGCTTTAACTTACTCTTTGATCATTTCATTATAACCGTTCATCATGACTTTTTGCAGAGATTTAACTTGCTTGAAATCATATGTGGGCCCTATTTGCTCCACTCATAAAATACGACATATGTGGGCCCTATTTGCTCCACCGACTCATGTGTTGACCCTATTTGCTCCATCTATAAATGCGTCGTACGTGGGCCCTATTTGCTCAACCTATAAATATGTTGTATGTGGTCCCTATTTGCTCCACCAACTCATACATATTCATATCTTCATTCATGTTATACCTTCATATTTATGCATTAACATACTTAAACATTCAATATTTATTTATTTTGTTTGCTTTAGAAATCATCAACAATCCATATAACATTAACCACTGCAATATAGATAGTGTCACCCACCTGGTAACTTTAAACAGTAAGGTTATAAACTTCTTGATTGCTTAGGACTTATAGGGACTTTCGAGCCTTGGAACCGAGCTGCACTCTACATAGCACAACTCGTACCATACTTAGTCTTATTCATTTATTAAAAATCGTTAGTGAGTTCGATTGGGCATCAATCTTGTTTTTCTTAAACTATTTTCATTCAATAAAATATTTTAACTTGTTTAAGTTCGCTGTTCGGGACTTGAGTCCTTTGGATTCTCACTTCTTTCAAAATTCAAGTAAGATACATTTTCATGAAATTTCCAAATCAAATACCAATCATTCAATTCATCAAAGTATGCACATTTCACAAACTTAACTAAACTTTCATGGTAAAACTCATTTACTCGATAAAACGACTCATTTACATGCATAAAATAAATCAAATACTTTCATTCATGTAAAAGTTACAAAGTTCACATACATTGTACTAAACTTAGCATAGGTCAAAGTTCATTAAGGGTCCTAGTCGAGATTCTTTACGGAATTTCCCAAATTTAATAAACAACACATCCTACTTCACTACTCATAAAAACTATACAACTTTACAAACAAAATATAAAACTTCCAGTGGACTCATTAAAAAATTACGACTTTTAAATATGTAATATAAGACTGTAAATAGAGTATCTCCAAAAAAATTCATGAATTTTAGATAATTATAGATAGGACAAATAAATTATTGAATGTAGTAGTTTTCCTTTTCTTCAACATTGTACAATGTACACACAAATTTCTAAGAAGTACGATTCTCATTTGGCTAAACAAAAGCTCTAATTTTCAAATAGGTTATACAACACTGTAAAAGAAATATCTCATAAATATTTCAGATTTTTTTTAGTCTTTAAACATATGACAAAATGATCGTCAAAGTGATCATTCGTGTTTTGAAGTAAGTTCAGTTATATAAAGTTCCATAAATTTATTCTATCGTTTGGTTGATTAAAAAACTACAACTTTTGACTATATTATTCTAGACTCACCGTAATACTCCCATGAATATTTTCACTAATTATTTCCAGAGAAGAGTGGTTGAGTTCATTATCTCAAAACTATCTTGAAAACAACATCAACAATTAAAAGTACTTACAACTCTCAAGATCATGATGTTTGTAAAATACATTAAAATTATTTAAACTTTGAATTTAATTTTAAAATTGACATGTAGATTCACATATACATAGAGGACATGCTAATACTCAACTTTAACAAAAAATAATTGCCAAAAATATTATCTATAATTTTTCTTTAAAAACAAACTGTTTAAATTTAGAAAATCAAGTAAAATACTTAGACATCTCAATAAATTCCCAAATTTTATCCTTAGGTACTAGAATTCTTTTAGAATATGGAACTATAAAGATTTAGTCAAAAATATTGATGAAAATATGATAATTGTACTCATATTTCCAGAAAATAACACAAGCATACAATTTTATCAATATCACTTATAAAATCGAAATAAAATACTTAAATATTGAAATAATATAGCATCTTCTCCTGATATAACTCTCATCAAGTTTAGAATATGTTTATGACAAGTTCCATATAAATATACAAGCCCAAGATTCTTCGCCCTTAAGATTTTCAAAACATAACATAGTTTGGCATATTAATTTGTATGATTTTTAACTTCTAAACCATAACTCCATAAATCCTCACATTTTTGTATGTTATTTTAAACTTCGGATAGAGAATTATATATATTTACCATATTTTTATAATTTCTAAAAGTTAGGTAAAAGGGTTGTGCAATAGATTTCTCCTGTTTCGACCCGGTTTTAGATACATCATTTCTCTCGATTTTATTCTCTTAAACGGATGATCCGATGACTTTAAAATTTTATTAGTTGTTATAAATATCTTATAATACATCCATGAATATTTTCACGATTTTTTGATGAATGAAAAGGGTCGAAAACATTATTTCAAAAAGTCAAAATCTGCCGAAAATTGTACTTTTAAGTTCTAAAACTCTTAAAACACCACAATCATGCTTCTAAGCACAAAATCAAAGAATCCATCAATATGAAAACATAACAACTCATGGGAGTATGGGGAAAATTACCTAGTCTTGCCATTTTTATCATCATAACTAATAAGAAGAAGAAAGTTTGGTTAATTACCTTGAAGAAAGAAGGGTTTCTTCCCTTTCTCTCTCTTACTCTCTCTCTAACTTTCTCTTTGTAAAATAGATGAATGATGAAAAAAAATGGAGTGTATCATTTTATAGAGGAGGGGCCGGTTGGTTGAGTGTAAGGGAGGGTAATATGGCTTTAGATTTTTTCTTGGTTTGGAAGAAAAATTGGAGAAAGATGTACTATAAAGTACATGTCATCCCTAAAATCATGGGGAGGCTGATTCTTGATGATTTTGGATTGAATTTCGTGGCTTTTGGAGCTGTCAAGTGGTGGGCCCTCGTGCAGGCGGTATGCGGATCTCGCCATGAAAATTTTGGTATTTTTTGTCTGTATTTTGGTTTCGAAAAATTAAATAAAACGTGAGATAAAATAGTACATATATACTAAGGACTTATTTTTAAAACTTTATTTATTTAAAAATTAATAATTATTTATCTCATTTATTTATTAATCGAACCTCAAATTAATCATTCATAATAGTGCTAGTAAGTGCTTCCGGCTAAAAGTGCTCATCTATTACCTGTAAAATAAAAAACTTCACACATATATATTTTTATTAACTCATTTAACTTAATCATTATTGAATTATGAATTAAATTTTAAGTTTTGGTTTTAAGTTATTACAAAGGACCCCTAAAATGCTAGATCTAAAAGGCTTTATACTCTCCCTCATTCTTCCATGTACACATGTACACATTATAGATCATTAATTTTTTTAATTTTTTTTAAAGGAATAGATCATTAATATTGATATAACTTATTATTTAAACTCCCTCGTGACCTATTTCTCATAAATTATTTTCATATTTTATCCAATGATTTCAAAATCGGGTTGAACCGGCCGGTTCAACCGGTTGGACCGGGAATCGGACGGTAACCCGGTTAAAAAATCCCTATAGAACCGGATTTAGGGTTGAACCGGTCAAAACCTGGTTCAACCGGAAAAAAACCGGTTTTTTTTTTAAATTAAATTATTAATTTATATTAAATATTTAAAATTTATATTTCTCTCACGTTTTTCTCCAACACTTTCGATGTGGGATAAATGTATGAGGTGAGACAAAATTTATAAAATATGATATGAAAAGTTATAAAATATATATTTAAATTTTTGTAGGTGTATACTTATTTTATTTTTTTAACTAAACATAGAAAACGGTTGAACCGCCGGTTGAACCAGTCCGACCAGTTGAACCGTTGACCGGTGGTTTGTCCGGTTCAATCACCGGTTCGATTATGAAAACATTGATTTTATCGATTACAAAATAATCATAACATAAAAAATATTCACATAAATTACTTCCATTAATTACATAATATAAAGAGTAAGTCACCGTAAAACTTGTTCATAATATATAATTTATATTGGTACACTTGCAAACTGATATCGATATACTTATCAACTGATATCATTATTTTTATAAACTAAGATTATTATTAAATGCTATTTTTATTAGCTTATAAAAAATGATGGTATCAATTTATAAATGCAATAATATTAATTTTATACAATAAACAAGTTTCACAAAAAAAATTGTGTAATATATAATAATAATAAAAGAAATAATTAGATTCGCGGGCGAGTAACATCTGTATTCTCTAGCAAGATGTAAAGCCGAGTCCGCAAACCCAATTACTTTTGAACTCAGTGGGTTCTCTAATATTTTATGAACTCAGTGGGTTCACGGAGGAGTCTGGTATATTTTTCAAATTAACCTTGGAGTGGGGGATCT